>CM053623.1:291395397-291586902 GCA_028646595.1 Phalanger gymnotis | reverse complement strand
ATAGGTTCCACACCTAATAGGGGTTTGGGCCTGGGGCTTAGCATTACTCAAAGCAAACAAAAGCCAAACTCTTCAAGGGCACTAAGTGCTAAGGAGCCCATTTTGCTTACCAACACACCTTCAGAGACTAAGGCCTTGAAAATAGAAAAAAGGGGAGGGGACTCTGAATCTCCCCAAATCACTAGTTATTACTCATCATTTCTCTTACCACTCCAGTCCATTCTTCATTCAGCCACTACAGTGATTTTCTTAAAGTGCAGATCTGACCATGTCACCATCCTCTGCCTCCACTCAACAAATTCTAGTACATCCTTATTGCCTCCTGGATCAAATACAAAATGCTGTCTTTGGTGTTAAAGTACTTCATGACCTAGCTCCCACCTTCCTTTCCAGTCTTCTTATACCTTACTCCCCAACCTGTACTCTCTGATACACTGACCCTGGCCTCCTGGCTGCTCCACAAACCAAATGCTCCATCACTCTGCTCTGGGAATTTTCTCTGGCTGTCCCAAATGCCTGAAACACTCTCTCTCCTCCACTCTACCTCCTGACCTCCCTGGCTTCCTTTAAATCCCAATCTTTAAATCCTGTCTTCTATAGGAGACCTTCCCCAACCCCTCTTGATTCTGTGCCTTCCCTGTTAATTATACGTATTCATCCTCTATGTAATTTGAAATATATATATAATATATCTATATCCATATATGTGTGTGTATGTATACATACATATTTATATAAAGTTATATACAAGACATATATAATGTGTATATACATATTAGATATATATACATACACAGATATATATACATACACATTAGATATATATATATACATACATACATACATATTAGATATATATATACACACACACACACATATATATATCTGTGCATATTTTCTCCCCCACTGCATTGTAAGCTCTTTGAGGGCTGCATTGGACTGTTTTTTACCTCTTTTTGTATCCCCAGCACTTAGCATAGTGTCTGGCACATAGTAGGCATTTAATAAATGTTAATTGATTGATTAATAGTCACTTTGCTCCCAAATCCAGTAATTTCAGAGAGAATCATTTACTTCCTTGTAGTTTCTCTTAAGGGCAGGTGAAGTTACCCTTATGCAAATGTGTCACCATCAGCAGTAAAGTAGGCAACTGACTGCAAGTTGGCATGGACTTGGCTCTAAATTAGAGGGCACATAGAGCAGAGGATGGAGAGAAATGTCTTTCCCTCCTGTGTCCAAGAATCATGCATTCTTTTTTTTCCTTCTCTCTATTCCTTTTTTTAAATTTTATTTTAAACCCAAACAGCAGAACACAAATACAGAATAGAAAAAAGAAACAAAAACATTTCATAAACTTAAATATTAAACCTTAAATATAAAGTAAGAAAGGGGAAAAAAGCATGGCACGTGCATAGCAGAACATAAGAGAGAATTCAAAATATGTAACAATAAGTTTTCATTTCAAGAAAACCTATATGATAAATAATATACCTTTTGTTGAAAATTGTCCATCTTTTCTTTGCTTCCCTGTAAGTTTTCTTCTGTTCTCTGCTTTGCACTGTTTTACTTTGTTCTTTTATTTTCCCTCCCTCCTCCTTCCCGCAAGAAGGCTACAATTAAGTTTGAATATGTTTCTCTATAGCTATAGATATATACATACACATATGCACATATACATACAAATATAGACATATACTTTTCCAAACAAATTCTACTTCTGATTTTTGTTTTTATGTTCTTGCATATCTCTTGTTTCCTATCCCTCCTGCCTCCTCTGCTTTACTTCTTCCTGCTACATAGCCCTCCTATTACTTGCCTACCAGCCTCCAAAGAGCCCTCCCCATCTGCCCATTCCTGCTGGTGACCTTGCACAGCCCTCTCTTACTCAAAACAAAGTCAACTTCAAGTCATGTCATCATTTTCCTGATGTCACGCTCCTCTTTGACAACGAAGGATGAACACACAACATGACTCCTCTGTATTGATTCTCCCTCTTGCACCTCATTTGTATGAAATAATTGTTCTTTTTAGCTGTTCCTAAATGGTTTAACTTTTTAAATTCATATCATACTCAAGTTTACCTCAATCTTTCTTATGAGCTACCCAATTATTAATAAAAATCTTAGACATATATTTCATATTTTACATATATAAAAAGTAAATGATCTGTCCTAATTGAATCCCTTATAATGAGTCTTTGGCATGTACCTTATACTTTTCTTGGCTCTTGTATGTCAAATCTTCTATTAAGTTCAGTTTTTTTAACTAAGTCTTAAAAGTCTGACAGTTGATCAAATATCCATTTTTTTTCTTTCATGATTATGCTTAACTTTACTGGGTATGATATTTTCAGCCCAAGCCCCAGTTCTTTTGCTTTTCTATACATAGTGTACCAAGACCTGTGGTCTTTTAATGTCTCTACTGCTAGGTCTTGTGTGATTCTAATAGTGGCAACCATCCTATTTAAATTGTTTTATTCTTGTTGCTTTTAATATTTTATCCTTGAGCAGGGGGTTTCAGAATTTGACTATGATATTCCTATGAGTTTTCCTCATACGATCTCTTTTTAAGTAGTGATTGATAAATTTTTCCTATTTCTACTTTCCCCCCTAGTTCTAATGCTTCAGGACATTTTTCTTTAATTATCTGCATTACTGTATCAAGGTTCTTTTTTGATCATAATTTTCATTTAGTCCGATTATTTTTATGCTTTCTCTTCATGATCTAGTCTCCAAATCTGTTGTTTTTCTCATAAGATGTTTCACTTTCTCTTCTATTTTTTCATTATTCATATTGTGTTTAATTGTTTCTTGATCTCTTATAATTTCACTGGCTTCACTTTGCCCAATTCCAATTTTCAAGGTGTGATTTTCTTCCTTAAGATGCTGGATCTCTCTTTTAAATTGGTTCACTTTCCTTTCATAATCGTCTTGCTTTTCTTGGATTATTCTTTTTTTAAATTTTTCCTCTATCTCTGTTATTTGAAGTTCTTCCATAAATTCTTTTTGGGCAGGTAATCATTTGACATTATTCTTTGGGGGTTTCTTTACTTCAATATCCTCCTCTGAAGATGAACCCTGGTCTTCTCTATTCCCATAATAGCTTTCTATGGCTGTATTCTTTTTCCTTTGCCTGTGCATTTTTTGTGCTAATAGCTTAATTTTTGTAATCACCTTTAGCCCTGTGGTAAGGGGGATGGTGCCTCTTGCCCGAGATTTTCAGTTTTCCCCTCTAGCCCAAAACCAAAGCCAAATCTCCAGCCTTCTGTAAGCGCCCATAGCCAGAGACTTTCTGCCCCATGGATTCTGCACTCACTCGGCGTGTGCTGATTCCTCACCCCCATCGCTTTTCGCAGCACAACTGGCTCTGATGTTCCTGCTCAGCAGAGGTTCCCTCGATCTTCCCAGGCTCAGACACCCAACTTGCCTCACTGTCCCTGGGGTAAAAGTTGCTGTGGCTGGGACCTAGGCAGCCTCCTAACTCAGCTACCCCCACGGCTTGCTGCTCCTAGTTAAAGAAGCCTGCAGGTGTTTACCCTTCAGGAGAAACAATTCTTGTCCTGGGTTTTTCTTCTGATCTCAGATTGTCCCAGGAAGACCTCAGGTGTGCCCCTATTCTTATTTACTTTGGCCTCTCCCCCCCCCCCCCCCCACTTTGTTTGCCCTAAGGCACTATTTTATCTCTTTTGTGGGCAAAAATCTTGAGAGTTTGGAATTTTCTGACCTACTCCACTATCTTCCCAGAATCCTCTATTGAAATATGCATTCTTTAGTGGGCCGGGAAGGGTTGTGTTTTATTCAGTGCTGATCATTTAAGCGTTGAGAGAAAACATTTTATCCTCTAGGGAATTTATGAACATCAGATATCCTCTGAAGAAACTACAAATTAGAATTATTATTATCGTCAGATCAATCCTTAGCATCAAATCACTTGGGAGTTCTTTTTCATGTTTTCATAAAAGGAGGTGCAATTCTGTGGGACTTGCTTGATCTGAAACATGATTTTTATTTTCATTTTCTTTTTGATTTGTCTACAAGGAAGAGAACAAAACTGTTTATAGTTTTTCAAGCAAATAATTAAGATCTGTAACCACATACCACCACTACGCACCTTCTATTCTCCAGGACAAAATAAGAAATGATCATAGACAAAAAAAGGAACGTCTGTAGTCCCAATGTAGATGTTTTGGTCAGTTTGTGTTTTGATATCCCAAAAATGAGTATTGAAGAAAGAGAGGGGAGGAAATGCCACTTGTGATTTTCATAATTTGAACAGAAAAGAAATTAGTTTAATTTGTATTTGTATTTCTTATTTATTAAAGGTGGAAAATGAAAACTATATATATCTTTAGAGTCTCTTCACCCCTAAATTTCAAATATACCTGGAAGGGTTCCTAAATTTTAAAATATTTTTCCATATTTTTCTAAATATAGGAAAGACAAAATACCATATCTCTGGGAACTGGAACTATAGCAAACTCTTTAGGTTATCTAATATCAAACCAGGTTTTTTTTTTCTTTTTTCATTTTTAGTAAGTACTCAAAGCCCTGACAATCTATATGGCTCATACCTAAATCTCTCATGCAGTAGTTTGTTCACAGTAGTAATTTATCCTTAATAGCCAGGTATGGTGTTATAAAAATATGTAGTACTCTACTGTGAACATACTTACTAGAGTATATTTAGCACTTTCAGAGGAAAGTTACACTATTTCCCTTACTAAGCAACAGTATTATTAATTTGTATGATCACTAAATCACTGTTAACTCCAAAGGATACTGTTTTTAGTACACGAAAATAAACAAAAGAAGACATTCACCAATATATGTATATGGCATGCATCTATATACATGTGTGTGTCTACATACACAAGGTATTAAAGCTTAAAACTGCACTAAGAATTTTGGAACAACTTATATGTATATGTCATGTGTATACAGAAACACATGTATATGTGTATATATACACACATGCACACCTATGGATACATACTACATACAAACATAATATCCTTAAAGTCATTAAGCTATTAAAGCTTAAATTGTAGTAGTAGTAGTAGTAATAGCTAACATTTATATAGCACGTACTATGTGCTAGGCACCGTGCTAAGTGATTTACAATTATTATCTAATTTGATGCTCACAACAACCCTGAAAGTCAGGTGCTATTTTTATCTTCATTTTACAGCTGAATAGACTGAGGCAGACAGTGGTTAGGTGACTTGCCTAGGGTCATGCAGCTAGTAAGTATCTGAAACCTTGTTTGAACTCTGGTCTTCCTGACTCCAGACCTGGCATTCTATCCACTGTACCATCTAGCTGCCAATAAAGCTTTGATGTACCCTGTGTATATGAATACATGTGTGTATATATATATACATGTGCGTGTGCATATACACGTGCATATATGAATAAATGAATATATACGTGTGTATGCATATATGTATACATCTATGTATATATGTGTATTCATGCACGATTTAATAGCTTAAAACAGCACTAAGATTTTTGGGACACATTGCATATAGGCAGTCCTGCCTCCTGCCAACTTATACTTAAGTGAAGAATAGAACAATAAAAATACAATTTTGGAGTATAAATACCACACATCTCACTGAAGGAAATTTTTACATGTTTAATGCGAAGTCAGGCACACATCAGGGAATCCGGAGCACTCTGGTTAAAGTGTAGAAGTCTCACTTAGGAGGTCTGCCATGGTTCATGAATTAGATTTAGTTCTATGGAGTTCAAATCCCTAATCTGCTGTCATGGAGTGGAGTACAATGCCCCACTTCTGAGACACACTAAACAAACAAACGAAGGAAGGAACAAATAAATTGGATAGATAGACAGACAGACAGACAGACAGACAGACAGACAGACAGACAGATAGATAGATAGATGAATAAAGAAATAAAAGACATTCACCATATATGTATATGGAATGCATCTGTGTATATTTTTGTGTGTATATTCAACAAATATTTATTAAAATGACTCTGTGCAAGGGAGGTAAAGGTGAAAGGAGTAATGCATATAAATTGTAGGAAGGTTGTTAAATCATACATACAAATAAGTGTAATTAAAAGTAGAGTGTGATCAGTGGCAAAGGAAAGATACAGAGAAAATGCTCCAAGAAAATGTGTCTCCAGCAGTTGAATGAACAAAGAAAGCACCATAGCAAAACCTTAATCAGCAACAAGTTGTCTATTTTAGAGGAAAGCTGAACCCATCCCTTGACCTCCCAATGTGGTATCATCTAAAGACCCCCATTCCACAAGTGACCAATTTATCCCACTTCTTCTGCCAATAAACTGTGTGACCCTGTACAAGGTAATTTAAACCAAGAGTTCTTTTTTTTTCTTTTTTCTTCATTTATTTAATATATTTAGTTTTCAGAATTGATTTTCACAAGAGTTTGAATTACAATTTTCTCCCAATTTCTACCCTCCCGCCCACTCCGAGATGGCCTATATTCTGGTTGTCCTGTTCCCCAGTCAGCCCTCCTTTCTGTCACCCCACTCCCCTCCCATCCCCATTTCCCTTCCTTTCTTGTAGGGCAAGATAAATTTCTACGCTAAACCAAGAGTTCTTAACCTGGGCTAGGTAAAGAACATTTTGAAAGCTATTTTGATGTAATTTGTTTCCTTTGTAATCCTGTGCATTTTATTTTATGTATTTGAAAACTTTTTTTTTCTGAGAAGGGGTCTATAGGCCGTACCAGATCTCCAAAATTAAGTAGTCCTCTTTAAGTTCTTTGAGTCTCAGTTCAATCATCAATAAAGGCCTTTTCCATTCTGAATATTCCAACTCATGCCCCAGTGAAAATTTTTTTCAACCTGAATCATCTAGATCGACTGTCTACACAGATAAGGTTATCTATATAATTGCCAGATTTCCACATGGCAGGATTCTGTGCAATGACATTTAACGACTATCTCCTGACAAGATTTATTTAAACATCTGTAACTCCATAGCATTTTAAAATCCTAGCACTTAAAAATGACCATTTTCTTTTTTTTCCTAATTTTCAGAACGGTTATTTATTAAAGTTTTAAAGCAGTAGTAATTATAAATTAATTCACTGATTAATTTTTTTAAAACACATTTATCGAGCAATTATATTAGGCTTTAGGATCAATATAAGATATAGGCAAAAGAAGAACGTAAACTAATGAGAGCTGGGATTGTTCCATCTTCCATATATGTAACCCCAGCTCCTAGTATAGGACCTGGCCTATAGTAGGATCTTCATCAATACTGACTGATTGTTAAGACACATTCCTTAGGGCAGCTAGGTGGCACAGTGAGTAGAGCACCATCCCTGGAGTCAGGATGGACCTGAGTTCAAATCCAGGCTCAGATACTTATTAGCTGTGTGACCTTGGGAAAGTCACAACTCCAATTGACCTGCCTTTCCCCACCTCCAAAAAAAAAAAACAAACCTCAAAAGACACAGCTCTTGTTCTCATGAAGCTTAGAGTCTAGTAGAGGGATAAGACATATCAAATTCACGTATTACTATGATAATTGCTATTTGTCCTTCCTTTTTGAAGAGGACCAGTGACATCACAGGTGATACCCTGACTTGCACATGAATTGGATTTAAGTGAGGCAGTTATACAATGTTATCAGCCTCTTGCAGGGTTTTGTTTGTGATAAATAGAAGTATGCATAAAATGATTTTAAATATACTTATTTGTGTCTAAAGGTAGCCATTTCTGTGCGTGGGGATAAAAAAAGGAAAAAGAAAGTTATATGATAACTTTATTATATTTAAAAGGAATAGCAAGTTGTACATAATAGATTTGCAGTTTCATGTGCAATCATCTTTTTTTTAAATTCTACTACATTATGGAAATGCTTGTTTTATTTCATAAATTAAAAATAAAATTGCAAACAAAAAACTAACACATAGAAAAATAAAGTCATCAGCCTCTCTCTCCCTGAGTCATCAAAGTCTGGTGACAGGACAAAAGTCCAGTCTGTGGCCTGGGATACAATGGATGACTTTGGAGTCTTCAGCATTAGACCAGGCTCTTCAGTCGCCTTCAAGACAGTTGGAATAAATTGTCCTCACCCCGCCCCCATTCCACTGGGGAAAGTCTTCACATGGCTGGAGTAGACATCCCCATGATTCATTAAAAGGTTTGAAGCCTGTCAATTACCCTCAATATGGTTTATCCCATTGAGAGAGAGAGAGACAGAGAGAGAGAAAGACAGAGAGAGAGAAATATTCAGTATCAAAATATCCAAAAGAAATCCATCAAAATGACTTCTAGAAGTTAAGATATGGGACTCTGTATTGCTTTTTCTTGTTGTTGTTTGAGGGAGGAAGGCAGGGCAACTGCGGTTAAGTGACTTGCCCAAGGTCATACAGCTAGTACATGTGACAAGTGTCTGAGGTCAGATTTGAACTCAGGTCCTCCTGACTCCACAGCCAGTGCTCTACTCACTGTGCCATCTAGCTGCCCCTTCTGTATTGCTCTTAAAAGAATGGAACAAGATTACCCCTGGAGAGTACAAGTTGGGTCTGCCTTCACCTCAAACCACATAAGTTTCCTAGCAACAAACAAGGAAGAAAATGAGAAAAAGGGGTGTGTACTAGGGAGGTGAGAAACACAGAAACATGCTTGAATTCTGCTTTGATCTCCAGAGGAGCACTGCCTTCAGTTAATCATCTTTCAACCAGGCATGGGGAACAAGGAGAGAGAAGAGAGATGAAAAATTCCTTTAAAAGACCTCTGTGTTCTAAGCCCAACTCATTACTCCCAGTCTAGTCAGGTCATGTGTGGTTATTTTTCTTCTTCCAAGAGTCTATTCTTGCTTTTCAGTTGCCCCTCTGTGTCCATGGCAATATCATGCCTTCCACATGCCAATCTGCATGTGTGCCAGATCTGAGGGTCAATGAAGGTGTCATTTATTCCAGACATTTGACTCAGTGGAGCTCATTTTCAGAGTTCCATTTCTGGCTAGAGACAAGTAGGAGAGAGTGTTATTGTGTTCCCCTTTCCAAATGGCTGTAAAGTAACTCGATGTCAGTTGATAATTATATTACTAAAGCCACTACTAAGGCCCAAGTCTTCTGACTCTTAATCCATTCAATGATAAAGTACTTATTAAGCAAGCACTGAAGGATACATGTACAAAGATTCAAATAATCCCTAGTGGGAAAAAGCTTACATTCTAATGAAGAGGCTGTCAATTATATATTAAAATATATACTGTATAAATGTAAAATTAATAAATAATAATTTGAGGCTTGTCAGTTACCCTCAACCTGGTTTAGCCCATTTACTAAGAGGTTTTCCTGGGGTATGGCTGTACGTGCTACACCTTCTTGGAGCCACAGGTGAGAGTTGAGTGAAACAGGTGGACACCAAAGGTGGATGAGCGAACCAGATAATTAATAAATAAAATTAATAAATAAAAATACATGTATACAAACATACACATACTTAAAATAATTAAATACAAGGAAGTTTGGGCAAGAGGACACTGGCACTTAGGGATGTCAGGAAAGACTTCATGAAGAAGATGGTGCTTGAGGTATACCTTAGAGGGACTCTAATAGGCAAAGATAAGGTGGGAGTGTATTCCAGGCAACTGAAACAGGAGATGGAGTGTCACGATGGGAAAAAATGAAGGGAAATTTGACTAGCTTACAGAGTGTGGGAGGAGTAATGTCCAAAGAGACTTGAAAGATAACTTGGTGCCAGGTTATGTAGGGCTTTGAAAACTGAAAGTAAAAGTTTATATTGTATCTTGATGGCAATAGAAAGTCAATGGGATTGGACAAGCAGGCGAGTCACATGACCAGATTTGGACCTAAGAAGATTTCCTTGGCACCTCATGTGTATGATAGACTAGAGTGGCCAAATCAAAACAACAAGCATTTATTAAGTGCTTACTATATTCCAAATACTGTGCTGAGTGCTAGGGAAATAAGGATGAGCAAAAAGAAAGACAGCCCTGCACCTGAGAAGTTTCTAAGAGGGGAAGATAACATTTCAAAGCATAACAGAAAGCCGAAAAGGGAGGGAAAGGGAGATATGAGGGGGATCCACAAAAGTATCCAATTGGAACATTGTAGGGAAAGTCCTGATTGAGAGGAGCACAGCCTGGAACGGAAGACATGGCAAGACTGGGCAGCTTCCTTTTAACGATGGTTCTAGGAGGATCCAGCCAATCAGGAGAGGCCACTGAGACTGAATGGCGAGAGGTCTGAGGCAGGGAGACCAGATAGGAGATGTCCCAATAATCTATGTAGATGACAGCCTGAACTGAGTAACTGCCTTAGTTGAGAGAAGGATTGCAATACTGGAGATATTAAGAACATGGAAACTGTTGGTTAAGTGAGTTCAACAAAGATAATGGTAAAATTGTGAACTTGAGACACTAGAAAGATGTTGGTACCTTCAACAGAAATAGAGAAGTTTGGGGGGATTTAGGGAGAGAGATGATGAGTTCTGATTTAGATATTTAGTTTAATATGTCTGAGACATCCAGTTTGAAATATCCAATAGGCAACTGGTGACGTGAGACTAAAGCTCAGGGGAGGGACTGTGGCTGAATATAAATTTGAAAGCCATCTGCATAGAGATGATTAATGAAAGTCATCATAGAAAATCATAGAGATTAACTGATGAAAGCTAATGAAGATACCAAAGGGAGAGAGAGAAAGTATAGAGGAATAAGAAGACCCAGAGCAGAAGCTTTTCACTATGGAGTTCCAAAGATCTTTTTGTTACACCTAGTCAAAAGAGGAAATAATATAAAATACATTATATATGATATGAAATATATAGGGGAATTGTAGTCATATTAATTTCTAACTAAGAATTTCTATATGGTAAACTCTGTACACAAATAATCAAGTACATATGATAAAAATGCTTAATGTGTGTATATATGTATATATACACAATGTATATATATGTGTATGTGTATGTATATATATAAAACTATATATATAAATATACAGACATATATACATACTTATGTGGCTATGATAATATACATGCTTTAAAAACAAAGACAAACTCTTACATAAGATAGACAGCAAATGATGGAAATAATAACTGACATAGAAGACCATAAAAACATAGTGTGTTTTAAAATTTATGAAGCACTCTATATACATTATTTCATCTAATCTTGACAAGAATTCTCTCAATGAGGCCCTTTGGTTCTATCATATACCTTTTGTATGGTCATGTTTGCAGATCAGGAAATTTAGGGTCAAAGAAGATGAATGACTTCAGTATTGCCCCTGCTACCTATCTAATCATCGAGCCCTTTCCTTCTTGCCTCTTCCCTCATATATATTCATCTTTTTCCTGCATCCCTTCTCTGCCATCTCCAACACATCTTTCACTCAGCTGCCAAAATCATCCTCTTTCATGCCCCCCTTAGATTTCATCTATTATATGAAAGTTTTCCACATGTTCTCACCTTGAAAAGATCCCTCTTTCCCTAAACCTCTCATGCTGCTTTGCCTGTTCAATGCATTTCTAGTGGGCAGAAATATTGTCATTCTGAAAGATTTGTTTTCCTGCTGATTTCTGCCTGAAAAGTGTCCATCATGTTTAATCACTTGTCTTTCTTGTGTTAGCTCTTGTCTAAGAACAAAACAAAACAAAACAAAACAAAATTTTTTTTAAAAAAATCTTTTATACCATTGCCCCAGTTCCTGAAGAAGGAAGGAACCTCATCAAAGATCTCCACTTTATCTATAGGCATTGATCCATTATGCTGGATTCCTGAATTATTGCTAGAGAAAGAGTTTCCTGGAAGAAATTAAAAGGGCTTTTCAGAAAGTGTTAAGTTATGAGAGGTTGTTTTTTTTTAAATGAGATCATTGTAGCTATTAAATAGTGGCCCAACAATTAAAACTCAAACATGAAAATATTATATTTGATTATTCCTAAGGGTTAGACCTCAAAATGCAGACATTGTGAGGTATAGTTTCCATTCTAAGTTAAAATCCAAATACTTGATAGTCGTTTTTTGATAACAGTGGAAAACACACACACACACACACACACACACACACACAGAGTAACCCTTAAGAAGATAGAGATGGAATAATTAGAGTATACTATATACATAATTGGACAATTTGTGACAGAATTTGTATTCTCCATCCCCCCATTTTTGAATATTCAGATTTATTGATATTAATAAATATTTTTCTCTTTTTGAGAACCTCTAATTCAGTAGTCATAAAGATGACATCCTATCTATCAGCAAGTGAGGAAGCCTTATTATCCTGAAGCATTTATCTGACTTCTGACCTCACTGCTCAACTAAAACTATTATCTCAAAATTACCAATGATCTAATTGCCATATCTGATGGCCTTTTCTCAATCTTCATGCTTTTTGACCTCGCCGAAGTTTTTGATACCGTTGATCACCTTTTCCTTAGTAGTCTTCTCTCTGCATTTTCTCTGCCTATTCCCCATGCCTAAAATGCCTCCCTCTCCACTTTTTTTCCTCCTGGTTTCCTGGCTTCCTCCAAGACTCAGTTAAAGTCCTACTTTCTGCAAGAAACTTTTCCATGTCTCCTTTATTGCTTGTGATTTCCCTCTGGGATCAGCTCTGATTTACCCTGTTTTTATCTTGTATTACATAGTTATTTGAACTTTTTTTTCCCTCACTAGAATGTGAGGTTCTTGAGCTCTGTTTTTTTGTGTTAGCTTGTGTATTGTTTTGCCTTTCTTTTTATTCCCAGAACTTAGCAAAACTGCCTAACACATAGTAGGCTAATCTATAACTAATGCTTGTTGACCAATTGCATAAGTCTGTACCATCAAGGTTATTTTCCCCCATCACACAGATATCTTCCCAACTATCCTGTACTTTTGAGTTCTGCCTCAAGAAAAAATAGCAGCTCTCACATGCAAAATTTTAAGAAAAAATGTTAACCAGAATTTTCTACAGTTTCTACAGTGTACTAGAGGTATACAGAGGCATCATAGGATCATGGGTTTATAATTAGAAGCGACTTACAGACCATCTATTCCAATCCCCTCATTTTATAGATGAGGCTTTAGGAGGTTGTGACTTGCCCAGGTTACACAAGCTTGTCAGTATCAGAGGCAGGGTTTGAACCGGTGTTTTCTTCACTCCAAATTCAGCATATTACTATGCCATGCTACTTCTCAAGGTACAGTAAGAGGCAAAATGGTAGCATTGGATAGGTGCAGAACACCAGAATCCTTGTCCCAGCTCTGCCATTAACTAGAAGTGTCACCTTGGACACTTCATTTCAACCATCTGGATCTCAGTTTGCTCCTTTGCAAATCAAGAATTGGACTAGGTTATCTTGTAAAGTGCCTTCCAGTTCTGTAAAAAGTGAATTCTGTTTCATTACTTTCCATAATTATCAACTCAGTAACTGCCCCTTTCCAAAAGTTTCTATTCCTGTTTTTGCTTACCAAAAGTAGGAAGTCTTTTGGCTATCTCAGTCCTATAACAAGGTCATATTTATTCTTAAAAGTCTTGAACTGGGGATGATTCCCAGAGGATTAATTGTACTGAAAAAGTTTAGGTACAGATGTCCTCCAGAGAACCTTTCACTAGTAGCTACAGAGAAAGCATTAGCATTATACTTAGAACAGCATGTGATTTGTGAATCATTGATTTAATAGGCTGAGATGATGCCTCCTGCATGTTTTAGTTAGAGTTTGGAATGAAGGAATATAAAAATAATTCTCAAAATCAATTCTATCTGATAGAACTCTAATACATTATCATTGTAATGAATTGAACGTGTAAAACATTGTCTATGAATAATATCAACTCCCATTGTTATGGACAGGTATTATTTTTAAAATTAGTTTTTCAAAATATTTCTATCTATAAAATTTGTTATGAATTTCCATAGCAACCATAGTTCCTGACTTCTTTTGTTTGGGGAAGAAATGAAGATAATATGATTTAGCCATGATGATAAAATAAGCTCTCTGAGGGCAAGAGATGGTTGGTTTTTTGTCTTTATGCCCTCTGGATTCGGTCAAGGGCCACACTTGAGGGCCTAGAGGCCCGGTGTCCTTCAGGCCACAGGCTCTCCACCCCTGAAGTAGGTAAGTACTAAAATGGCTGCTGACTGATTGAATGGTTAATTAATTGATAGATAAAACTTTTCACAGTCTTTACACAGCTACCTGGCTTTTAGATAGAGCTATTTTGAAGTTTCATCCAGCTTTGCAGCCACTAAGATTTATAATTATAAAAAAATGTAAAACAACAAATTTTCGTCAGTCAACAGAGCTTCTATAACAGGAATTCCTACAGTGATGTAATCATAGATCTAGACTTCTTTTTTTTTCCTTCACATTAATCTCCTCACCTCTTTCCACCCCCCCACCCCCCCCACCCCCCCAAAAAAAGCAGAAAGTAGAACTTACTTTGGGATTTTTTGTGGATCTGAACTACAAGATTCCAGGAACACTGAAACCTTAATATTTAGTTGAAATAAAGAGAGAGGAAGAGTTGGGTACATAAGAAACTAGATGGGTATAGAAAGAAATGATAATTGGACTGTTAAGTCCAGATCAGCTAAGAGGCAAGGGAGATGCAGGTGGTCAATATCACTGAGCAAATTGCGTTACTGAAGACACTAATTTGCAGTCACTTTCATAATGACTACAATGTCAAAAGATAAAAATGCTAAGGAATTCAAAGAGGAAAATATCATTTTATAACAATTTCCCTTAGCAAACATATATAATAGTTTTTATTTCGTTGAATTAGGCAGCTTCCTGGCAAGAAAACTCCTTCCACCAACACGAATCAGCTACTGTTTTGTATCTTAAAGTCTTGGGGAGTTGGGGGAAGGAGGTGGCACAGAGACCGTATGTATCACTGGTGAAATTAGAACCCAGGTCCTCCTGACTGAAGCTGGCTTTTTATCTACTATATCCCCCCTGACTCTCACATATACATAACAGTATGCACTGATGTAGAGAATGGTTAGGCTTGATTAGAAAAATAGTTTAGAGATTCATAGATTCAGAGCTGGAAGAGATTTTAGCGAACATCTAACATATACTAATACTGATTCCTACAATTAGCATTTCCACAAGATTCACTGAGGTAAAAACATAGGTGCAATCCATGTATGTATTTGTATGGATGACTGTACATAGGATATACCTACAGATATGTATATATTTATTTATTTATATGTGTGTATCATAATTCCAAGTACAAATTACGTGAATCTCTACATGAATCTGTAATAGTAATAATGACAGTAGCCATAAAAATCATATTACTAACTCCACAGGCTGCCACCTCACTTTCTAACAGTGAACAGCTGTTAACCTAATTGAAACACACACTATTCCACCTATATTTTCCAGATCTTCGCAAGACTTTTGAACAAGAACCTTTAGGAAAGGAAGTGTCTTTGGAACAGGAAGTCCTACTGCAGTGTCGCCCACCTGAAGGCATACCCATGGCTGAGGTGAGTGACCAACACTTTCCTGCATTTAGCAACTGGCACTTAGTTACCCTAACTGAGGCCTAATCCATGGCTAATGGCGCAGTGAATTAAGGTATGGCATGATAAATGGGTGATAATGGAGTCCTAACTGCCTGCTGCTGGCAGAATAGATTGCTTGGGAACTGATTGATGACTTGGGAGTCAATTAGAATGCCCCATTGGACAGGGCTACAGGCAACTTAGTTTTATTTTTTTCATTCCCTTTCAAGAAAATGGAACATTGCAGCACTTGATCTGGCACCTGGTAAGTAAACTACCTGATAAGATATATGAATGTGCCACTGTTTCTTTCCTTTTCTTTTTTTTTCTCTTTTTTTGTCATCAAAAGAACAGGATCTGCCAGGGCAGGAGCAAGTTTGAAGCTATATTCTTCTGAATATTTTCATGATTTTATCCTGACTACACCCAGACTCACAAGGGCCATGTCTACATGACAGCAGACACTTGTTTGGGGCAAGGAATTACCTGGTATATGTGTGTGTAGGTGTTAGCTTTTTAATTTGGGCAAGTTTAGACTAACATTTATTGCATATGTTTATTTCTGCTATAATGAAAGAAGTGTGACATAACAAAAACCTTCTGACCACCTGTCAATAAATCATTCCAGGTCAAATCCTTCTCCTAGTTATCTTTAACAACCAAAAGGGCTTTTTCCATATGTAGACATGTTTACACATGCTATTGCTTAGTATCATACTCTAGGGAGGTCTGATAAATGGCTTCCCAAACCATGAGCTGGACAGTGAGCAAAATCAACCTTCCAGCATTTGTTATGCTAATTGGTCATTTAAAATCTTACAACTCAGTCCTCTCAGACCATAAAGGAAAAAAAAAACTCTACTGTATTGAAAGTTTAGTCTCTTATCTCAGTTAATAACCTCTAGACTAAGACATTCACTAGGTCACCAGAACAAAGGGTTCTGAATTCATTTGCTGATTAGTAAATTAGCAGTTAACTTGCAAACTGCTAATTGCATTGCATTACTTGAAAGTTTATTATTTTCAGTGACTTTTATTTCCTCTCTACAGTATAAAAGAGATCATTTCTAAGTAATAATAAGTTGAGACCAACTTAGAATGATTTATCAAAAGCATTAAGTGTTAGCTCCCTGTTGGGCAAGAGGTTAGGGCTTCTGAGAACATTTCCATTTTCAGAAAACAAAGAATTAACAATTAACAAAGCACTAACTCTGTGACTCCACCCCCTTTCCCACATTAGGAAGTGAAGATTGATTTCACTTAAAAAAAAGGGATCAATAAATTATCTAGGAACCCCACACCAGTCTGAAGTTTTGGTTTAGGGTTGACATTTGCAATTGAACATGTCACATGGAAAATGCATAGCAACATTCTTACAGGTGTTATTACCTTTTCAAGAAGAGAAATACCTCGAAGATGACATTGCAAAGTTTTTCTGGTATTCCTCTCAGATCTGAGACTTAGCCATGGTTACAGTTATTCCATTAAACAGTGAAAAACCCGATGCCTTGGCAGTGAGCTCAACAATATGATTTAATCTGATTAGTAGGAAGGCAATACTTATCTCTATGGATATTTCATCTGTAGGTGTTTCTGTAGCTACATCTGTCTCCTTATTTGTATTTTTTTAAGTCTAATGTAAAGCTCTTCCATTATTCTATATTAGAAACCTAAATATTTCTTGGAAATAGCATGTATATCTATAGATATAGGATTGCAATTCAATGTATGTCAATGTGAACCGATCTCAGCAAAAATCTCCGATGAGAAGAAATCCTAATAATTACACATCTTTTCTAAGCTCCATAACAGAGTAGTATACTTTGTCAAGTAGTAAAGATTCATGACTGCAAGCTAATTGGCTGTGAATTTTATTTGTACCATCGTCGGGGAAGAGACCAATTAACACTTGGCAAGCTCAAAAATCATATACCCATTTGACACTACAAAGAACTATTCTTAATGTGTTTTTCTTTTTCCTTTTTGAAGTCAGAAGAGAGATCAAGCACACATACTGGCTAGCAGCCTAAGACAGCTTCTGTGTAGACTCTTTTCAACACTATTATAATCACAAAGACCAGAGGCTAATGAATATCTTCATGTGACACTTTATTACTGCCATTTGCTCATGAGGGTGAGATAAATTAAAAAAGGAAAAAGATGAAGGGTAACTTGGTAGGTTGAAGGATTACATGATTACTTTAATTTAGAGATGGATGTATTCTTTGTTTAATACTTCATTTATTTGTTTGAAGAATATTCTTAAAGTACAAAAGCATTGTTAAACAGAAGTGTAACTCTTGCCCATAGATTCACAGTTGTAAAGGACTTTCGTCCAAGCCTCTCATTTTTTAGATAAGAAAACTGAGACCCAGAGAGGTTAAGTGACTTGACAAGCAGAGAAATTATTTGAATTAAGGTTCTCTGAAGCCAAAGGCAAAAAGTTACAGAATCTTCTAGAAGAGCAGCTGTTGGGCCAAAAGACACAAGGGATGATTGAGCCTTTTTTTAACTAATATTCCAGAGTGAGAAAATATTCCAGTGAGGCACATAATAGGTCCTCAAAATATATAGTTTTTTCATTGCTGAATGATCTTTAGTACATCAAAGTCATATGAATACTTTTATAGGTGGAGAGAAAACACACAGCTTCCATTCTTTCTGGATATTCAGTGACATTTTCCCCTCCATCTCATTTCAGGCCAATGAATATCTAATGCATTCAATCTGCACTATCTTCCAGCATCACAAAGATCTGTTATTTTTTCTCCATCTTCATTGCACTTATTATCATTGTATTTTCATTGTTTCATTTTTAAGGTACATGCTTTTATTGGATAAATTTAACACATTCAGCGATTAAGACTACTTAGAATGTTAAGTTCTAAAAATGCTTACACTTTAAAAATTCTTTCCTAAATGTTGTTTCTATTAACCCTAAGTTGTGAGTGGTCTTTGATTTTCTTTACTATTTTATTTTGGCTTCTGTTAAAGACCTTCGATATCATATCCTTCAGCATCAGTTCTCTTTTCTATTTGATACAAGGTAGATATGGGTATATAACCAACTCCCTGAGAAGTCAACAAGCAGTAGAATGGGAAAGTCTATATTGAATTGTGTATAGACTATAAGCTTTTTGAGGAGCAGTGACTGAGTCATTGGGGGTGGGGTGGTGTGGCATACCTTTATTGCTTACCCTTCCAGCAGGTGCTTTTTAAATATTCATTGAATTGAGTTAGATGAATATGCAACTTGTTAGCTTATATGGAGGTGAGAATAAAAGAAGAGTAGAGACATACTTTTCAGTCAATCAACTAGCACTTTACTATGGGCCAGGCACTGTTATAGAGTGCTACAGGGATACAAAGAAAGGCAAAACTCCATTTCCTGCCCACAAGAAGCTCACAGTCAAATTAAAAAGACTTTGAAGAATTGATATTCTAATTTTAATTAACAATTAATTACTATTCTAATTTTAATTAATAATCCTAATTTTAAAATGGCCTTTCCAACACATCTACAAACCCCACACCAATCTGAAGCTTTGTTTGTGGTTAACATTTGAAATTGAACATGTCACGTGGAAAATACATGGCAACACTCCTACAGGTATTGTTATTAATTGTTCAAGAAGAGAAATACCTTGAAGGTGACATTGCATGGTTTTTCTGGTATTCCTTTCACATCTCAGCCTGTCTTGATACCTGTCCTCTTCATGTATTTTCACAGTGGTCAATGTCCATTTCTATTCACTGGTTGCAAAAGCAATAGCATCTAAAACAAAATAAACTTCAACTTTGTTACTCCTCAATAGCAACTTTGGACTAAATCCATTCTTCAAAACCATTGCTGGCTATTCTCCTTCTGAAGCCAAAGGAAAGAGAATGTAGGCGTGGAGGGAGCAAGAATCAGGACAAGTGGCTTTCTTGCTAGTTGACATTATTTATATCCCCAGATAAGGGCAAGACACACCTCCTCTCCATCAGTCCCCAACCCCACCCTCCCCCCCGAATCAGTTCTCTGAATATTCTTGTGAAAATAGTGATGCAGAGAAACTAAGCATTGGTCACCTGAGTGTAAAAGCCTCAGGCTAAGAATGAGCATGCCAATGGTGTAACATGAACAGGGCTTGCTGCCAGCTAGTTACCAGCAACTAGGATTTCTCTTGCCAAGTGCAGTTTACTATCACAGACCTTGGGTCTCACCACTTCCTTTGACACTTACTAGCTTACAATCATAGCAAAAGTCACTTAACCTCCCATAGCCTCAATACCTTCGGCCCTAATATGGTGAAAATGGTATTTGTCCTACCAACTTCAAAGTTGTTATGAGAAAAGTGTTTTGCAGACCTTGAAGGGATATGTAAATATTAGCTATTATAATCATTACATAAATGTGAGTTATCATTATGAAGAAAGAGAATTCAGTATTTATGAGATAAACACATTTCCATGTAAACTTGAGATGAAGAACAAGACATTAAGAGAATAATTTATGCAGTCTTCTTTTAACAAATGCTGACCAAAACCAGTTATACAAAACCTCATTGATGCTAGCTATGTTTTACAAAGAGAGGTGAAAAATTGGAACAAATATGCAAAAGAATAAATAATGGCTCTTAAATTATTTTAATTCATGTCTTCTATAATTATTTAAATTAACTGTAGAGGCATACACCTGCTTTCCCTGTTACTGTGGGAGGCTGAGGCTGGTGGATCCCTTGAGCATGGGAGTTCTGAGCTGCAGAAGGTCTAAAGCTTATCTAGGGTCCCCACTAAGTCCCTCCCAATATAGTGATCCCTTTGAGAGTAGGGGGAGGGCACCAGCTGTCTAAGGAACGTCAACCAGCCCAGGGCAGAAAAGGAGCAGGTCAAAACTCCTGTGCCATTTACCACTTGGATGATGTCCATGAGTGGCTGTTTCACTTCCAACCTGGGCAAGATAAGGTAACCCAACCTCAAAACAAACAAGAAAACCAAACAGAATTTCTTAAATAAATCTCTGTAATCTAGAGTCAAGGATCCAGGTCCTATCCTTCATTCTAGTGATGCAGCCTCTTCACTTTTCATAGATCCACTTCTGCAGTTTCTCTAGGAAGTAAAAGAATTAATTTAGCTACATACTTTACTTCCAGAAAAGCAGAGTGGTCTGCTGTGAATCTGCTGTGCTCATTGTTGCTCATGCCACAGATAAAACAAAAATGTTGAGATCACATAGTGAGCCAGGAGGAAAAAAAAACAACCACTCAGAATACAGAGTTTCACCTAATTGTCTCTTTTATATAGGTCAGAGATCGAAACATCAATGGATTTAAAATTAGTTAATATGGCATAAGAAACAAAACTAAATTTTAATCGAAAATGTGTGATTTGTCACACCTTTAACAGGGAGATAATTGCTTCTCTAATTATAATTGAACTGTCTCTCATAGGAGTTTAATTGGAAGAATGGAGAACAGTGTACAACTTAGTGACCCAGTTGTGTTTAGAAACCTTCATCATATTTATCAACATTTGCATCTTTAATTAGCAAGTGGGAAAAATATGGGTGGAGTGGAAAGAAATAAATTATTTTGCTGACTCTAGGTAAACGTGGAACAGACTCTTTTCAACTGATGCTGCCAGGGGATAAAAATCTGGTAGCAGCAGCAGGAGATTTCCAAATATTTGGCATCAAGTGGTCACCTCCATCTAATTGATTATTAATACGACTGCTGTTTGCTTTGTGTCATCAAGGTGCTTCATGCTTTGCTGCTGTTATCTCTTAATTGGAACTCCAGGTGCCTGAATTTCATTGCAGGTGTATTGTGGCAGCATTTTGTATGCTCTGCAGACCAAAGAGGTTTTATGCAGAAAAATAAAAAAGGTCGACCTGAATGCTGATTTGGAGGAAGATATTGCTTCCTCTCAGTAGGAATTTCTTACTAGAATGAGGAATTTTTAATCGTGACGTCATTGGTCCTATGGTTAGGTTTTGAGTGTTTTCTTCCTTCTCAGTTCTGGATCCATTATTTCAACTGTATCAGGAACTCCCAACATAGAAACCTCTTCCACCCATGCACATTGGCAATTCTTCTGTAACAGTCTCAGAAAATTAACTAATTGTCAAATATTACCTGACCAGTGCAAGATCTTAAACCTTCTAATCTGCCTTCAGTGGCAAGAATCCCTTCCATAGTCTTCTTGGACCTATTCCCTGTTGGTTAGTACCTTTCTGTCCCTTTCAAATCTTCCCATCCCAGTGATACAGAACTGCCAAGAATCTCCACTTCCCAGCCTGATGCCTCTTTTCTCCTCAACCACTTCAATCCTACCCCACCCCCATCACACAAAACATCTCATACTAGATCTACCTGACTTTGTAGTTGATAATCAGTTAACCAGCATTTATTGATCACCTGCTATGTGCCAGGCACCATGCTTAGTGTTGGAAATCAACACATTTCCCTTCATTTTAAACCTCCTCACTTTTTACTCTTTCCTTCTTCTGGCATTGACTTACTCCTGGCTCCCTCTGTATGATACTGCACCCCTAACTTACCTTTCTAGTGTTGCTCACACATCTCTTATGCACCCCAACTCAGTGGTCGCAGAGGGAGAGTCAGAATATTCCATGTTCCCCATAACTAATTCCAGACTCTTCCACTATTATCACTTGGCAACCATTCCACTGCGGAAATTTACACTATCCAAACTGATCACACAATCCAGATCCTGCTCACTTTTATCTACAGAGGCCCCCTCCCCCAGGACATTCTCCTTCCTTTTTCAATAAATTCAGTACCAAACTCACAGTCTCCTTCATCCCAATACCCACTCTCACATTTGGGGAGTCATCAGACATGTTGCTGTTCCTTAGCTCCCGTTTCTCAATCCATTCCACTGACATGAACTACTCCTTTTTCTACCACAAATACACAAAAGGATGGTAATACTTTTCCCTTACATGTTCAATAACCCTGAAACTTATTTATTCCATCATAATCTATCTTTATATCTCTCTCTGTGCCTCACTATTCCTGAATCTGTTCTTCATCATTTTGGTTTCCACTCATCAGTACTTTTCCTGATCCAGACACACTTTTCCCAAACTCAATTCCCTCATGAACCAGTGAATTCTACATTATCTACTTTTAAATCCCTCATTGACTGAGCGCGGCTCATACAAACCCTGCATTGTTCCCACCATCTTCCCCCTTTTTTCTTTCTCATATGCTGTTGAACAGAACTGAAGGAAGTCATGAAACTATACTGAGAAGATCCGGTACCTATTTGTGTGATCTAATCTCAATTGTGCCCTCACTACATCAAGGCAACTATTATATTGTTGATCAGTCATTTTTCGGTCATGAAAACTTGACTCTTCACTGACCCCATTTGGGTTTATTTTTTTGGCAAAGATACTGGCACAGTATCTTTGAAGAAGGAAATGGCTTTCCTTCTTCAGCTCATTTTACAGATGAGAAAACTGAGGCAAATAGGGTTAAGGGACTGCCCAGCATCACACAGCTAGGAAGTATCTGAGGCCAGATTTGAACTCAAGAAGATGAGTCTTCCTTACTCCAGGCCTGCCACAACCATTAATTGACTTTCTATCCCACTTACCACAAAGGTGACCGTTGATGTTCTCTTCATATTTTAACCCTACCTCTCAGCCAGAACCTTGCTTCATGCTTTACTGTGAAAATTAAGTCACCTGCCGCAAGCTCATCTCTATTGTAATTAGGGTGGGACTTTTTTTTTTTTACTGTTTTCTCTTTTAGAATGCTAAAATAATCAAATGCCATTGCTTGTCTTACTAGGTGCTAAGCCCCAGGCCCCCACCCTTTTGCTGATTAGGTATGAAGCCTTCAAGCCCTAAGAAGGGTATATAAACTCAGAGGTTAGCATTTTGTTTGGGGCTCTCACTGAATGGAAGAGTGTTCCCTGTTTTGACTTGACTCTGGGCAGCCGTTGTTAAGCAGCAAGCTTTGAAAACACCCAGATGTTGGTGCTTCTCTAGTAACTATGTATTGCTTGGACAGACAGCTAGAAGCCTGCATGCTGATTAGTGTTTATTTGCTCTGTTTATATAATGGATGCTTGTAATTTGTTTGTATTTACTCAGAAGTTCAGGGTGATGGCTTTTCCCCTCTGAACTAAGTGAATGATATATGTATGTTTGATTAAAGTGAGATTGTTAACCCCTTAAAGTTGCTTTCCTTAGAAAAGCAGATCAAAGAATTTGTGCTGGCAGCCCTTCTCTGTGCTGGTGTTGTTGGTCTTACACAGCCACAGCAGCTGTTAGACAAATTCTTGTTATGTCATCCTGCTCTCCATCTTCTCACCTCATATTCCCCACATATTAACCTCCATTATCTACTCCTCATCTCTGATGAAGAGATGGCTATTCTCACTATGACCAATCTTCCTATATGTGCCTTGTTCTCATCCTCTCCTCTTTTCACCAGCAGAGTGCCCCCACTATCGCTCCCTTTATCCTTCTAATCTCTTTTTATCTATGCTTCCTTCTTTGTTGCCTATACATATGCCCATGTCTCCTCCACTTTTAAAAATATTCACTTGAACCTTTCATCCACATTAACTATCATCTTCTGTCCCTCCCCCTGCTCTCTCAGGTTCTTTAAAAAATTCTCCTCTCCCCTAGTGCTCCTACTTCTTCTCCCCTCGGTCTATTCTAAATTTTCTGGAGTCTAACTTTCAACCCTCATTGCCCAACTGAAAATACTCTACCCAACATTTCCAGGGATCTTCTTACTGCTGAATCTAACTGCCTTTCCTCAACACAAATTCTTCTTGACTTTTTTGTTATATTTGGTTCTCTTGACCACCTTTACCTCCTGGATACATTCTCCTCTCTAGGTTCTCCTCCTATGAATCTGACGCCTTCATTCTTGTCATGTCTTTGCCTCTTAGAAGTCCTTCAAAGTCCTAGTTTCCTTCAAAGTTCAGCTTAAGTACATGAAAACTTTCCTGACCTCCTCAAAAATACATGAACCCTTGATCAATTTATATTGAATTTATATACACAGCTTCTCAAAAGTTTTGGTGCAGTTTTTATCCTCCAACAAAATGAGAGCTCCAAGTGGGGCTACACCCTAGAAGAGTTCTTGGCATATAGTAGGTACTTAATAAATGCATGTTTTTGACTAGTTTTAATATGTTTTATAGAAATTTGCTCAGTGTGCGTCCCAAGAAAACATTAACTCCTTGGGGGCAGGAACTGTTTCTTTTTTGTCTTTATATCTCCAGGACCCAACACTACCTGGTACATAGGAGGCAATTAATAAATGCTTTGTGACTGATTGAGAGGCAGTGTTGTATAGGGGATAGAGGAAACTGGCCTTAAAATCAGTAATAAATGGGTGCACTTTCAGGCCCTGACACATATTGGCTATGTGACCTTAGACAAGTCATTGGATCTCTCCACGGTGCTCGTCTTAATTGATAAGGGAAAGTTTCCTCTACCTATGAAATCCTCTACTTATAAAGACAAGAGCATAAATATCTCCATTGCTTTACAAATATTAGGCACTTTAAAAAATGTTGTTGAGATTGAATGATATTTTAAAATGAATGTTGATCTCCTAATTGAATAACTTAATGCTTTGCAGTTGTAGTTGTGGAGTTTCAGCACAAGTTAGTTCCCACGGTGTATGGGGATTTAGTTCTCCAAAGCAATGAACTTGGACATATGTGCAATTAAGGGAGTGTTTCCTCAGCAGGAAAACAAATCCGTTCTTTTGGCAGCTCAGACAAAAGTAACAAGAACCAAGCAAAATGTCGTTGAAGTTTTCACTTGCCATCTCATTCCCAACCTTATTTTTTTTTTGACAGTCTCCTGGAGATGTAATTTCAAGCTGCTTACAGACCATTATTTTTTAAAACTTAAAAATACACTTAGTGCCGCTTGTCGTGAAAGAATTCCAGGATCCAGTGGGTAGTGGTTGAAGTGAGAGTGTTTTTATATCTGAAAAATGCAATAATATTATTCACATCATAATACTTCTACCTATTTCTTAAAGAGGTGGGAGAGAACTTAGCGCAACAGGACCTCAGGACATGCTTAGGGACCCCCACTTCTCTCTGTGCCATGATCTTTCTTATTAAATGTAACAAGTGTATTTTTGCTTTTTATCCTTTAAAAAGTCTGCATTTGCTATTAAATCATTGTGAATGGAGTGTGTTCATTTTCATTCTCTAAAAAAGAAATACTTGGGCAATGAGAAACCATTAAACCCCTCAAAATACATGTTGCCAGTTGGTCAGAAGCAAGATGATAAGAATGGTCCTAGAATGTTGAAGGTTGCACCATCTACTGAGAGGCTGTACAGGGGCACATAGCTTAATGAAGTATATTAGCCATGAGTATCTTTTGGATCTGTCTAGTGTGCATTGTTAAAAGTCATCAAATGATTCAGGTTTATCCCTATACTTTCTAAGGCAGTAGAGCTTGGCAAGAAGTTTTAGCTTCTAGTTAATACTCCTAGTAGCTTGGCTTGGCTGCCTGTGCATTTGGCAGTTGGCTCACACCAGCTTTCCACATGTATATAATTATTTGTTTGATTAATATAGTCTCATCTGATTATCCTACTCTTAAGAAGCAATGATCTTTGGGACACTTTTTTGCCCCATCACTGTTGTGCTCCATTCAAAGTATTCTGAATTGATGGAGACCAGTTTTGACTTTTCCTGCAGGTTTTTCCTGGACTCCCTTTTCATGTTGGGTGGCATGTGGCAGTTTCCCTCTGTTAATTAGAACAAATGTGCCAATTATGTTAATGTATCTCCCGATACCAATCAGTGAATAATTAGACACAACACATCTGTCTTTCACAAGGGAATAGAATAGGGAAGAAGAAAACTGCAAGGTCCCCTGCTCCACATTATTAGCATTTGGATTGTGCACTGCCTGAGACAATGAAGGGACTGATACTCTTATGTGGTGTGAGTTAGCTTTAGCAACACAGGAGACCAAAGACAGGAAAATTATATCATGTGTGGCCATCAGCTTTTCTCCATGTCCCCCAAAGGGAGAAAAACAGAAAACCAAATGGCATTAAGAACTAATAACATACATATATTGCCAGAGCAGCCTCAGTCAGGATTCTGCTAAAGAATTTAAATGCACTTATTTTTTTCTTTTCTTCACATTGATTTATCAGTAAATTGGATTCACAACTTGTTTAACATGTGGTGAACTATGGATAAAACAATTGATTTTTTGTAACACATTGAAAGTTCTGTGATACAACCTTATCTTCTACAGACTCACTGAAAGCTCCTCAGGACAACTCCAGAAGCAGATGAGAAGGGAGGGAGAGAAAAAGCATTTATTAAACATCTACTATGGGCTAGGTGCTGTGTTAAACACTTTACAAGTGTTATCTCAAAACAACTACCTCCCAGCAACTCTGTGATTAGATTGCTGTTATTATCCCCATTTCACAGTTGAGGAAACTGAGGCAAACAGAAGTTAAGTGACTTGTCCAGGGTCATACAGTTTCTGAAGCCAGATTTGAAACTCAAGTCTTCCTGACTCCAGGCCACTGAGCTGCCCCTAATGCTGAAATATAAGGCTAGGCTAAGATAGGACATAGGAATGGTAGGTAGTTTCTTCTGTTCACCTATGTTGTTGTTTTTGAGTGGGGAAAGGCAGGGCAATTGGAGTTAAGTGACTTGTCGAAGATCACACAGCTAGTAAGTGTGTTCAGTGTCTGAGGCCACATTTGAACTCCTCCTGACTCCAGGGCCGGTGTTCTACTCACTGCATCACCTAGCTGCCCCTCACATGTGGTTTTGATTCCTTTCTACCACATCTCTATACTGAATGCTTTCCATTCCCTGGATTTTGGAGGATATGAATGTTTGGTATGGTGATATCTCTCGAAAAGTTATTCTTGAAATTTGTGAGGCAATGTTATATGCAGACAATTGTAGACCTGTAGGCTGAATGCTCTGGCTGCCCTTTCTCAGGACCAGGTTACTATACCTGGTCATCAAATTTCCAAGAGGTAACCTGGTCATCAGATTTCCAAGAGGTAACTATAAAGGGTTGGGTTATCCTTTCTTTACTCCCATCAGATTGAGCCTCCACAGGTGGTTCTCCCTAGTGTTAGGAGAAATTATTAGCATCCAAATACCATTTTACCAATTAACACCAATTAGCTTTTACAAAGGGATATTTACTTTGAAGATAAAGCAGGAACAGATGTACAGATATTTTCCCTAGTTCCTTAGAGTCATATTCTTCTTTATAGCATTTCAGTCTCTGGGAGAAGTTGTTTCTATCTAGATAGCACTGATCTCCCCAATTTCATTTCCAGGTTCTCCCACATTAATCCGCCTCTTAGCAGCCATTAGTCTGGAGCTGGAAAGTCAGTCCCAAAGGTCGGTCCTTGCACCTCGCAGTTTCTATGCTACATTGACTATAAACCCAGGCTCTGGAGAGCTGACAGACCAAAGTGCCCTCCAGATCTTTTGAATTCACGGTGATGGAGGCCCCATTCCTTTCACTTAAAACAAATAAAAATTCAGACATCACAGAGTTCCATTTCATCATGCCAACATGGCCTCAGAGGGAAGAAATCCCTAAGCCAGGAGATCATGGCTTGGCTTTCTCACCAGGAACTGTGAGTGAGAGTTCACCTACAAACAGAAAAGCCAAAATGATTGACCCCAGAGAGAGAGAGAGAGAGAGAGACATAAAAGAGCCCACTAAGGTCTTTTGAATCCCCCCTGAAGCCAAAGAGCCACAATCATAATGTGGCCAGCAGAACAGAACCAGCTAAATAATTATCTAGACATACACACAATCTCTCCAAATCACTTCCCCTCAAGGCCACCATGACACTCCCAGAAGGGAGATGCCCATCTTCATCCATGTGGAGACACACCATCAGATACACTCTGTGCACGTACCAGACCTCCACATAGTAATAGTGCTCTGATTTTAGTACAGTTTTAATTGAGTGAATTCTCAAGGACATTTTAGGGTTCATACTTGTAGTGTGGAGATTTGTTGTCCATTAGTTTATGAAGAATAATGAGATTCTGGTGTATCATTCTGCTTACTTTATCATATCTTTCTAAATATTATGGATTAACTCTGTAGTCTGTTAACTTGTAACACGATTTCTATGGATTCCTTGCAAAATCTACACTGAATCTGGGAGCCTTAAAAATTAACTTATTTATACATTCATTCATTCATTTATTTATCTATTTAGCTATTTATTTGTTCATTCATTTATTTGGTTATTTATTTGTTTATTATTTGTGTTGTTTATTTGTTTATTGTTGCTATCATTCATCTCTTTTTATGGCATTCAGATAGAAATAAGCCTGTCCTGGGCCTACAAGTCATTCTTCTAGGTGGTATGGTGGATAGAGCACTGGACCTGGAGACAGGAAGATCTGAGTTCAAATCTTGCATCAGACACTTAATAACTGCAGCAAGTCACTCAACCTTCTTTGCCTCAGTTAACCTCATCTATAAAATGAGCTGGAGAAGGAAATGGCAAACCACTCTAGTTTCTTTCCCAATAAAATCCCAAATGGGCTCATGAAGAGTCAAACATGCATGAAAAACAACAAAAGTGTTATTTGCTATATTTAATTTTCTTCAGATTTTTGCAGTGATGGAGAAAGAAACTGCATCTTATTATTTTTAAGATATGTGATTTCATTAATCTAGGAGCTCTCAGTGAAGAAACTCCCTCTCAGAGCTCCTATGTTAATGTTAGGTAACTTGCAAGTTGAAGTCTTTAGAGAGTTGCCTGGGACATGTGAAGGAAAGGCAACTTGTTGGTCACATGGACAGTATGTGACAGAATCAGGACAAACATATCTCAGAAGCCCTGAGAAGATTGGTTCTCTGTCCCCCATCCCACGCTGCCTCTTTTACTGTCTAGTGTACATAACATATGTCATACCATAATATGTGATCTCTTCTTAGTTTTATTGTTTAAGTAATTATATTTTATCCGGTTGTTGTAAATTCTCTGCAGAAATGCTTACTGTGCAAGATTTTTTCACTCAAGAAAAAGCATTATTCACCTACTATATGCATGATGACATATGCATCAACTATTAACACATATTTGTTGAATAAATCAATGAATTAAAGATTCTAAGAGTTGAAGGGAACTGAAATTTGAAAGAGTTGTATAGGATCTCTTTTATGTTCTGTTAATATGATTTTGTATTTTTGTAGCTAATCATCTAATGCCTTTGAATTCTCAGTTTTTCTACCATACAGTTGTAAACTGCAGATTATGAAGATCCTTTCCCTGTTTAAAGATCAATGAATGCATATGGTTCTAAAATTATTATCAATAATTACAAAATTCCTTTAATGAGAAAAATGTGCTCCTGATATATAAACCAGGAAAAATAAGACGTAGAAAGGGAACTACAGATGAATGTAACTAATAAATCAATATTCATTTAAATAGTTTAAATAAAATATTAGCAAAAAGGATTAAATAAATGTATTCAAAAATTATTCATTATGATGATATTGGGTTTTTATCAGGAGCCCAAGGATGAGTTCATGTTGGGAAAATAATAACACTATTGGTAATATCAAAATAAAAAACAAACAAAATAACAAAATTACATGAATAGATGCAGCTAAAACTTTGACCAAGTACAAAAAACATTTATGTTAAAATCCTATAAAGCATAAACATTGAGGAGCCATTTCTAGTTTTTATTGAAATGTATATCTGAACCAAAAATCCAGCATGATTTGCAACAACCAATCCCTAAAAGCTTTCTCAGTTAAAAAAATAGGATGGGGGTACAAAGATACTTCTCCCTATGACTACTGGAAATAGCTCCAGATTTGCTAGTGATAGATAACTGCAAAGAGAAGACAAAACTATCCCAGTTTCTAGATAACATAATGGATTGCTTATAAAGCCACAAATAAAAAGTCAAGAGATTCTTTGAGAAAACCAATAGCTTCAATAAGTAATATGATGCAAAATAAATTCACAAAACCATTAGAATTTCTAGATAGAGCTGATATTAAAGTTAGTAGAAAGTAATTAAAAGTTGCATAAATAATTATCTAGGAATTAGTCTACACATTCAAAGATTACATCAATGCAATTACAAAATACTCTTTAAAGAATTCTAAGAAGACAACTTAACAGAGTTATAATAATTGCTCATTGTTGGGCCTCCTCAATATAAAGGAAATGAACAACTAGACCAAATTGAAAGAAATAACCAAATAAAAGAGTATCATTGAACATTTGTTTTAAAATTTTGTCCATTTTCCTTACCCAAGACTTTGTAATTTTGTCTGGCATCATGCTAAACAAAATTGAAAAAGTACCACGTGATCATTTTAAAACAAACAAAGAACAAGGTTAACCTATTATGTCCTACCCTTAATTGCATCACCATTTATATAAATGGATATTATCTTTTCTCCATCTTTGTTGAGGAGTAAAAAAATAGAGGAAATTTTGTGTATCTATATCTATCTATTTATCTATCTATCTATCTATTTATCTATCTATCTATCTATCTATCTATCTATCTATCTATCTATCTATCTATCTAGATGTAATATATACTGAAGAATCTGGGCCTAAATTTAAATGAGATTTTTCTAAAAAGGATAGTGATTAAACTCTTGATTGAATTCTTGAAGGAAACTAATGCCTTAGAGAAATTTTTAATGGCTTTCTGGCCATCTTCATCCCTTCTTTTTCTCTGAGAGCTTTACTTTCAGCTAATAGTTTAGTATTAGAAAAAATATACCAAACAGTAAAACTATAAAATCACATGTCATCATCATATGTTCATTTCTTAAATTAAAACTCAAATGAGAGTAGACAGCAAATGCCTATAGACTCTCCAAACTCATAATTGGATTGGTAGTGCTGCTTTTATTATTGAATGCATTGATGTTTTTAAAACATAACAGATTTAAGAGATTTCTGTGGAAATCAGCTTAAGCACCGCTTCTTATTGTATTTATTTTACATATGTTTTATATATATTCTTTTATGTGGACATATTGTCTCCTCTGGTGGACCATTAGTTGCTTGAATACAGGGATTGTTTCATTTCTGTCTTTGTACACCCAGCAAATGTCCATAATAGACATTTACTAAATATTGATTGATTGAACTCAGCATCTTTACTACAATTAGAAATTCAGTACGAGGGCAGCTAGGTGGCACAGTGAGTAGAGCACCAGCCCTGGAGTCAGGAGGACCTGAGTTCCAATCTGGCCTCAGACACTTAACACATTTACTAGCTGTGTGACCTTGGGCAAGTCACTTAACCCTAATTGCCCTGCCTTCTCCCCTTCAAAAAAAAAGAAATTCAGTAAATATGTATATATGATATTATTTATTTATATTTATTATACCACATATTATAATGGTATAACTAGGTGCAACAGATAGAGTAGCAGGCCTAGAGTCAGGAAGACTTACATTCCTGAGTTCAAATCTGGCCTCAGATACTTCCTAGCTGTGTGACCCTGGGCAGATCACAACTCTGTTTGCCCCAGTTTCCACATCTGTAAAATGAGCTAGAGAAGGAAATGGCAAGCCACTCTTTGCCAAGAAAACCCCAAATGGGATCAGAAGAATTAGACATGACTGAAAACAACTGAACAAACTATAATATGTTAAATATATGTTTACCCAAATGTTTTATGTATACATATATATAGACATATATGGATATGTGTGGAGGGGGGGTATGCATAAGTCTTATAAACAAAGCAAGAAGTAGTCTGATACAGTTAGGAAGACCTGGGTTCAAATCCTACCTCTGACTTAGTAGCTTTGTAACCCTCGAAAAGTCAATTAACTTCTAAAAGCTTCACTAACTACTTAAGATATATCTACTAAATCACACACCATCATAATTTTTTTTAGAAATTTAGATCATTGGAAACAAAGTAGAAGTGTAGTTGTTGTCCTTTGCTCTTGAAGATGTGTATTGTTTAGAGGACAGATAAACTGTTACATGGATTTTATGTCATATTACTTTACTGTAAGAAGTGATAAATATGAAGGACACATAGAAGCATAGAAAGACTTAAATGAACTGATAAAAAGTCAAATAATCAGAACCAGGAAATCAATATATGCAAAACTACATCAAAACAATGTAAGTGGAAATATCATTATCAACAATAAAACTGAATTACAATGTCTAATTATAATGATCCATAGAGACCATAAGAAGAAAGAAAAAATTGCCACATTACAAATACTGTCCGACTTGGTTCATGTATTGGTTAATTTTGCTGCATTGCTTTTCCCTCTTTCTTTCTTCTTTTGTTACAAAGGATGCTCCTTTGGCAAAGGGAGTTGGAGGGGAGATACGTTGGGAGATGAAGGTGGTATAAAATACATTTTTAAGTACAATTTGTTAGGAAGTAGAATGGCATAAAGTATGGTCTTACCTGACCTAATTAGACAGAAAAGATCAGGAAATGAGATGGAGAATACAGCTAGAGATGTCTCTAAGGAAAAGTCATTCATTTTTACCAGTGTTAGCACATCATCAAAATTCCATAGGCAGGCAGCACCTCCCCATTGTCCCCAGCTCTTATCTATACCCACTCTATGAGATAATGAGAACTGTAGAATGTGTCTAAGTGAACCCAGCTGCAATTTGTGTTTGTCAAATATTTGTAGCCATTTTAGAAAACATACTTAGGCTGGGCAGTACACAACCTATACTTTGCCAATAAAGTTTTCCTGTTACTTTTCACCCCATGTGTATTCTAAGAGAAATTTAAATTGTATATTCCTGATTTGTTTTCATTCATTTCATACCAGTGTTGCTATTGATATCCAATAAATTCCCCTGGGTTTTTTCATTTACCTTCTATGCTACAAGCTAGTTCTTATGTGCTTCCAGGAACCAATGCAATCTAAGCTTCACAGTTTGAGATCACTTTGAAATTCAGAAGTCAAAACGGGACACCTCTAGCTAAATATATTCCCTTTTCCTATTAGATTTTATTTATGTTCATTTTCTAACAAAGTGGCATCTTTGTGTACTTCTCTGTGTCATGTTTTGCATTCCAACTATGCAAACTTTATGTCCCTAAGCTATTGATTGGGGTCACTTTGACTTTTCCTGTGATGAAAGACTTATTTCTATACCTAATTGTGGTTAAGTTAATAAGTTGAAAAACACCGGTTAGTCCCAACAAAAAAAAATTCACAGGAAGCCTACCATAAGATCCCTGTCTGATCCAATATGAAGGGGTGTCATCATTGTTTCTACTACCCCATCCCATCCACAACTGTAGGAGAGGGCAGGCACCAGGAACCAAAATCCGTCATTCAAAATACCCATTCAGGAATGTTAATCCCTAACTCCTCCAGAAGTGATAGAAGGGGATAGAAAGGACTCAGGAAGTAAAGCCATATCCCAGCCTCAATATCTCCCTGTAGGAGTGAAGGAAGAAGATGGAGTTGGCTTCATGTCCCATGAGACCTCAACCCCCATATCCTCTGACCCCTTGAGTCAAAGGATAAGCATCCCAGTCTAAGAATGGAGCCAGAGCTCTGAAAATGCTTCTCATTTGCCCCTCCCAGGACTTTGGTAGGGGTCAGGAAGAGGATATATCTATCTTGTAATTTCTATGTAGAGCTAAGGGAGGGAGCAGGGCACAGGTTGAACAGCCTCATCCAAGGCTCCAAGACAGGACAAGGCCTGGCCCTAGTTTACCATCTTAAATCAGTACCACATCAAAGGAGAGAGCCTTACCCAAGAATGGAGATGAGGGGACTGTGCAGAGCCTGGGAATGCAGGTTCAGTTGCTTCATCCAGGGCCATAATCATTGTGACTGCTTGAATCTCTCTACATCCACCCTAGATCCATAAGTGAAGCTTGAATGGAAAGATTAAAGAAATTAACATGGAAGAAAACTTATAATACTATACCAAAATTTATGAGCTGAAATAACCCTGAGATGAAATCTCAAAAGAAGAAAACGCTGCAATCGTTACCAGTAGAATCTATTTAAAAAACAAATTCCCCATACGGACTACAAGGACTACTAATTAAACGACAGAAAAGTTGAAACAAGAGTTAGAAAATGAAACTAAAGCTCTTGAGAAAAAACATTAAAGAGAAAATAGCTTAGCCTAGAAGCCAAAAAAACATTACTTAAGAGTGAATAGTGAAAAACAGAATGGAGCACAGAACTCTAAATTCAACAATACAGTAGCAAATAATAGAGAAAAGTCAAAGCACACTCATAAAAAATGAAAAATGTATGGAAATCTACTATCAAAAGCAATTTGCCAAGGAGAAATAATTTAAGATTAATTGATTCCCTGAAAACCATAATAACATAAAACTTCAGATTATCAAGAAATCAGAAAATAAAACATTCTGGACCTACTAGAATGAGAGGGCTAGGTGAAAATGGAATCCCCAGGTCACAACTTAAAAAAAATAACACACTCAGAAATACGATAATCGAACTTTAGATTCTCATGTGAAAAGGAAAAAAAAAAACTTCAGTCAACCTTAAAGGAAGAGATCTCATCCCAAGGGACCATAGTCAGATTAACACAAGATGACGAACAGACAGAAGAAAAGAAAGGAAATCTTGGAATATAACAACCTCCAACCAAGAATAATTTATCTTGCGAAACTGAGGACAATCCTAAAAGGTACAACATAATTCCCAAGACACCACCATAAGTTCTTTTACCTACAGAATTTCCTTCTCCCCAGAGATATAATCTGAAATATTCTATGGAACTCATCGATTAATCCCAGCTACAACAGATGTCTAATGACTGCCCCAGGAGAGTTCGTGAAATACCCAATACTTCTAATGGACCCCAGGGTACCTCACTGTTACTAGGGAGGGAGGGGGGAAATGAGCTTATTTTAGACCTGAAAGAACTACACTCAATGCATTTTAAAGAATAGGAAACTTGAGTAATATTATAATGTCATATCTTCTGCCTACCTTGATGCTAGCCAATGAAAATTTGAAGAGGATTTTTTTTAAGCTTAAGAAGTTGCGACATGCTAGAAATGTATGCTAGAAGGGATCAGAAGATATTTGAAAGATTTTATCCATTTTCCTCTTTCTGGAAAAATTCAAATAAGTGATTCAAGTCAGATTAGCATCAGTCTTCTTCCAGCTATCATGGTATAATATTCTCATTTTGTTCCATCCATGTTTGCAATTGTTCAGCTACCATTTTGTCATAATTTAAAATTTAGTTTCTGCAGATAGCATTACTGATATTGTTTAGTATGACAAGGAGGCATTCTTTCTCTTTACAATAGAATTCTGCTAGCGAAATACAACACAAGAATACAATTTTGTTATCATCAATCTGTGAGGCCTTGCATGATTCTAGACTTTGTATAGACCCTGTTTCTTTGAAGTGTTAATTCTGAGTTAAAAAAAAAATCCTCGATGAAAATTTGTAATTCTGTTAAAGAAGAAAGTTCCTTTCTGCCAACAATTGTGTTATTCTCTCCTCTTTCCCCACCCTTATCTCAGCAATTCTGTCGCTTGTACAATCTTGGAGTTCCATTATATAAAAAGTTTAAATGAATAAATTTCTCATGAGATACCCTGTGGATCATGTTATGCTGCCTGAAACCAGAGATTGACATGGTATATCATTTTTTGCCTTTGTTATTAATGCACACTGGCTTTGCTACCACCTTTTTAAAGAAATTTAAATAGTGCCAGGTAGGCATAAATAAAAGCCAATTCTCAATTATCTGTGAGTGGATTTTCAGTTTTACAGAAAATGACTTAGGTCTCCCGAATTCACACCGTCCCACCTTGCCTATCCGCTCTCCAGTCCTTTACCCACTACCCAGCCGGTGCCCTTGCCTCTCTCCCCTCGCCCGGTTCTCCTTCCTGCCGACATGTCCGAGAGTCCCGAATACGCGTCCTTCTTCGCCATCATGGGTGCCTCTGCAGCCATGGTCTTAAGCGCTCTTGGTGCGGCTTATGGCACAGCAAAAAGTGGCTCTGGTATCACAGCCATGTCAGTCATGCGAGCTGAGCTGATCATGAAGTCAATCATTCCTGTCGTCATGGCTGGTATCATCGCTATCTATGGTCTGGTGGTGGCTGATCTCATTGCCAACTCTCTGATACCAGGAATCATCCTGTTTAAGAGCTTTCTTCAGCTGGGAGCAGGCCTCAGCGTGGGCCTGAGCAGGCTGGCAGCTGGCTTGGCCATTGGCACTGTAGGTGATGCTGGTGTTTGGGGGACAACACAGCAGCCCCAACTATTCATGGAGATGATCCTGATTCTGATATTCGCTGAGGTGCTTGGGCTGTATGTCCTGATTGTGGCCCTCATTGTCTGTACAAAGTAGACCTTCTTTTCCCCTTCTTTCCAGTGCCCCATCTTCCACTCTCCACCACTCACCCTTTCAGCCACAGAATATGATGTAAAGACCCGTCTTGAACCACCCCATCCCTCCCAATTCGCTCCAGAATGAATGGCCTGACACCTGGTGCAGTTGTCCAGTAGGTAATTGGTCTTGCAAATGGGCAATGTCTTAGTGACTCTTCTCTCTCTGTTGCACCACACCAGATTGGTCAGTGCCTGAACTGGGCCAGGCTGGGCCTGAGGCCTCCTGGGATCCGCCAGGCAGCTGTGCAATCTCCCTACCCATTTGCCGTTAGTACTCTGTGTATAAAGAAGAATTAGACTGTCATTTTTCTCTTCATTGGATGTTTATTTGTAAAGATCTGACATGTTTGTAATGTTTATGGAGCAAGAATTTTCAATTTCTCATGCTATATATTAATCTTAAATATAGGTAGATTATTGCACTGTGGGGTTAAATGTCAAGCGCTGAGAATTCCTTGGATGTGATCATTTGAAATTCAAGATTGCTGTAGTGTCCCAGTGCTATTAAGAATTGTATGATTTGGGAACATGTTGAACATGTGTTTCCAGTGGTGCTGTGTAGCCCGGGGCCAGGGCTCACAGTGATGTTTCCAAATAAAATTCTGACTGGGAAAAAAAATGACTTAAACTCACCTTTTCTTCTTTCCAGAGTAGAGGGTTCTAGAAGAGATAGGTGCCAATATAGTGATTATCTCGTTATTTTCTACATCTTATGCCTACCTCTGGTATCTGACAGAATGATTCAGTCTGTATTTGAAGACTAATTAACAAATAATTCCTAGGATTAGACATTGCTTGAGACAGTCTGCACTAATATCACCTTTAATTAGAGAATATATTAGGAATTAAGAAATAAGCATGTATTTGAAACTTCAATCAAGGCATAGAACTGCTCCTACCTACATTTTTGCCTCAAGTGCTTGTTTAGTCCTATTTTACAAGTTACCTATCAAATTTGTCTCTGAGGAATGTCATCATAGAGTTCCCTAGTTAGATAGAAGCTCAAAATGTGCTACATCAAACATCCTGACAGATTTGCTGAAGAATTTTCAGACCTCCTCTGGAGTTGGATATGCTTCTGACTATCTAAGAAATGGCACCAATATTGATCTCCTATCACTGAAAGGTTTCCCTACCATCTTTGAACCCTTAAAATGAATCAGGAAACATTAAGGTGCCTTATTTCCCTGACTAAAGGGGGGGGAGGGGAAAGATGCCGTTTTAATGACTAGAAAGTGATTCTACTTGGTAGGGATAACACAATAAGATTTTTTTTAACAAATTGACATAATTTCCTCTGTTATTTTATAGGTTTCAAGATTAAAATTGTTTTCTCTTAAAAAAAAAGATATCTAACTCTTGAGTATGAATGATGGATGAGCCAAGCTATATGGGGGGGTGGCTAGATTGATTTTTCAAATGTTTTGGCTTAAATGATTCCCTACATGCATTCTTCCAAATAAGAGCATTTTCAGGATAATTTAATCCATATATTTCAACTTGACTTATACTTAAGTCATCTATATTTTGTTCTATTAAAGCTACATGGAATCTGAGGTGATTTTGAGCTCTTTTTTTGTATTCCTATTTTCTTTTCTGAAAGGAAGCATGTAAGTTGCCAAGAGTAAACAAATCAAATACCAAATGGTTTGAGTTCTTTGAAATGCTTAACCTATTATTTTTGATTGGGTTCTGAACCTGGCAATACATGTTCTCCCATCACTACCTGCAGAGGAAAATGAAAACAATCTGAACACTGTATTTCCCAATTGGTTCATTGACATTTGAGTGCAATATGGTACAGACAGAATCAGCATGTTTGGCAGGTGAGTGATACTTGGTATGACCTCACTACGTTATTTCCCCCAATTTGCATATCATGATAGGGAGACATTTTATGCCCATCGTGAAGTAAACAGAAAGAGAGAAAAAATTTTCAAGGTTTCAAAAGTGAGGATTTATTTAATATTTTTATGCACCATAGGTGGAGTGGTTGAAAAATGAAGAGATAATTGATCCTGTTGAAGATCGGAATTTTTATATTACCATTGACCACAACCTGATTATAAAGCAGGCTCGGCTCTCAGATACAGCAAATTACACATGTGTTGCCAAAAATATTGTCGCCAAGAGGAAAAGCACAACAGCAACTGTTATAGTCTATGGTAAGCTTCTTTGTCTTACCAAAGTTGGGGGGATCCCAGTTCAGTTTGGGTTAAGCCAAAGATTCTTATCAGCATCATTGCTCTAATGAAATACCTCCGTAGAGCTCCTGGCCTACTCCTAAAGAGTCCTCCGTCTTCACAGTCTCCCCCTGACAAGTGATATTTGGAATGCTTCTCAGGTAATGTAGTAGTAGTAGTTTCCAACTCATGGCTGAGTTGGAAAATCCCAATATACTATCAAACAGCATATGCTTAGTTGATTATAATCCAACTGTATGCCTGGTCTCAAAGCCTGGCCATTGAGCACACCAGGTTATAGCATAACAGCCCTAAGGATAGAGACCAAGGTGTTTAAAGATACCTCATGGATTTTTTTCCAGGCCTGATCCATTCTCAAAGGTTTGAAGAAACCTAAAGCATCCTAGGAACCTAAAGTATGATAATTTGGCCTCAGAGAGATTACAAATTTCTCTGAGGGCAGAGACCACATGTTATACTTCTTTTATCTCCCTAACATTGCTGAGTACATGGCAGATATTCAAATGCTTAGTGATTGGTTCAGAGGATGATTCAGAGGATGCATGGGAAAGTGTGGAGAATAGAAATAACTAGAGTTTAGAATGCCATTAGAAAGGACTTTACATTACTGTTTTGGAGATATGGATTGTATCCCTTATTGAAAGAGTTAATACTTCATTTCTTCAGAAATCTGATTTCATAGATGTGAGTATTCCTTCCATCAATGCAAATTTCAGCCCTTCTGCATCTTAGTTAATGAGACACCAAGACTGAAAATTTACTCATTCTGTGGACAACCTCCCAAAGAGCTTTTTTCTGTCTGCATTGGCCCTCAGAGAAGAGGTCCTAACTGATACCTTTCCAATTTGACAGGATCCAACTAGACTAGGTGCTCTGCTGCCGTAAGAACCCAGGATCTTGCATAGAGGAAGCATCAAAGAAAGACTTAAGTGAAAGAAATGAGTCTCCCTATATGCCTTCTTTTAGGGGACTGATAGCCATGATCATGAGTCAGGCTCATCACGTGATTATAGTTTGATTACTATCATATAGTAGGTTAGTGGCTCTTCAGTTGCCTTAGTCTCTGAGATTTCCATAAGGACTGAAGCAAAAAGGCTTCAGAAAGTTTCATTATTATTATTATTGTTATTATTATTATTATTATTATTTATTTTTACAAACTATCATTTTAGTGATAAGTGGTTGGTGTTCAGTTGTGTCCAATTCTTCATGACCCCATTTGGGATTTTTTTGGCAAAGATACTGGAGTAGTTTACCATTTCCTCTTCCAGCTCATTTTACAGATGAGGAAATGGAGGCAAACAGAGCTAAGTGGCTTGCCCAGACAGAGCTAGTTAGTGTCTGAGGCCAGACTTTAACTCACAATGATGTGTCTTCCCGACTTCAGGCTCCACACTCTATCCACCGTTCTATTTAGCTGTCCCTTAGTGATAAGACAGACTATGAAAAGAATTTTAAAATCCTGCAAGGCCTCAGCATTAATTTGCTGGTCAGTTCAAGGGTTATGTCTTATTGTAATTAATTACCTTCCTTGGATCACAATGGGAATATTTCTTGCTCTGTCTGTTGTAAACCAATTCAATGAGTTCATTAGGAGAATGTGGCAAGCAAAGAAGAAACAGGGTATGGTCACAGTGCATACAAATCATAAATAAAATATGCATTTCATCAGAGTTCAGGGTAGGTGCAAGTTTCCCTCTTCAGTAGTATAGTATTTATACAGTACTCATAGATCTAGCATATATTATACATACTCTATTTGAGAATGTTGCAAATACATGTGACTGAATGGTTTTAAATTGTGAATTAAAATTCAGATTTAGAGCAATTTAAATGCCAACTTGCAGAGGTTCTTAAGCAGGAAATCTGACCTGAGGCTAGTAGGTGAAGGTAACATTTGAATATTCTAGGACGTGGAAGCTTGAGTTGGTTAAGTAGCCTTGGGGAAAACAAACTGACAGCTTTCTCTATAGGCTATCAATATGCCCTGCCCTATTCTCTCTTTACCAAGGTTGTCGGAGATTAAAAAGAACAGGAAGGAAGTATTCTAAGAACAAGCATATAAAAATGTTTCTTGCTATAAGTCTGTTAAATGAATTTCTGATACATTTGATATTCATGAAATGATGAAAATGGGACATCTGCCATACTAGTAGGGACCACTCTCATAACTCACTAATAAATCTAGAAGGTACCACTAAGATTTTGAGAACACTCTTATCTAAGTAGTGAGATATTTGAAAAAAAAAAAGTTCTAGGAAGAATTTTTTAGAAATGGAGAATACACTATAAGTATGTGCATTGGTCAAAATACAGATAAATTAATCCACATGCTATACTTAGCTTACAAGAATTCAGTTATAATAGGCCTCCCATTTCGACTTAATTGGTCATTAATTCATTCAACCAGCTAGTCAGCATGGTGGAGAAATAAGTCAAACCTGTTGTTTTGACTAAATTAACTTACATAACTAAACTGAATCAAAATCACTAACATATTTGAATGTGTGCACAATTTGAAAGATAATTAATGGTCTGTCATTGAAATAAGATAGGTTTTTTTTTTTCATATTGACTTCATAGTCTGAAAAATCATGTAGAAGAATTGTTTCCATGACAACATTTTAAGAACAACTCAGAGACTCTAAATCATCGTGTTGTAATGGAATAGAACAATAAACTACCAGCTGGGACAATTACAGTCTTATCCTAATCCTGACACTTAATAGGTATCACCTTGGCAAAGTCATTTAACTTGAATGGCTCTAAGCTTCCTTATGAGGCAGTGAGATGGTACCGTTGAGGTTTAAAGGTTCTGGGACACCGAAATGCCCACACATGGGTCCTGCCTCTAATGAATTTGACCCAAGCCTTCTTTCCGCTAAAGACAAGGTTTATTAGAACACCCATCAGGGTGGGTGTGATTCTAAAAATCTGCCATACTGGCCAGACTCTTAAAGAATCTGAACCCTTTAATGGAGGCAAGAGGGCTTTTTTATACAGCTGACAGAACAGAGAAGGGGTCTAGATGGAATTAAAGAGTGGAGGTCTAGGATGGGACCAAGCGCAGACAACGAAAGGTCAGTTAATTAACTGGGAAGGGCCCATTGTCCCAGGTGGACACCAGGGACCTACACCACGTGGGAAAGTCCAAGGCTTTTCCTTTTTTGGGGCCAGATCCCAAACACATGGTCTTTTCCTTTTAAGGGTTTAGATCCCCTCCCCCACCAGTACCATAGTACACAGAGCAGTGGGCCTGAAGTCTGGAAGACCTAAGTACAAATCTGGCCTCGGACACTTCTCTACTAGCTGTGTGAACCTGGGCAAGTCACTTAACTTCTGTCTGCCTCAGTTTCCTCAACTGTAAAACAGGGATAAATAGTAGGGTTGTTACAAAGATCAAATGACACAGTATTTGTAAAGTGGGACAGGTAGGTGGCATAGTGGATAGAGCACTGGCTTGGAATCAGGAAGACTCATTTTCCTGAGTTCAAATCCAGCCTCAGATACTTATAGCTTGTAGTGTGTGACCGTAAGCAAGTCATTTAACCCTGTTTGCCTCAGTTCCCCATCTATAAAATTAGCTGGAGGAGGAAATGGCAAACCACTCCAGGATCTTGGCCAAAAAAACCCCAAATGGGATCACAGAGAGTCAGACATGACCAAACAACAGCAACAATTTTAAAGCGTTTAGTGCAGCACTGGGCATGAAGTAAGTGCTTAATAAATGCTTGCTCCTTTCCCTGCAGAAAATGTGGTATGGCATTTAAAAAGTTTGAGAGACACAGTTTCTGGGTAATTTTATCATTTTGTAGTAAAGCTAGCATCTTTATTAATAAAAAGAGGTCAGTGTCACTCTTGAATGCAAAAGACCCCGATGGTGGTAGGCTCGCAGCTTATATGCTCTTGGAAGAATAGACGATCTTGAGGGTGGCAATCAGTTCTGATTGGTCAACAATTTATGAGAGAATGAATATTATAATGAGAGGTTGGGCTATATTGGAATGATGGTCTTGGAGGTATGTGACTTGTATCACCCAAGTCTTGGTCAAAGAGACTTATCATTTTCCAGAGAATCCACATTTTTCCAGACCTGTCTGAGTAAACATAATGAGCAGGACTCTTCCCATTAGCCCAAACTTAAAATTTCTTTTACTATCTTTGAAAAAGATTTCCCACACTGTTGATTTCTGGATGAGGAAGTAGAAAAGGGAAAAACTTTGGTCCTGATTCAATAATTAGTTACTAATACAAGAGAGAAATAATCATTTCTCTCAGTGGTGTTTGGCTTCTTTTACTATCTTTGAAAAAGATTTCCTACACTGTTGATTTCTGGATGAGGAAGTAGAAAAGGGAAAAAATTTTCATCCTGATTCAATAATGAATTACTAATACAAGGGAGAAACAATCATTTCTTTCACTGGTATTTGACTAGATGACCCCTCTGGATCCATCCAATTTTAAAACTTCCATCTAGATTGTTTCAGAGATGGGTTTAGTGTTTTTAGATGTATGTATAATACAGTTTTTATTGTCTCCTTTGTTTTAGTGAATGGTGGCTGGTCCACCTGGACTGAATGGTCTGTATGTAACAGTCGATGTGGACGAGGTTACCAGAAACGTACAAGAACTTGCACCAACCCAGCACCACTCAATGGTGGTGCCTTTTGTGAAGGACAAAGTGTTCAGAAAATAGCTTGTACAACATTATGCCCAGGTCAGTAAATCTGGTTTCCATATTTCCCTATCTCCTTTCTAGGACTTTTGGTGAAAGAAGTGAGTGCAGTCTGCTTAGGCTCGAGTCTAACAATGATGATATCTACTGTGTGTCTTAGAGAACGTGGTGGGGGGCAAAAAAGTAATCTACGTATTGACTATTCAAGGGTACTCTTGGAATAAGTGACCTGGAATTTGTGAAATATTTAAAAAACCATCTTTCCACATAATTCTTGTTGATAATTCAAGCATTTGATAAAAGAACTATTCAATTGTCACTGAAATATGTAAAACTGTATGCAAACAGGAGATTCAAAAATCAGCTAATTTGATCCTTCCACAATATTCCACAAAGCTTAAGCCAAGATGAATGCTTTGTAATACAAAAGTTTTGAGTAGCACTGAAAGCTGAAAATGTTAAAAACAAAAGTCCTTGGTCCTCAAAAAGCTATGAAAGTAAATCAGAACATAAATTTAGAAAATGATTTGGAAAGAATCATGCATAACTGTAATGTCAACTTCTAGGCAAGGCAACTAGAAATTTGGGGCTTAAAATTAAAGAAACTGAGAAAGATTTGTGACAATTGGGTAATGAATTTTGCAAATACCAAACAGCCTACTTTTAATTAACTATACATATGGAGTGTTTAGTTTATAGATTATCCACAGCAATGTCTAATCCCAAGATTGCTTCTTTGCCACCTAGCTCATTTCTAAGCTATCTCCTTGTTGTGTTCAAGGAATGAAAACAACATTTAATATTAACCTAAAGCAAACACAGCTAAGAAGCATGCATACTATGAATAGAGTATGCATATAATACATGCCAAAGCAAAATCTAAATGATTTCAGAATAATTCAAACCCCTAGAGTACTACATTAATATGAATAAATTGAGAATTAATTATACAACCAACTCAATTATTTAGCAGTGGATTATTCAGTTTGTGTATTAACAGGCACCTTGCTTCCTTTTCTTCTTTTTTTTCCGCAATTCTTGTTAATTTCACTGCTAGGCAGGACCTCCTCCTTCAGATATCACTTATAGATGGGAGAGTCAGTGAAACCAACATTTATCACTTTCACAGATTCCTGAGTCTCCAAGCAATCACACTCCCACAATGAACCATTTGGTTATTTTGCTATATGATACTCCATTCATCTGTAAACTAGACTATTTCTGTCACATAGTAACTTCAACATTTTTTCATGTGCTGTCCTATCCATGCTATCATTTCCACAATAACAAATATAAGTAGATGAACTTGTAAAACACACACACACACACACACACACATATATATAATACATACATATGTATTATATATATATATATATCGCAGATAGAGTACAGTTTCAAGCTTTAATAACCAGAAGCATAAATGCTACAAATTCACACAAAGAATATTTGAAAGGTCTTCCAGGAAAGGATATTAAAATTCAACTTAGCCACCATTTTGTGCTCTAAGTCCCTCTGGGTGATTTTTGAACGGTGTAAAAACTTTCCTCAGCTGTGGCTCAATGACTAAAAGGATTGTATTTGTAATCTTACCCTTGAGATTATCCAAAGAATGAAGTTTGGATGCATACATAACAGATTTGAACATACAAGGAAAAGTCTAATGGAGATAGATCAGGTGACTGAGGTGGTCAACCAATCCACCATTCTGAGAAAGTATCATTTGGAATGTGTCATACACACAATGCAGATGCCACATTTTGTTAAATAAAAACTTACATATGTTATCTTGCAAAATTCATAAAACTAAATAAGTATAAAAGAAATTTAAATAAAGAAATGATTTAATTTTTTTTATAAATTTAAGGTATTTATAAACCTGAAGTTATTAGAATCTAAAACTTCATTAAGATTTCTGGGACATTGTATATATTTCAATTTTGCAGACAGTTAAAATAGACAGATAGATAATAGATATTTCATTTGTACTTAGCATTCCTAATTTTCTGGTCATCTGCGGTTTGTGTTAAGTCTAGGACAGTGTAATATTAAAAACAACTCATTTTTTATGGCATTCATTTCACAACAACATTGCTGTGTAATAATAATAATATTCTAAGACAACAACAATCCTCAAAAGGTGCCTTTATTGTGCCTTAAAGTTTGGCAAAGCATTTTATGTACATTATCTCAGTGGTGCCTTAAACAACCCTTCAAACCAGAATTATCATCACCATTTTAGACTTATGGAAACTAAGGTTAAGTGAATTACCCTCGTTCACATAGCTAAATATGAACCTATTGCTGATTTCCCCAAAATTCTGAATACTACTATCTCCATTTCATGAATGAGGGTACCAAAAATCACCTTGGCCAACTACTGTACCATGCTGTCTTTTAGCTTCATGCACTTCATATATAATCATTGTTGGGAATTTCTAACTATTTTGAATGAGTTTGTCAATCAACGGGCATTTAAGTCCCTACCATGTTCCAGGCACTGTACTGTGATCTAAAAATACAAAAGGAAGGCAGTTCCTGACCTTAAAGAGTTATATACTAATAGAGGAATAATAATACAGATGAGGAAGTGTTGGCCAGGTTTTTGTCATAGGTTGTCATAGGGAATGTGAATAGAGCTATAGGGTAAGTAGATTGACAAGCTCCTTGGGAATAGGGAGGGCAAGTACAGGCCAAAATCTGTTGTCCTGGTGGTTATGTAGATGGGATGTAAAGCTGGGTCTCTGTGGACTAGACATATTGGGTTAGGTTTATTTGTATTCGTTGATCAATCAGAACAACTCAGCCCCAGGATGGAGTCCCAGAACTGAGATTATTAATTCTCCCTCGTGACAGGATGAGCTCTACAGGTGTAGGATCAAGAGAGACACTGTTTCTGCTGCAGAGAAGACCAGTGGAAGAGCAGATAGCAAGATGCCCTTGCTGAGCAGGTCCTGGTGGAATCAAACCCCATTAGCCTATATTAGCTTTATATTAACTTTGATGGACCAATCGATCCATGCTGAGATTCAGAGTAAGACTGCAAGAGGCCTGCACAAGAGACTTAAAATTTTCTAATAAAACAAGAGTTATTACACAGGAGCAGGGGTCACTCATTAGCCTTTTACTCTTTTAAAGAGAGTCAAAGCAAGCTCAAAATCAACATCTATGCATCATTTCAAGCCCTTAAATAGGCCCATTAATAATACTACTAAGAAAGCAATTGAATTTAAAAGTATATTATGGTGGAAAGAACCCTTAATATAGAATCAGAGGACCTGGGTTCAAATTCCACCTATGACAGGTACTATCTTTATGACCTTGGCCAAATCACTTACTTTCTAAGCTTCAGTTTCCTCAGACATAAAATGAGGGGGTTGGACTAGATGGCCTCTGAGGTCCCTTTCAGGTCCTCTGGTCTGAGTACTCTGCTCCTTGAGTAACTTAATGTCCCTTGGGACAGAGTGGGTTTTATACAACAACAAAGGGAAGGCTAGATTGAAAAATCTTGAATGCCCCTTTGACCTCCCTAGGGGCAATTTTACCATATACCTCAAAGGAAGAAAGAGGTCTTGAAAGAATTGCCCCAACTTCAACAATTGTTAATTAAGACAAAAAGTACATATTGTACTAAACAAACAAAAACACAAACAAGATTTAAACAGAGGAGTAAATAGGAGGCATGAATGAAGAAATTTCGAGAGAAATTGAACACTTGGGAAATCAAGAAAGGTCTTGAGTAGGAGGCACCCCCCAAGATGGGCTGTAAAGAAAGCTAGGGATTCTAAGAGTCCGAAGTGATCTTGACATGCATTGCAGACAAGAAGACCACTTGTGCAATAGCACAGGGAGAAGACGGAAGCTCTTATACAGGGAACAGACAGTAGACCAGTTCAAAATGGTGTTGGGGAGGAATAATATTCCTATTCTATAAGACCAGAAAGGAGGAAGGACTTGTAACAGGAGGGACATGGCTTGGCTTTATTTCTGGGAGGTGGCTGGAGGAGTCAAGGGTACCTAACTCCTTGTAAACAGCAATTTAAGAAAAGCAAAAACTTAAAGCATGGGTCTGTGACTATTTTAATGTAGTTAATAAAGTTAACCCGATACTATAACTACAGCCACCCACAGTAGGAACTTCATAAATGTTTGCTGAATTTAATCGAGTTGACATAGACTTAAATACAAAGTAGAAACAGTGACATTTAAGTACTAGACCTAGCTATCTGGCACTTGCCAGAAGAATCAAGCAGGTTACTGTACAGGAATGACATTTCCAATCTGTTATAGGAAGCAAGATGCTAGAGACCCACAAGCATTAGTTTTGTAGTATAAGAACTTGGGTTCAAATTCCAGCTCTCCCATTTAAGATCACAGAATGATAGAATTAGTTGGAATGGATGTTAGAGATTGTCCAGTCCAACATCCTCATTATATGGATAAGGAAACTGATATCCAGAGGCTAAAAGAGTTGACCAGTATCATATATGTAAAAAGTAACACAGCCAAGATTTAAATCCCAGTTCTCTTGCTTCACATTTGGGCTCTTTCCATTGGACCAATTGACCTTGGCTAATTCACTTCATTTCTGTGGGGCCTCATTTTACTCATTTATCAAATGATAGAATTGAGCTAGATGATCTCAGAGATCTTTTCCAGCTCCAAGCCCCATACTTTAAGCTCCTTTTCCCTGAACCCTCTCTGTCCAGTTTGGCTACAGATACACAAATGCACTGGTCACATGAATACTTGAATTTCCTCAAGCTGCTTTTGCTAGGACTTTGGAAATCCTAAAGATGTTGGCTAGGAGTGAAGTCATAGAGTGAAAAGAACACTGGATCAAAGTTAAAAGACTTTGGTTCAAATCCCAGCTCTTGGAAGGTCACCTTACAACTTTCATTTCAACAAGTGGTTATTAATATGCGAATCCCTGTACTATAGACTGGAGAGCCAGAAACAAACAAAATAAAATAAAGCAAAACTATTCCTGCCCTCAAGGAGCTTCTATTCTACTAGGGGAAGGGTTGACAGGTATTGGGAGGGGGATGGGCAGCAGGTAAACATATAAACTCAAAATTTACACAAAGTAAATAAAAAGTAATTTAGAGTTGCTTGGGAAAATAAAATCTTGGCTCTGCCACTACTTTAAGCCTCAGTTATTTTGTTTTTAAGAAAAGGGGTTTAGATTCTTAAGATCTCTTCCATCTCTAGAACCTGTTAGCATTGTTTCATCTGACCTTCAAAATAAGCATGTTACTATGGTGGCTATGTTTGTTAGATGTGTTTCTATGCTATAAGTGAAAAAAAAATCTCATTCACAACTTTTTGTTTGCACATCTGTGACACATACAGGAAACATAGAAAGCAAAACCCTGAAGTAATATATTATTTTGTGTATTTTCATACATATGGTATCTTGAAAATATCAATATCTGGATTTATTTTCATTGAAGTTGCTGACGAGCCTATCACAACACAGGAAAAATGCAATTCCAAAGGACTGAACCCGAAAAATCAGTGTGACTTAAGTTCTTATGACAAAATGATGATTTCTCCAATAATTGGCTCATTGGAAGGGATGCATGTAAACTGGCCAATCAGATATGGAGGATGTTAGAGGCTTTACAGTAGGGGAAAGGAGCATGAAAAGAAAGGTCCTTGGGAAACATCACCAAAGTATATCTTCCTTCCTGTTTACAGTAAAGACATAGACGCCCCCAAATTCAAGATACTTCATCATTTCCTTGAGTGATGCAATTTTTACCTTTGTTTTTGTGCTTGTGTGGGTGTGCTAGTGGATGGTCGGTGGACAGCATGGAGCAAATGGTCGACCTGTGGAACAGAGTGTACACATTGGCGCAGAAGAGAGTGCTCAGCACCAGCCCCCAAGAATGGAGGCAAGGACTGCGAAGGACTCGTTTTACAATCCAAGAACTGCACAGATGGGCTATGTATGCAGAGTGAGTAGAGGGAGGAAGTGGAGAGGAGGAAGGGAGGATTGAGGTTTTAATATTTGGAGTGCCGTGAAGCAAATAACAGAACTTGAGAATTCTTTGAACCAAAAATGGGGGGTGGAGGGTGGGAAATCAGTAGCATAATAACATCCTGTCTCATGTACACATCAAAAACCACCTTTCTGCCCCAAATTAAAATGCATCCTCACTGTGGCAGATAACAAAGGGATAACCCTTAGAAGGCCTATTACTGTGTGAGGATCCACTTGGTCATGTCATGGTGATTCCTCTGATTTTTTCTGACTATAGGGTAATATGTGAGTCAAAACCAGCTCTAAAAGGATGCTATGTACTGCAAAGATCAATCAGTTATATAAGTTAGGGAGATAGGAATGGGGACTAGACCTGGGATTTGATTGATAGAGGGAATTCCTCCCATGGAAACCCTTTCTACCAGAGAAGATCAGCATCTTCTCTGAAATCTAGAGTCTTGGAGAGTTGCCTAGACCACTGAGAAGGTGAGTAACGTCCCCAGGACAGAGCCAATATCAAAGGTATGCCCTGAACCAAGATTTTCCTAGGTACAAGCCCTACTTTCTGTCTACTATGCCAGCCTCTCTCTTTTTGGATAGATTTATTTTTAATGTATTTTTGCATCTAATAATAATGATACACATATATATATCTATGTATATACAAAAAAAGGAAAAATAAAGAAAACATTTAAATAGAAAAACCCAATAGATATGTGATGAGGTTGGAGTGATGTTCAAGGAGAAAAAAGAATATTTGTGTGTGTTTGTGCATCTATATACTGTTTCTCATATGTATATTGCATATATACATATATATGTATATATAAATTGGAGTTTACCTATAAACGTGGAAACGTAGATACAAGTAGGGTTAGTATCACTGGGAAGTTAGCTTCAAGTTTCAGTGTACTTTAATCGAGTGAATTGAGTACAGTGACATTTTAATGACACTTTGAGATTGTTGAAATCATGTGTTGAAAATCGGCATTGGTAACTAAGGTGGGGCTCCAGGTGGGGCCAATGAAGGGAGGTCTGATTATATCTTTGCTCCCAAGTAGTCCCAAGACCCCTAGCTACTAGGTGCTAAGCCAATGTGGGCATGAAGTCCCCAGAATACTAAGTGGAGTTGCTAAGACCAGAGCCAATAGTAAGAACTTAAGTTCTGGTTGCTCAGATGATGTTTGATGAAGGCTAAAGAGTGCATAAAAAGAGAAGACCGAGCTATTTGCTTAGGGCTCTCACTCTTGAAGGTGTGTTGATGTGGAGACTCTGGGCAGCTGTAGTTAAGAGCCCTCCAGCTTGTAAACCCGGATGTTTGAACTTTGTCAAACCCTGGTAACTAGGCATTGAGATTTGAATCAGACAAGGTCTGTCTGTTGAAGTTTGTAATTTGTTTGTATTTGCTCTGAAGTTCAGGGTGCTGGCTCTTTCCCCTAAACTAAGTGAATGATATTTGTACACTGGATTAAAGTAAGATTGTTAACCCCTTAACGTGGCTTTCCTTAGTAAAAGAACCTATGTTGGCAGCTTTCTGTGTGCTGGTTGTTGGTGGGTCTTCCACCCATTCAGCAGCTGCTAGCAGATTGTTACAATAAAATCTTAACTTGAGTTAGATGAAGAAAATTATATCTCGTCATAATTTTTTTTTCACAAAAAATGTAGGAAAGTGCGATAGAGCTCTCTGCCATATAACGACTCCATGAGGGGCTCTTTGGGCTCTTTACCCCTTTACCTTTACCCTCTCCCTATATAACTAGTGAGTTTGCTGCCATTTGTCATGGACCTGTGTGCTAAGAAGTGAAATCTGAACTGAGGCCGATGAACATGACTCAATAGAAATAGCCTGATGTCTTCTCATCTCATGCACTGTCATCCAAAGAGTGAAATTTTTCGTCACTAATTATTCATTTCCTAAGTTATAAAATCTACCAAAACAATTTGCAGTTTTTCCCCCCACAGGCAGAAAACCATGCAAAGGAAGTAGTATTGGTTCTCGAGTATTTAAAGCAAAACTGATTTTATTTTCTATTGTGCTTATGGAATTCTGCTTATATAGACACATGCCCTTCAGACTCTTTACACAGAGGACCTTTAAAAAAGCAAATTCACTAAAAAAGAAATCCAAATAATTGTATTTTGAACTCATGATAAAATCCCCATAGGGACTTTCTTTTTATGTTGATGGTATATTGCATTATTTGGGAATGCCACTGTGGAGTGTGTATCGTCAACATAATAAGTAGAAAATATTACTATGAACTTCACTCAAATGCATAACTAGAAATGATGCAATGAAAACACTATGGCTATAGCATTAACCTCCTAGCCAGAGGTAGAATGAGCTTTAATGTAAAGGTTTTAATGATATGTTTTATCATTGGTACATCTTATGATAACATTTATTTCACAGTAGTTTCACATCTCTTGTTGCTGAACAGAATGGCATGTATTATTGTGTAGTGGCATTATCTGCATCTGCTCTCTCTTTACCTGTTATTTCCCTTTTTGTGTTCTGAATAAAATTTAAATCTCAATCTTCTTCTTCAGATTTCAGCCCTCCAGGTAGACCATATTTCATTATCTCTTTCCCCACCCCACCCCACCCCACCCCCCAAAATTATAACAAACAAGTAACATATCACAGTCGAGAGAAAACTTGGCTTTGTTTCAGTTCACAATATAAAATGATTCTAGTTTTTAGTTTTAGTGTATGCTGACATAAAATATTGAGATCTTAATGTCTGTGACTTGAGACCTTAAAATCTAGATATGATCACTTAAGGAATTCCTGGAAATTTTCCCCAATGACAGGAAAACTGTTAAAAATATGAGACAAACATGTATTTTGAAACAAGAGGATTAAAACCAGGATTGGGGGAAGAGTTCTTGATCAAATCTAAGGCAGATTTGAACTAGCTTGGTATTTAAATTTAATTCTTCTGCTTAGATTATTTGCTTCAGAGGTGTTGATTCTCAAGCACAGCATTTTTTTTTTTGAATCATCATTGGGTCATAGATCTAAAGCCCAAAGGGACCTCAAGGGGACATCTAGTCCAATCTTTTTTAATTTACAGAGGAGGAAACTGAGTTTCAATGACTTGCCAGAGGTGACACAAGTACAAAGTATCAGAAGTTGGATTTGGAACCAGGTTCTCTGACTCTAGAGTGAGGCAGGGCTCTTCCCACTAAGAAAACCAAGACCATTTTGATTCCTTAGAATTAAAGTCTTTACATGAACAAAATCAATGAAGATAGAAGAAAGGAAACTATAGAGTGGGGAAATATTTGCATGAAATATTGATGCCAACTGATAACCCCAATGATCCTTCTCTAATGTCAGAAGAGGAAATACAACCTCGAAATGGCTGTATAAACACGTGATGTCGATTACTAATAGTGAGAGACAATTTGGAGGTTTCTCCTCAAATTCTGCATATTGACAAACAACAGGAAGAATCTCTCTTGGAATGACTATGGAAAGAGGGCGTGTTTATACATTGTTAGTAGAGCTGTGATTTGTTCCAAATATTCTGGAATACAATTGAGATACAATTTGTTCCAGATATTCTGGAATTATGCTGGGATTAAAAAAAAAGATGAAAGTATCTATACCCTTTGACCCAAGGATCCCATTACTGAACATACATCCCCAAGGAAGTCAAATTCAGAAGCAAAGCTTCAACATATACCAAAGTATTCATATGAGCACTTTTCCTGGTAACTAAGAACTAAAAAATAAAGTAAGTGCTCATAACGTGGAGGTGGAGATGGAGGTGGAGGTGGAGGTGGGGGAACTTTGGTAACTGAATGTGACTTTGTAATTAGAGGTAACATATGCAAAGAATTTAGAGAAACCTGAGAAGATTTTATGAACTCAGAGTGAAATAAGCAAAATGATATATCAACATACACAATGACTACAACAATGTAAATTACAAAGGTCGTAGAAACGAGGCCAAACTGAGTAACTGAAAAATCACTCACGGTCCTGATGTAAACAGATAATATAATATACCTCTGTCCACCCAGCTGAAAAGGAGTGGAGTAGGAGGACAGAAGATTGCCTGCACTGTCAGATGCAACCACTGTTTCAGATCCTTTTGCTTAATTGTTCTCCATTCTGAGAGTGAATCTAATCTGGAGGGGTAGCAGTATTTTTATTTTAAAATGACTGAAGTAATGATAAAAATGAATTAAATGTATTTTTAAATTAAAGAGAGATTTGAATAGGTATTAGTGAATTTTCTCTTCAGTCAATATTAGTTGACTAAAATTAATTTGCTAAAAACATTTAAAGCATTTATTAAAACACACTGTGCTGTATTACTCAGTGGGCAGGAGTAGGATAGGGAATACAAAGATAGTTTCACTTCTAATTCCATGATGCTTTAGGATTTACAAGTCACCTAAGTCATAACAGACCAACGAGGTGAGCGATACAAATATTATTTTGCACATTTTAAATATGAATAACTGAGACAGAAAGGTTGATGATCTGCTCAAGGTCACGTGGTTAATAAATGTTGAAGCCTAGACTCAAATCCCAAATTTCTGACTCAAAGTCCACTAGTTCTAACCTCCAGGAGTTTATAAGCTAGTAGTGGGAGATAAAACATGGACACAGATAAATATACACAGTTCTTCAAATCAGGATTCTGATATGCATAAATTATAAAAATAAATCATAGCAACATTAAATAGATTTTTGGTGACAGTATTTCCCAGAATAATTTCAGCCTACCAGATTTTCAACATGTTTTCCAAAATTACACAAATAAAAATTACATTGATATAGTAATTACATAAAATGGAGCATATTTGCTGGGGGGGCAGGATAGTCCAGAGCTGGAGGGGGGGGAAATAAGTAGATCACATAAGCCTTCAGTGTAACATTATATTTAAAAGGCCAATGCAATAAAATCTATGAATAGTAACATAATATTCAAGCTATAAGAATTAATCCTATTAAAAGTGAGATAGTATTGGTAAAATACTTTGCAAACTGAAAGTGCAATGTAAATGCTAGCTATTATGGCTTTTATTAAAATTGGATTTGCTCAATCCTTTATCAAAGATAGGTCCATTAGAGGCTCTGAGTGAATGCTAAACCATTCTTAACTCACTCCCACCTTAAATTCCCTCCCAAATAACATATGCTGTTCTTTTCCTGTAGAATCTTAAAGTAGGAGGGAAACAAAAATGTATTTTCTTAACATAAAATTTTTTAATAATTTATCCATCATCTACTTCATTACTCCAATGGATATGTCATTTTATTGATGAGGACATTCCTTCCCACAGTGAATATAGCAACCTGCTCTTGCCTTCTCATCTTTTATAATTCTTTTCCAGGTCCTTCCATTAATATCCCTACCCCTCCACCATCACCCCTCAACCCCAAACCCCACTCCATCCCACACAAGGAAGATCTACTTAATTCACAAGAGTCTTTTCTCTATGTCTTCCAGCATTCCTTAGGCATCGGAGCCAAAATCAGGATATACATCCTTTTATTCCCTATTCCAACTCTTTTAAATGTCAAAATTAGATGCATTTTTCTTAAATATCTGAATGATACTATTATGAGACGTGTGTCAGTTCCATATTATCCCATGTAGCAATCAGCAACCCTCCTTTTCCAAAAGATATATTTTATTCTTTTTTTGATATGAAAATCTCAGCATCTTGATCCATTAAAAATTGTGATCTTCCATGATTCCAGATATGCAGGACAACCAGGAAAATATTGATATTTGAATTATGAGCATAGCTTAGGCAATCTCATGATCTGGAAGGAATGAATCTTGTGTTAGGACCCTGAATAAGACATCTTCCACATATGTACATCCTCCCCAATTCCTTTTCAGATTTCTTGGTGTCTTTGTATAAGATATTATGGAAATCCTATTCCTTCCACATGCAAAAATGACTTTCGACTACTTTGAAATAAATAGCATTTTCAAGAGATAAAGACACCAGTGTGTTTGGAGTGCCATACCACAGCGACATTCTATCTATTTGGTCAACATGGTTCTTGGCTTTGTTCCATGTGTGACAGTCTGGCTTGATCTAAGTACATTAGCCCAGAGAGTGAGCTACTTCCAGTTAATGGCTATATGTGGATACTAAATCAACTATTTTGAAGCCAATGTAAGACTCTAGATTAGTGATTTGCAGTTTCTATATAGTCTTTCAGAATGATCAGATTTTTAAAAGGTCCAAAAAGTTAAACAGCAATGTTGTAGTGTAGCTATTTGAGTTTTTTAGACCTGGTATCAGTGCTAAAACAGTTTTGAAAGTCCTACTTTCCCTTTCAGGTCACTTTTAATGTATAAATTTAGGTCATATCCAAGTGTATATTCAGTTATATATTTAGTTCAGCTCTGAATAAAAAGCCAATGGACTGAAAGAAGAGTACATGTACTGGGAAAATCTGCCACAAAGCCTTCAAAATTGCTTTATGCACATCTAGAAACTGGTGTTATTTAATTAGAATAAATATTAAGGAATAATTAGAGACCAGTCAAGGCACTTAATGTCCTGGAAAGAAATCAGGCTTTTTTATTCCTTTGCTTTTTAAAGAACATTGTTATTTTTAAAGAAAGTAGACATTAAAAATAATCTAGTCTCCATATATGCTAATGTTCCCAAGGATGACTGAGCACCAGAGTGTGAATGTCACCCTCAGGAGCTTTAAATTCTAATCTTACATCTGCCCTAAGTAGCAGTGTGCTCTTAGACAAAGCATTCCATCCATTTCCTATAAGATTTGGGAGTTGAACTAGAGGGTCATTGAATGCCAAAACTTGAAAGTATTTAAAAGGACATTTAGTCCCATTGATATGTTCTAGAACATCCTTGTTCTATGAAGTTCTCCAGTGATGAGAAAGCTACTACCTCCTACCGGAGTAGAATAGTTTTCAATCTTTTTCTGTCAGCGATCACGTCATAATGTAATCTCAGTAATATTGAAGGAGAGTTTCTGGGTTTTGCTGATACATATTTAAAGGAATAACAAATAAATGAAGTTTATCTACTCCAAAATGTTAAAAGGTAGAATAATGCCTACCATCCTAGTACTGTATGATCAGAAAAACATAGACTGGTGGGACAGCAAGGGCAAAGGATGTTGGTTGGAGAATCTGAATGGTGCACTAGTACCCTCCAAATAATGAAAGCCAGGAAGGAAGACCTCCAATATGTTGCCTAGATCTTCTGTGTGGGATTTAAAACACTCAAATTGCAATGGTTCAGAAGTTGTAGAAAAGGTAGAATTTGAACTAGTGCAATGAGTCCTCAGAAAGACAATATGTGTACGTGAGTGTCTGCATTGGGGCAGCTAGGTGGTACAGTGGATAGAGTGCAGGCCTGGAGTCAGGGAGACTCATCTTCATGAGGTCAAATCTGGCTACTAGCTGTGGTGAACCTGGGCAAGTCACTTAGCCCTATTTGCCTGTTTCCTCAACTGTCAAATGAACTGGAGAAGAAAATGGCAAACCACTCCAGTGTCTTTGCCAAGAAAACTCAAATGGGGACACAAAGAATCAGACACAACTGAATAACAAAGTATCTGTGTTACCTTGGTGGAATCTTCCATTATGCTTTCAATTTTTATTCAAATTTTAAGAGAAATTTGTGTGAAATAAGCTGAGAACTATAATTCTGACCAGATCCAAGTTGATTTGCTTGGAACTGCAGAACACTGGGGTTGAGCTTATGCTAAAGGAGAAATTTGACAAATTGGAGTTTTTCAATATTGATCTTACAGAATTATGTCTGTATTAGGGAACTTCAGGGCATTGAGATAGTTGAACAAATTTTGCAAAGTTTGACCTTACCATGAATTTTAAAAACTAGACACAGCTCTTTAGTTTCTTATTTTTTCTTTTCTTTCTTTCTTTTTTTTTGTTTTTTTGCAAGGCATTTCAGGCTAAGTGACTTGCCCAGGGTCACACAGCTCTGGATTTGTTTGTGTTTGTTTGTTTGTTTTCTTTAAGGGGGAGTGGCAATTTTATTAATGTGCATATTATGGCATGTTTAGTCTGTGTGTAACTACTACAGCATCACATTTCACTTACATAGTTACATATACATCTCATACACACTTATATATTTTACACATAATCCTTACTTGATTTGTTAGTATGGAGTTATTATAATCTATGGCAGACATTTAATGAAGGATTAAATAGAATTATTGGTTTACCATGGCTAAAGAATTAACCATTGGAAGGTGATTTGCTACTTTGAATCTCTGATGAAAGCACAATGCTTGGCACATAGCAGGAGATTTGTAAATGCTTGCTGACTAAACCTGCTAATGACATAGCTTCTTTGTCCTCAGGTAGGCTGGTCCACAGAAAGAGGAATTAGGGTATCACTAAGAATATACTCAGTCTTCTAACATAGTAGAACCTGCCAGAGCCCACATCTCCCCAGGACAGCCTTTGAAAATTCAGGGTGACTCCAAGGCCACAATGAAGCACTGGGAAACATTTTTAGATTCTTCTCAAGAAAACAGTTCTTAAACTAATGAAGTCAGAATATAGGCTGAAGTATAATTTTCTCATTTTTTAAATTTTTTTAATTTTTTTTGAAATATGACTAATATGGAAGCACTTTACATGATTTCAGATGTATAGTTGATATCATATTTCTTGCATTTTCAATAGGTGGAGGAGGGACTAGAAGGAGGGGGAGAATTTGAAACTTGAAAAAAATTAATGAATGTTAAAAATAAATAAATCATAATTTCTTTAAAAAGTTAAAAAAGATAATAGCTCTTCTTAAAAAATATTATCAACATTATACAGCAAGTATGTTATCTACATTCCAGAATCAACCATAGACTATTTTCTGGGAGGAAGGTGTTCATCTAATAATTACATCTGTAATGTATTGTTGGGTAAAAACATATTCTGTACATGAACAATCTTCTGAACGCACTGAGCTGTTTTCTGATGTGACAAAAAAAATTTTGACTTTTTTCTGTAAGACATTTTTTTTTTTGCTTTTGAAATTGGAGATACCACAAAGAAATTACATCTGGGTCATCAGCTGAGTATGTATGGAACCCCCTGAGCAGATTAATATGTGACCATATTTGCTCCCTGGGAATTTACTGTATCAGTGAAATTGAAAGTCTTATCCCAGATTCCCAAAATCTGCCGGGCACAGGAATATGAAGACAAAAATGGAATAGCTGCTTCCTTCTGGGAGCATACATAACACAATGGGCATGCAACATACTCACTTCTAGCATTTATTAGGTGACATTGCTATGATAATAACTAGCATTTCTATGGTGCTTTAAGGTTACAAAAGCATTTTACACATGCTGTCTCATATGATAGATATATAGATATACACAGGGCAAATCCATGTGATTTCTTGTATTTAATTAAACAAAATTACAATGTGATTTTAGGATGAAAACACCAAGGGATTTAAGGGGGGATACTATCAATTGAGGGCAATCAGGAAAGGCCTCTTGAAGGAGGTGATATTTGAGCTCAGGAGTTCCAATAGGCAGAGGTGAGAAAGGAAAAGTTTTAGAGGCTTTGGGGCCAATTCAAAACCATGGAGGCTGAAGATGGATTTTATTTTTTTTTTTAATGAGGAACAGTCTGTCTGGAGCACAGAGTGCACGAATGGAAATAATGTGTCATTTGCATGGAAAAAATAGTCCAGTGCTAAATTATAAAGGGCTTTAAATGTCAAACAAAGACATTTAGCCCTGTGCTAGTTAATGTTTTTTATCAGACTTGGATAACAATCTAGAAGCCATGCTTATCAAATTTGCTGATGACTCAATGCTAGGGAGGAGAGCTAACACCCTGGATGACAGAATCAGAATCCAAAGAGACCCCCACAAGTCTAGAACCGTGGGCCAAATCAAATGGGCTGAAATTCAATAGAGATAAATGTCAAGTCGTACACTGGAGCATTAGGCTTTCTCTGTTTGACTCCAGAAAGTAGATACAGGATCAATGGTTAGAAGGTGCAAAGGGGCAAATTTATACTTGACCTCGCGAAAAACTTCCATGGGGAAGTAGAATGGGCTGCCTCAGGAGGCAGTAGTCACACTGTCACCACTGATCTCCAAGCACTGGCTAGTCTAGATGAAAATGAATGTTAGCTATTTTGTGGATGGGATTTGTGGGCAGGAAGCAGGAGGCGGGGTGGAATTTGGGGGACTAGAGTCTGAGATCCTTTTTGCCTGAAATGCTAAGATTTCAAGTCCCTCATAAAATGTAAAAATGCCTGAAGGGGATGTAATTGGATACATTCTCTATGGAGGCTACACCAATAACCCCGCATGAGCAGATGTGGATGGGTCGCAATCTGTATTGATGGAACAAGTGCCCACGTTGAAGTGATCATAGATCTATAAAGTACTAAAACATTTGCAAACTACTTGCAATGTACAAAGTTAAACTTTAGGGTTGTGAGTTCTTCTACTAATGAAAAGATCAAAGAAATAAAACCCAAAATCAGAGATTCCTTTTAGCTAAAGACAGAATCTCAACATATTGTTAGATTGTGGCACACTTGTTGCATAGTGAGTTTTGTTTTTACCCAATGTATTTGAGTCCAATTCTGTGTAGCCTCCCCATTTTCCCTGTTTATTTCAATGCAAAGGGTACTCTTGTAATGTCAGGGAAATAGTAAACCTTTTGGCCCCTTTGTGGAATCAAAAGGATGCTTTTCACTGTCTCCATGATGCCCAGGATTTCTCAACTGTTCGCTAGATAAATAAATAAGCTCATGCTCATGCTAAATAAGCTCTGCAGTGATCCAAAATTTCCACCATAGGTGAACTAGGTTCATTTGCCATCTGGGAAGGGTGGGGCAGTGATTCTCATCTGTGGCCTTGAGAGGTATCTTTGGGTTTCATTTATCTCTTTTTTCACATCCTCCTACTCCCACCATCTGGCCAAGGAAATAGATGGCTGGCAGGAGTTTATTAAATGTGTTTTAAATCTCGCCACCAACCTAGCAGGAATGCATATTGAAACCAAGCCTTAGGAACTTAGGTGTGTGACCTGCAACAATTCTAATCTGATAGGGTTTTTTCAAGGGTTTGTGGGATTCAAGTGAATATTTTATTGTTTCCCTTAATGTGTGCAAAATGGCACTTCCCAATGTGAACAAATAGAAATCAAGCCAAGACGGTGGCTGAATGGAGGGCTTTGTTCAACTTTAGAAGTATCACTACCCATAAGGTATCTTGTTAGCAGTCTATTGCCATAGGAAATGGAGGAGATGAGTCTCAGCAAACTGAACCTCTGTCCCATGTTATTCACTTGTAAGCACAGGAAGGGTGTGCTTACATACTTTTATCAGAGGATCATTTGCTTCTCTTCAGATACAAAGATCTTTTTTAATTGCTATCATAAATTCCACTCTTCCTTGGTGGGAACCAGTTCTGAGGTGAGCAGTGCTATTTCTTCAAGTATTTATGAGTCATGTCGTTTTGTGCCAAACACAATGTCATTGCCACAAATTAAGGACACCATGACCCTGGCCACAGGCTTTGCAGTTAATTTATGGTAGAAATACAACTCAGTTCGAAATTGTCCTTTGCTTTTCCTCCCTATCAAACGAAAAGGGACAATACCTAAATGTCTTTTTATATAGTCTTTTCTTTTAAGCTTAGAATGCCTCTTACTTAGATCATGAAAGTCAGTGACAAGGGTTCAAGTGGGAAAAGTTTTAGATATAAATAATTTACTTTTGTTCATATAACAATTGAATGAAAATTTAAAGTTATAAGGCTACTCCAATGATTTTCTGCCTTTTTCACTTTCATTCACCATTTCTTTTTAGTGGGTAGCATGGTGGAAAATAAAGAACATTGGTTCAACAGAGACCTGGATTCTAGTCCTACCACAAAGTAGTTAGATGACCTCTTGGTGCCTTGGTTTCTTCATATAAAAGATTTAGGGGGTTGGAGTAAATGGTTTCTAAGGTCCCTTCCTCTTGGATTCTAAGAGCTAACATGCATAAGAGTTAGCTTTTCAACAAGGCTAAGATGTCCCAAAAGTTACAAATTAGTTTTTTTTAATTCCATAGAGCAAGCTTCATAAAATCTAACATTTCAAAGTGAGAATGGAGGTGCATCATATACTTGAAGTAAACCTGAGGGATTCTTGGCTTTTAACTCCATTTTGTGGATGAGAAAATTGAGGCTCCGAGAGTTTATGTTACCTTTCCGAGATCTCAAAATGGGATTTGAATCTACCTTCTAAACACTAAAGTTCATTGCCCTTCTCACTTCAAATCTAGGGCTTATCCCAATGAAAATGAAGAAATAAATAAAATGGCCATTTTTATCATTGAGAGAAGCACACACACACACACACACACACACACACACACACAATTTCTGGCTCTGGCTCTAGAATTCTAAATAATATCATCCCATTTATGAGGCATTATTTTCAAATAATGGATTGGCCAAAATCCTGATTGCCTGAGCTATTAAAAGTCACAAAATAATTATTTTTCACCATATTCCTTTTGATCCTACCAGAGATGTTATTTTTTCATTATTTCTGCTACTAATCTCAGCAGGTTCCCCTCATTAGCTGAAGAAAATGTTCTTTCTTGTTGGATAAAAGCTGGATCAGATGGAAACACATAAAAAGTAACTTTAAAATGTGATCCTATCTGTCCCATCATTTTAGAAATGGAAAAATAATCCTTTCCTCAAATCCTCTGCCTTCTAATTGATGCTTTGATACTGTAATTGAAGATGTTTCTCTATTTTGAAGGCAAATGAACATATTTAAGAAGTTTCTTGGAAATAGTTTCCACGGCAATAGTAAAAGAGAGAGTTGTACCACTATTGAGTTCATTTAAAATTGGCCTGACATTTGAGTTATTTCTGGAAAACATTAGGTTTGGCCAGGATCAGGTAATAGGACAACCTTCTTTTTCACTTTCACATTGTACTTGGCGTTTCAGATACCGAGGCCACAGGAGATAAGTGCAACCAGGTGTTGTGCTGCACAACTATACTCTCTGCTCCCAGAACCTGGGCTATGGCTGAGGGATCTCTTTAGCTCAGGAGTGATGCATTGCAACAGGTTCATCTGATGAATAGCAAGGGCTCATCTGATGAATGTTTCCTCTAAGGTCTAGTACCAATATGGTGAGTGCCATATTGGGGCCGTGGGGATAAATTGCTAGACTGCTTACAGAAAAGGAAACTGGCCCAGGTGTAAATGGAGCAGATCAAACCTCCTCCGCTAATCAGACTGGGATCAGCCTCAGTGGCTCTTGCACTTCCAGCCTGGGCAAGATGGCAAGACTCAGTCTCCAAAACAAAACTAAATATAGACAAGTCTACGGGTTTAAAGCTGCAAGGATTCCTCCCACTTCTCTATAATGACTATAGCATAGGACCTGGGGGTTAGCACAAATTAGAGGAAGACCTGAGCTTAAAATCACAACTCTAAATTTCCATGTCTCTTGTTCCTTGATTTACCCATCAAGAATAGGAGTTCTGTTGGTAACAAAAGGAAGTGAAAAATCAAGTGCTACCTTCTAGGAGGTTTCTCTTCATAATCACAACTCCCATTTGTATAGCTCTTTAGCATTTGCAAAGCACTTGCCTCACATCCTTCCTGCAAAATTATATTTTCCATTTTAGAGATAGGGAATTAAGTTACTTGACCAAGGTCATACAACCAGTAAGTGGCAGAGCCAAGATATGAAAGTAAGTCATTTTGACCCTGAAGTCCAGTGTTCATTCGACCAGTCCATGCTTCTTCTCAATGTTCATTTTCTTTTTGGCTTCTTTTTGTGCTGTTTCGTAACACACAGCCACCTTCTCTCTGTAAACACACACCAAGACTTTCAGAGAGAAAATAAAATTCCCCAATTCCATCTCTTCTTCAGGGGGCAAAAAAGGGCTTCCAGTTTGTGATTTCATCAGTGTAGGTAATTTCTGCTACAGAAACTACCTGTTCCAGTATAGATTGACGTCTGCTCTTACAAATTCCAGTTTTGGAGAGTTGTCTTGGGCACAAAGAGCTACTTACTTAGAATCACACAACCAGTAGGTATCGGAGATAAGATTTGAACTAAAAGGTAAGTTTTGAACTTCCCAAGTCCAAGGATAGCGCTCCAATCCATGAGGCCACACTCTCTCTCAATCCCATGTCATTGGGATGATTATGCATTTCTCAGTTTGTTACCCCAGTTACTAAAAGCAGATCCTTTGAAATCCCTCTCCCTAAACCTGATCTTGAACACAGCAGTGCTACCTATTAAGTCATCTTGTGTCTAAAAAAAAAAAACTTGTTTTGACTTCCGATCTTAGCAATCAATTACTTCTTCCTGATGTCTGTGTCCTGGCTTTTCTTTTATTGAATTCACAGAACACAAATAGAAAAAGGTTATTATTAGACACAGGTTGTTTAAAAATGTACAACGGTCCTAATACATGGAGTCATACAGTGAAATAAGGAATATAATATTTATAAAAATGAGTATGAGGCTGCAATCATTCTCTAAAATAAAGCATTAAATATTCATTCGGGTAAAAACTTGCCTGTGCCATAGCAAACCCTTACTTCGTTAAGTAAGAACCGCATGTTTCTCCAGCATTTACTTCTCAACCTGGTAAATTTCTTTCTAAGTGTTAAATGTTTCTCAAACTATAGTTGAGATACCTTTGTCACATCTTAGGGTTTGCTTTAGTACCCAAACTTTACGATGCTTTCATTTTAAGCCAATTAATTTTGATTCTCACAGTTTTCTCTTACTTGTAATCCTGTATATAGCAAGGGAGACTGAAGCCATGTGTTTCTGATTCATTTTTACTTGACATTCAAATGCTGCATTAGAGGAGATGCTTGGTATCTAAAATCATCTTTCTTTGGAAGTCACAGTCTGTTGCTTATAAGTGGAACAAAAAAACAAGTTTTAACTTTCAGAATTCTGGGTTCCAAATTGGAAAAATATATTTTCTTCCCCTGGCTTTAAAAAACAAAACAAAACAAAACCTAGTTGGCTTTGGAGTGTTTCAAAAGAAAAGCATTAAGGTTAATTATTTATTTGAAAAATTAAACTAGGTTATAATTCTATCCAGATTACACTATGTTTAAAATAAATAATCTTACACCCCCTAGGCCCTTATTGATTTTATAATGACTTAAAATAAAAGGCATCCAGTTTCCATTTCATTGACAAACTGCTCACTCTCTGGGCAATACCTATTGGATTCCTATTACATGAAGTCGAGGATAAACAAGAAGGAAATCCAAAAAGTGGATTTCTTTTCCTTAGGCTCAACACAGCAAATGGGTATTTAACCTTTGACCAATGACGACAGGTCTTCTTTAGCTCTATTAGACCAACAGCAAGCTGCTATAATTAAATAAAAAAACTGTTTAGATCTTTACTGAATATGTCTTGGGAATTAAGGCATATGGCAGGGATGGGGAAAAAGATTTTCCATATGCTAATGACCCTTGATGTCTGAAATAAATTAGATCCATTAGAGTTTATGCTCAATAAAAGAAAGACTTTAAGTACTCCAAAGTTAGTGACTCGAGACCAGTTTTGCCTCTGAAATTCAATCTGCCTACTTATTAATTCTTAGTAAGACTCTGGAGCAGACAGGAGATGCAAAATCATAATTCTGTGCTGAATCAGAACTGTAAAGTACCATGGGTTTCTTTTCCTCTTCTTTTAATTAAACCATTTTTCATGCTTCCCATTTTGTTCCCTTCATTAATTTGATTTTGTTCCCATTTTTGTACAATTCTTTTTCTTTTCAAGGTTTCATTTATCCTATTTCAACTGAACAGAGAACCCAGAATGAATATGGATTTTCTTGTAAGTGTCATGTTTTGTTTTTATGTTGCTGGCTTAATCATTCATTGTCATTCATCAGTCTGAGTTTACCTTTCCTACATCACTTATGTGTACTGGAGGTAGGCACCTAATATTTTCCAACACAGAAAATAAGTTAGTGCCTCCTTGTTGAATCAGAGGAAGAAGAATCAGATGAAATTTAACTTGAAAGAGACAACAAAAAGTCATGAATATGCAGATTCGAGAAAAAAGAGACTTCAAAGGCTGTATAAATTCACATCTATCTGATAAGAAACCATGACTCATGAAAAAGTAATCGTGACCTAGGAAGTCTTACGGGCCTGGGAAATAGTAGTTAGCAAAAGGAAACAAAATAGAATTAAGGTAATATGCTTTGCCTGGGGCTCAGAGTTCCATTTAGGTGCCTCATCAGAAACCCAGGGGCAAAAAAGAACTCCCACGGTCAAAAGCATTTGGGATGTCAGTGGCTCCCTTTAAACATCTGTCAGTTTTTACCTCCACAGCAGGAAATCAGATGTTTTTGTAACCTAAGTAAGTAGATAGTAAAATTTCTTTCTTATACAGTAAATTTAAAGAAATAAAACATGAAAAAGATGCTCATTTTTGCTGGATTTCTTTGATTGGTGGAAACATTCCAAAACATATGCCAAAATATGGACTATGACAAAAATCAGTTATTCCAATTTGCCTTAGGTTATTTTAGTGGTCAATGCAATCGTAATAACTACTATTGGAGGAAATCTAGAGGAAATAGATTACTTTCTAGAGGATATAGACTATCTTCAGTGACATCCTCCCAAGTAGTTTTTGTGGGCCATCCATAGACACAGACACACATTATGTTATGGAGGTCAGTAAAGTTTCTGCTCACCAAGATTGGAAGGCTAAACACTAGACCTGTGATTTCATCAGAGCAGAGTGCTCCCAGTGAGGAATTTCCTTTATCAGTGAAGGCTGGAACCTTTTCTGCAACTCAGAATCTTAGAGAGTTGCCTAGAGCACTGAGGAGTTAAGTGACTTGCCCAGGGTTACACAGCCCAGTGTGCCAGAGATGGCCCTTAAATGCAGGTCTTCCTGGCTCAAAAGACCAGCTCTCTATCCACTGTACCACAGTGCCCTCCATATTCAGCCAGGCCAAGTCAAATGATGCCAGGCCAATGGAAAAAATGACCAAGGCTCCATCCCCACCTTCTGAAAGCATGAAAACTTCCTTCATGGGGACATGCTTGATTGGCCTCTAGGATAATCTGACATTGAACATGATTGCCTCAGGCCTTTGCCAGACACACTTATAGTATAGGGTTACATTTTTCTTAAACAATACATAAAGCAAATGGATGCCTTAAAAAATCCCAATTCTTATTGTTCATATTGTTTCCTTAGTAAAATAATATACCTGGAGAACCTATGCCCCCTTTCCCACCCTCCAAAGACCTGGCATTTGTTCTGGGGGGCCAGGAAGCACACTATTCATCTTCATCTTTGAGTTCCCAGCTCAGCTTAGTCATACTACTTGTTTTTGACACTCCTCCCCACCCCTCGCTGAGTTTAGGAGAAAGGAAAGAAGAACCCTGGAGAAGTTAACTTTATGACTTGGAAAGTTTCTTAGGAAAATACTCTAATTCAACAAATACACAGATTCAAAATGTGCCAGACATTACTAAAGGAATGTTTATGTTTTTAAATGGAGCATCTGTGAAATTAAAAACCTGTTATCCTATTACACACACATAACACATACACACACACGCACACACACACACACACACCAATAGCACTGAAATTTTTCTAGTGGAATAGTAGAATTTGAGCTAGAATTTCTTTACAGCCCTAGCAATAAATAATAAATGGTCTGTTATGTTTCCCAATTACAAAATAGGTCAGAGGTAGATAGAGAACAAGAAAGAAAGAAATCTATGATCATTTCCCATTGAAAGGGCATACTCAAAGTATATAGCTTTTGCAATAGTTTTAGAATTAACCAATAAAAAAGGTAATAAATGTCGGAAGGAAAGATAGCAATACAGACGTGAGCTATTGGAAACTCCTCTAACCCATTCTTCCCCTCCAGCGGCTCCTGACTCAGATGATGTTGCCCTCTACGTTGGTGTGGTTATAGCAGTGATTGTGTGCTTGGCCATCTCTGTGATCGTGGCTCTATTTGTGTATCGGAAGAACCATAGGGACTTTGAGTCGGATATCATTGATTCCTCAGCCCTCAATGGAGGATTTCAGCCTGTCAACATCAAGGCTGCAAGGCAAGGTGAGATGACCTTACATTCCATGTTGATCGATCTAGGCATGTGCTATAAGCGATTTCTATACTTAAGTGGATTAGCAGCCTCTTGCAGAAGGAGGAAAGAATCATCAGTGTTTATCTTTAGGAGTTGAACACATCAAACAAATAAAATCTCAAAGAGTGACTAACCACTGACTACAGAGCAGAGAACTATAGGAACCCCGGAGAAAACAGAACATGCAAAAGAGAACAGGATAAGAGAAAGAGAAGTGTGAAGGAGAAAGGAAAAGATTAAGGTCTTATATATGTATCTAATGTGGTTATTTTCTAATGGCTGAGAAAGTTTTGGTTATAGGGTTTTGTCTCTAGCTTTGGGGAATCACCACCTGGGTGACCTACAATCTCTGTGTATGGCTTTGTGTAAAGAATAAGAAATATGGAAAATTTGTTAGCTATGAAATCTGAATGGGTTTTCCATGTATTTCAGGTTCTCACATTCCTAGTAGGGGTCAAAATTGCTTTGCTAAATTAGAGTAGCATTAGTCAGAGTATTTATGGAGTAAAGACTTTAACAGACTTTGAAACAACCTTTTCTCTTTAGTATACAGCCACATTTTCATCTGTTGTTCATTGACTTTCATAGGATCCTAGGGTCTAGACACGGAAGGGGGCCTTACAGAACTTCTAATCCAACCCACTCACTTGACAGGGGAAGGAACTGAAATCCAGAGAAGTCAACTTATTTCCCCAGTGACAAAAAGGACAGTATGTCGTAGACTGAGGACTGAAACCCACATCTATCTCTGACTCCAGTCAAATTAGCTAAAGATAAAATAAGGTTTGAATACCTTGTAATTTAGACATCTTCATAATGTCAATAAGCAATGAAAATATTTCAGAATCTTGTGTTAGAAATTTCCAAAATAAACGTGCTATTTAAAGGTCTTCTGGGATCTGACATAGGGTCATATCCCCACTCAAGTACCAAAGAAATTTTTCCTTTGGTGAATTGGTATGACTATGCCACTTGGACTTCCACCCCACTGTTCTGTTCCCTCCTAGTGGGGTAGACAACAGGATTACTAGGATTACTTTAAAATCATTCTGAAAGCAAGTCTGAGCCAGATATTGTGTCAGAGAAATAGCCTTAAGCTCCCTGAAAGGCCTTTGTCTCCACACATTTGCCTCAAACCAGAGAGGCCTACTCCAGGCCAACTGGGGATTATCAAATCTAGCCACTACTTACTAGATAGTGAGTGGGGAAGGAAGGGGAAAAAAGGGAAAACACAGGCCCAATTGTTAGCCCGGGCACCTCCCTGGTGGCCAGTGTCCTGAAAGAACCACACAGTAAAAGGTACCATCAGGGTAGTCTCTCTTGGATCCTGTAAGAGCCAAATGGTGCTACTTGTAATTCCCATACTCATGACATTCCATCCCTTTCTTCATGCACTTGCATAAGCAGTCTTCCATGCTTGGAATGCACTCTCTTCTTTCATCCACGTCCGAGAATTGTCAGTTTCCTTCTAAGCTTAGCTGAAATGCTATGTCCTACATGAGGAATTTCCTCAGACCCCTACCAGCTAGCGTCTCCCATCCTTCAAAAAAGATTACCTTATATGTACTTGCTGAATCTGATATTTTTGTGTCTTCATACACATGTATATGGATTTTCACCCCCATTATTTTTATCCAAACACTTTTTGGGCAAAAAATATATTGTGATAAATAATAAATTCATGTGAGCCAGGTTCTCCTACACCCTTCCTGGACCCTGTAAATTCCCTTGATTCTGAACCCAAAGCAACCAGGCTCCAATATAGTGACCCCTCATCAAACTACCATAAGGGTAAATCAGCATTTCTTCCTTAGATTCTCCATCGTGCGCCCTCCAGAGCTTTCACAATGGTGGCACCAGACTCAGCTATGAGACTTTAATGCTATCTTTTGCATGTGCTCATTCACCTTCCATTCCCAGGTTCCCCATCCATTACCCCTCTCCCAGGTGCTAAAAGCAAGGACTTTGCACATTAACATAGAGTTACAGGTAGTGATGAAGAAGAAATCCTACATCTAATTAAAGGCCCTAGAGCTGTGATTTCTCTGGTATAGCGGAATTCCCCAATGAGGAAAGCCCTTTACCAGTCCTGATTGGCACCTTCCCTTAGTCCCAGAACAGTTTTTTTTTTTAACATTTTCCACGTCATGGGTCTCTGTTAGAACTACAGAACCATTCTCAGATGATGTTTTTAAATGCATAAAATAAAACACACAAGATTATGAAGGAAATCAGAAGTTACTAAAATAACATTTTTTCTCATCCACGTTCACAGACCCCCTGAGATCCAAGAGGTCTGTGGATTTTAGGTCAAGAGCTCATGTCTTAGCAAGAAGTTAGATCATTTGCCCAAGGTCACACAGCCTATATATGTCAGAGATAGAATTTTAACTCAGGTGTCCTTGGCTTCAAGGTTAGCTCTCTATCTATGCCATACTTTGCCATTATTGTAATAATGCATTATAATATACAATATGTAATATAATACATTATAATAATACATTATAATAATACATTATTAAGTATTATGGTGAACTTTCACTTTCTAAGATGATCCAAGATGATCTTTTAAGATCATCTAAGATCTAAGATTATCTAAGGTAGTCATAGAATCTAAGAATTGGAAGTGACTTTTGAAGGCAACAGTGGTTCAGTAGAAAGAGAGATGGATCTGAGATGAGAGGGCCTGGGCTAAGGACCTTCCTCTTTTACATACTATCTGGGTGACCTTAGTCAAGTCACTTAAGGTCTCTTAGTCAGTAACCTCATTTATAAAAAGGACCTGAAAGGGTCCCTTCCATTTCTAAAATCCATGAGCCTATGATCTAGTTCAGCCTTATCCTGGATAGGGGAATCCCCTCTACAATATGCATGGCATGAGGTCATCTGTCCTCTGCCTGAACACTGCCAGTAAACTCACTATCTCAAATGCCAAACCATTGGACTTTTGAACAGCAACAACTGCTAGAAAGTTCTTCCTTATTTGGAGGCAAGCTCTATCTCCAGGTAGCTTCTATCCTAGCCCTTCCTGTGAAGAATAAATCTAATCCCTCTTCCACATGCCAGCCCTCTAGATGCTTGAGGAGAACTATTATGATGACCCTCAGCATTCTCTTTTACAGATGATATATACCTCATTCTTTCAACTGGTCTTCTGACATGTTTTTGATTACTCTCAGCATTTTGATAATTCCCTTTGGACTAGATCCAGTTCGTCAGCATCCCTATTAAAGTGGGACAGGCGGAAATGTTCAAAATGCTACTGATGTAACCTGACCCATGTGTCAGAAAAAGGCTGTTACTTCTCTTGCCTGAAAACCCATAATTTTTTTAATGCAGCCTAAGGTGACATAAGTTTTTTTGGCAGCCATGTTATACTGGTGACTCACGTTGGGTGGACAGGTGACTAATTAAGCCTCTGGTTATTTTTCCCATCCTCTGTAGGAGAAGCAGGGTGGCAGAGAGGCTGGAGCTAAGACTCCCCTCTGATCCATGCTGGCTGAGTGACTGTGGGCAAGTCACTTAACCCTTCAGTGCTCCAGGGCAACCTTCTAAGCCTATAAGTTGTATAGAAATTTCCTAGTTGCACGGATAGAAGCAGTTTCCTTATCAGAGAGTTTTCTTATGCCAGAGAAATCACAGATTCAGTCCCTAAACCTAGACTTGTAGAGTTGAATTTCTTTTCGAGCTAAATATGAGACTTTACATTTAGCCATGTCAGATCACATCATGTTGGATTCAGTCCCCTGCTCCAAACTGTTAAAAGCTTTCTGGATTCTAATTCTGTCATCCAGTTTATTAGCAAACCTTCTCTGCTTTGTGTCATCTGCAAATTTAACAAGCATGCTTTCAATATCTTCATCTGAGACATTGATGAAATTGGACATGAGAGATGACTTCATCATAGTCCTGGACACCATCTTTCAGGGCGATATCGGATTATTATCTGATATACATTTCAAATACATTATCTGGCCTTTCAGATATATTAGTCTAACCTTTTTAGTTACAGTCTTCCAAGAAGGTAAAAAAAAACACCCGATTAAACTCCCATCGCAGTTACATTCCCCATTTTGTCTTTGAAACTATCTTAAAAGACTGTCAAATTCCTTGCGGAAATTCATAGTAATTATGTCTATATCATTTCCCTAATAAGGAAATGAGGTTAGTCTGGCATAACTTGTTCTTAATGGAGAAATCCTAACTCTTATGATCACTTCTTTTTCTAAGTGCCTACAACCATCCATTTAAAAATATATTCTAGATTTTTCCTGGAGCTGAACATCCGTCAAGCTCACTATTTTATATATCCCAAAATCTACCTTTTCATTTTGAAAAATTGGCCATGCCTGGGCATTCTCCTTGAGTCATCAGAGATTACTGATATTGGTTCAGTAATCAAATCTTCCATTTCTGTCAACGCTCTGGAATGTAATTCATCTGAATTCATTTTATGCAGCTAGACACTCTCTTATCTCCTCCCCTGTCTTGGGCTTCCATTCCCTCTTACTCTGTTTTTTCTACCCTTTCCAGTATGAAGATCATTCTCCTTGCTAGAGAAGATGGAAAGAAATAGGAGTTGAATAATTCTGTTTTGTCCCTGTTGTTCCTTCCTTATTCTCCTTCTTGGTCTGATCATACCGGGGAAAGTGGTTTTTATCGTCCTTCCTTAGCATTTTTCCAGCACTTTAGCTCATTCTGAGCTTTAGCCTTCCTGAGGCTGTTCTGACAGGTTTGTACCACTCTTTTGCTTCCTTCTTCCATGTTTTAGATATGTCTTATTAAAGCCAGAGGAGCTAAAACAGAATTCTTAAGGGTGGTACATGGAAAACAAGGCAGAAATAGATCCAGACAACTACAATGGGTCCAGATTACCTTCTGGCCATTTTCCAGCAGGAACTGAGGCCCTCATGCAAACCTTTATGCTAATTGAGCTACCTTTCCTTTGGGAAATACAGGCTATCACAGAATTAATTTGCCTAGGTTGACCAAAATAAGGCAACAAAATTGCTCTTTCTTTTTCAAACACAGATCTCCTGGCGGTACCACCAGACCTTACATCAGCTGCAGCCATGTACAGAGGCCCTGTCTATGCTTTGCATGATGTCTCTGACAAAATCCCAATGACCAACTCACCAATCCTCGATCCTCTACCCAACCTGAAAATCAAAGTGTACAATACCTCAGGTGCCGTAACCCCACAGGATGACTTATCAGATTTCACAGCCAAGCTATCCCCACAAATCACCCAGTCTCTGCTGGAAAGTGAGACTCTCAGCTTGAAAAATCAGAGCCTGGCTAGACAAACAGACCCATCCTGTACTGCTTTTGGGACTTTCAACTCTCTTGGGGGGCACCTCATTGTCCCCAATTCAGGTAAGTTCTAAAGATTTAAAATCCAAGCACTCAGTTTGATAACTTTTCCCTACCAAAAAAAGCCCTATTTCTCACCACCTCATTTACCTGGCCATGAAATGCAGGTCATCTACTAGGCTCAGTTTTTGACTTAGATTAAGAAGTACATTTTCTTTCAAGTTCATTTGTCCTTTCCCCAAAGCTCTGCTCTTCTCCAACAACTAACAACCAGAACACTTCTCAGAGAAGCATACTTTGAAATTTTCTGAGATGAGGTATCAGCTAGGCCACTGACCTTTTTTCAGCACAGCTTTAGCAGACAACTTCAAGCCAGAAACTTTTGCTGTTGCCACCATCCATACAAAGGACAAATTAATTAGAAATCACATCAGTTGCTTCAGTTCCAATTTGCTGCAGAGGGAGAAGAATTTTAGAATGCTAATTTTTTGATGACGAGAAGACATCATAGAGAAGGGCCAAGATTCATTTATTAATTTAACTCTTTATTATGCATTCATCAGGCACAGAGGGTAAATAAGCCACTCAACAACCACTGATTTCTCTAAAGATTAGAATTTCATTATGCTATCCTTTTGTAGTATTATTTAGATTTCATCATTTTATCTGGCAATTAACTTCAGAGAAGCCTCATAAAAGTATTAAAATCAGACCCTAGGACAGAGCCATCACATTTCATTTTTATTTTCTCTTAAAATAATAATAGGCATTCATAAGAGTAAATGGCTTCCTCAAATAAAGTGCCTTCATTTTTCAAATTGTTGTGAGCTTTTAAGAAATGTGGTACTAGAAAGCAATACCACCAATGCTAGGGCATTGTGTAATGTAAAAGAAAAGAAGACACAGATTGTTCTCCTCCTCAAGGAATCATAATGATTCTCCTTCCCTTCTTCAGTCAAATACAAAGTCCTTACCCTAGAATTGCCCAACTGTTAAGTGGCCCAAATTTTCATAGCTTTTTCTCTCATAATTTCCATCATGGCAGTTCTATTCCAGCCAGGCAGGTTTCCTTACAATGTCCTAAAAATGTCATTCTCATAACTTCTGTATTTCCTTATGCTCTTCCCTAGAAGCCAGATCACTCCTTTCTGCTCATTTCTAGTCATCTAAGTTCTACACTTCCTTCGAGGTACAATAAAATGCTCACCTTCTCCATGGTGAAGTTTTCGTTAACTCATCATCTCTCCACAATCATCTTTACTTACTTTCCTTTGTTTCCTAGTCTTATGTATATATGCATTCTTATCTCTTCAACTAACCAGTAACTTCCTTAAGGGTAAAAAATACTATCTTCTAGGTTTTTTTGTATTCCCCAAAGTGTCAAGCATGGTATTTGCTATAGAGGGCTGATTGTAATGGTCAACATAAGTGCTTATGGAATCTAATTTAACCGAATTTAACTTTAACTGAAAAGTATCTTTGTGCTATTCATCTTGAAAATGTGAATCACATCCTTTTGGATGATCCCATAAGCTTGCTAATACATTGGGCTCAAATATAAACCCAAAAAGTGAGCAAATGTTTACAAACCAATCGGCCTACTGGAGCAAAATCAAGCAGCCCTGGACCATGATCATGGTTGCTGTCCTAAAGTGATTTTAGGTCTAAACCAGTGCCTCTAAAACTTTGCTTTCAGGATCCCTTCATACACTTTAAAAATCATAGGGGACAACTCCCCTCCATAGAGATTTTCTTCATGTGGATTATGTCCATTTATATTTACCACATTAGATATTTAAAATCTTAATGTTATTATGAAAATAATTTTAACCTCGCAGACCCCCAGAAAGGACCCCGGTGATCCCTAGAGGTTTGAGAACCACTAAACCATGATGCTGATAAAACAGACAGATCTTTTCAGAGGTTCCTTTGCTAGTTTTAAAATATGACATTCTGCTGGCTTTGGCTTTCACAGGGGATTTTTGTAATTAAAGGAGAAATGCCTGGGGAGACATGTCCCATTACAGCAGTTTGAAATTTTAAAAGTAATTGTTGTTTTCCCTTTAGTTTCACAGGGTAAGCAAAAATACCCATCTGCCTGCTTCTTGACTAAAATAAAGCCTATAAAAAAATCCACTTCTACCCTTCACATATTTCCACAAAGGCACAGAAGTATCTGTGCTAAGATAGCCAGTAAATAAGAAAGTCCTAGCAACTGGGAAGATTTCCCTTTTATCAAGTGGAAAAAAAGTAGACATATGGCTGCCTTTTCACAATCTGTACTCATTCCTTTACACAAGCTGTGTTGGTGGTTTCTGAATTTTTTTCCTATTTAATTCATTTTTTTTTCTCATTTGTGTCTGTATATTTACCTGTTGTTTAGGAGTGAGTTTGCTGATTCCTGCAGGGGCTATTCCCCAAGGGAGAGTCTATGAAATGTATGTGACCGTCCACAGGAAAGAGAATATGAGGTAAAAAGTTGCTTGTGACATGCTTAATTTTATCACTATTATATCAAGTATAGTAAACAGAAATTGGACTCAGCCCATTTACATTTTATACTGTCTGTTACCTATAAACAATTCATATATTGGCATCCTTAGCTCTCTTCATGGTTCAGCTCAATTGCCATGTCTTTTAGGCCTCTCTTGATTCTTCGAGCCATTTAGTCAGTCTATCTAAGCATGTAGTAAGTGCTTAATACGTGTCAGGCATCATGTTAGGCCACCACTTCTTCCTTTGTCATTTTCTATCCATTTTCTATATATTCTGCATTTGCTTGACTTTGTATAGTTGTTTGCCATCATAGAGTATAAGGTCCTTGAGAGCAGATACTGTCTCACTCTTATATTTTTATTTCTAGTACTTAGCACAGAGTCTGAAAGCATTTAACAATGTTTAATATATATACATATATATATATATATATGTCTATGCATATATGTACTTTTGCAAATGTAGGAATATAAGCATTTACCATTTAAATATTGTGCTAAAGCTCTGCCAAGTTTCCTAAGCAAACACATATCTAATATTTTAATTTTCAGTGTTGTGAGCTATATGTTCCTAGTATCCCCATTATACAGATGTGGAAACTAATGTTCAAAGAAGTTAATTGGCTTACACATCTAATAAGGGTGTGAGGCAAGATTCAAACCCAGGTCTCCTTGACCCAAGTCCAACACCCCGATGACCACATCGTGCTTCCTGTGCCCGTGATTATATAGCCAGGATCGTAGATTTGGTGCTAGAAGGCCGCCTAATTCAACCACCTCATTTTATAGTCAAGAAAACCAAAGCTGAGAGTGATAAAGGGGCTTGTCCATGGTCACAGAGCTAGTGAATGTCAGAGAGGTTCTGAATATAGGCTTTCCTGACCTCAGGTCCAGCTCTCTCTATGACACTACATTATGTATGTGTATACACACACACACACACACACACACACACACATACACACACACACATGCTGTGATCCCATTTATTTCAAATACCTAATAAAGTTGTATTGGCTAGATCTGTTTTAGTGCACGAGCTTTCTAAGGAGACTATTGTCTATTGATGCAATCGCCGTTCTTCACTGTGCATCAGTCAAGAGCATATGTTCTGAAGCGGCGGGGAACATGACTAATTTGTATAACCTAAATGGAGAAGAGGCAGCATGCATGGAGAGAGGGCTGGTTTTAGAGTCAGAATGATCTGCCTCTCACACATCCTGGCTCTCTGACAATGGGCAAGGCATTAATTTCTCAGTGCCCCTGGCAAGCTCTCAAATAATATAAGTTATAAATCAGTTGCCAGTCTGCATAAGGGAGGGAAATTTCTAGATTGCTAATCCTCCACACTGATGACATCTCAAGTCTGGGACAAACAAAAAGAAAAAAATGGTACTGCACAACAGGAATTATTCAGATCACATATAGTATAAGTTCAGCGGAAAGAGTGCTGGTCTCTGAATGAGAAAGCCTGAGTGCATAGCCTGGCTGTGGCACTGCCTACCTATGTGAACGTAACTCCTCCCTCCCCAGGACTTTAATTTTCTCATCTGCAAAATGAAGATGATAATATTGGTACATGGAACCCATAGTGTTGTTCTGATGACCAAATGAGATTGTGTATACAAAATACTTTATGAACCTTAAAAATTACTAAGGTCCACAAATAGGTGGGACCTCAGAGGCCTAAAACAAACTCCTGATTTTACTGATGAGGAAATTCAGGCCAAGAGAAGCAAAATGACTTGAACTGGTTCACACAGGAAGTAAGGGCCAGAGACAGGATCGAATCCCAGTCCTACAGGTCTAGATCTGGTGCTCCTGCCACCATTATACACTGTACCGTATAAATTTCAGCTGACATACAGATGACTGTAAATCTTTCCCATTCCTAGTCTCCCACCAAAAGCCATTCGCCTCCTGAGAATTAGAGATGACGCCTCTGTTTGAAAACTTACCCAGTCTGAGATCAATGTTTTGTCTGTTCTGACTTCCTTCCTGCCTATTTCCTCCTTTCATGGATAGTATTAAGGACTTAGTCACAATTCTTAGCTTGCTAACTTATTGCTTGTAGTGAATCCTACAGCCGAAGTTCTTTAGGCTGAGGAGATCTCAGATCTTTCTATATTCACATGTTGAAAGTATTAATTTCATAACCAGAGAGGGGCCAATTTGCATAGAGTGATACTTCTTCAGCCTCAGCTCAGTAGCTTTTTATTCCCTCTTGCTCTCCTCCCTTCCCTCTCCCCTAACCCCATGTCTACCCATAGGAAGTTTAGTCCACAGTCAAAGAAACCTTCAAGATTTTCTCCTTTGACCAGACATAGCCTTGAAGTGTTTGAAGTGTGGGCATCCATTCATCCCGACTGAGTTGTTTAGCCAAGTGGTTGTGAGGGGTCATATCCTGTGTGTACAGAGGAGAGCAAGGTTTTGGAGTTATCCATTGTGGTTAGCATGGAAAAGGTCGGCAGAGTTCATCTATCCCGGCTTGCCTCCCCACACTCTGCAGATGAGGAAAATGAGATCCAGTTATCCCTCCCACATCACAACTTTCCCCACTGTGGTTTCAATATATCTTAAGTCAGCAAAACAAATTAAATGGGAATTTGGGGGGAATCTTCTGACCCCAAAATGAGCACTCTTTGTACTGCTTTTTCTACTATGACCCAGGCTACACACCCCAAATTCACTGCTTACCCACTTCATCATGTTTCCTCTACCTAGAGTATAACTAGTATATAGTATATTCTCTACTTACATAGAGTATAACTAGTATACACTCGACCTATATAGACTATAACTTTCTCTACTTATATAGAGTCCTCATGACTCCTCTTTTCATACCAGGTATCCAGCCTAAGCAAACCTGGAAGGAGGGAGGAACCATTTTTGGTTATTAAATGGGTAGAACTTTTAGTGTAAGTAGTATGGAATTAATCTGGAAAAAAGGTTAATTAATTAAAGGTCTCCTCCCCTCAGTGTTTCTACCAGGGAGAAGGAGTGACCACAGAACCTTTTGACAGACTATTGCTAGATAACTATAGACTATTTTATGCTAATGAGCCACCTAAAAATAAAAAGAAGCTCTGAATAGGAATTAATCTTTTGTTTCTTTAGGATCAGACAGTCTTCATACATCTTTGTTCTTATGTTTTTTAAACTGCCTTGTTGGTACTAATCAATCAAGGAAGCATTCATTAAGCCCCAAATAACTCCTCTCTCATATTTTTACCTTTATTTACCCATTGTAACTAGGGGGTAGCAAATTATCTACCAGTTGAACGGAAGGCCATGATAGCTACTTAAGGAGTACGAAGAATTGGAGAATAAATTGTTGGCCTAACCAACCATAAAGTCCATATGGGCTGACCCAGGGGAGAAGCATGATGCCATTGTAGGTTTAAAGGACAAAATGAATCCAACCATCTCACCTTCCATTAAGACTACCCATTCACTGGGATTTTTCTCACCATATTCTCCGTCTGCCATTGAAACCCATCTGACCAGTATGTTGTTCCATAGGACCCAAACTGTTGCCTGGACAGTTGACAAACTAACAATAAACATTTTAGGGCCCTACTCTGGGCTAGTAGGCACTCTGTTAATGTCTATTAATAGAATTGTGCACATATACCTTCTAGTAATACTAAATCACCTATGTAAAGCTTTACAAAGCACTTGATTCACAATAGTTCTGAAGGGGAGGTAGAAAATGTTATCACTGCAGTGTTTAACACGTAGTAAATGTTTAATAAATGTTATTTTTACTCATTCATTCACTCACTCACTCATTTTAAAGATCAGGAAACTGAGGCTATATAAACTTAAGTGAATTACCCAAGATCACATGACTAGTATCAGAGCTAGGATTCAAACTCATTTCTTCCAAGTCCAACTCCAGTATTCTTTCCATAACACATTTCCTCTCTGATATGATGCTGCTTGAAAGATGTCCACCTATTTTACCTAAAGGTAGGGTCACCTCCACTGGTAAGGCATTGCACTAAATTCTGGGGATACCAGGAAAGGCAAAACACAGTCCTCGCCTTCAAAGAGCTTAAAGTCTAATGAGGGAGACAATATGCAAAAAACTATTTATAAATAAGATATATACAGGCTAATTTGGGAACAGTCTTAGAGGGACTGGGAAAGGCTTCTTGCAGAAGGCAGAGCTTAAGATAACACTTGAAGGAAGCCAGGGAAGCAAGGAGACAGGGATAAATAAGGAGGGCATTCCAGGCATGGGGAACAGCTATTAAAAATAATCATTTGGGAGATGGAGTGTCATATGGGAAAAACAGCAAAAAGGCCAATGTCACTAGATTACGGAGTATGTGGAAAAGAGTAAAATGTGCAAAGACAAGAAAGGTAGCAAGGGGTCAGGTTATAAAGGGCTCCAAAAGCCAGAGGATTTTAGATTTGATCCTGGAAATAACTGATGTTTAGTTGGGAGAGTATATGTATCCGTAATTTGAATGTGTAGTGTGTTTGTGTGTGTGTGTGTGTGTGTGTGTGTGTGATCAGACCTACACTTATAGGAACACTTTGATAACTGAGCAGAAAATGGATTGGAGTAGAGAGACACTTGAGGCAGGGAGATCAACCAGCATGTTATTGCAATAGTCCAGGAATGAGGTGATAATTGTACCAGGGTGGCAGCTGGCTCAGAGGAGAGAAGAGAATATATAGGAGAGGTGTTATGAGGGTAAGAACTACAAGATATTGGCATTGAGTGAGAGTGAGGGATCTAGGATGACTCCCAGGTTGTAACTGAGGGACTGGGAGAATGGTGTTGCCCTTGATAACAATAGGAAAGTTTGGGGGTGAGTAATGAGCTCAATTTTGGATATGCTGAGCTTAAGATGTCTGCAGGACATCCAGTTGGAAATGTCTGAAAGGCAGTTGGAGATGTTAGACAGGATGTCAAGAGGGAGATTAATGCTGGTCAAATAGCTCTGAGAGTCTTCAGCACAGAGACGATCATTGAAATTATGGAACTTAATGAGGGCAACTGAAATAGAGAGGGAGAAGAGAAGGGGGCTTCTTAGCACAAAGACTTTGAGAACACCTAACAATGATGGGCATGATTTGGATGAGGGTAATGAAGAAATAACAAAAGAGACAGAGAAGGAGAGGGGAGACAGGTAAGAGGAGAACCAGCAGAGAGCAGCATCCCAAAAACCTAGAGAGAAGGACATATAAAGGAAAATAAACTAGTCTGCCATGTCAAAGAGAGATCAAGAAGGGAAAGGGTTGAAAAAAGGAAGGCCATTCGATTTGGCAATTAAGAGAGCAGTAGTATCTTCGGAGAGGGAAGTTTTGATTGAATGAAGTCCAAAGCCAAACTAAAGAGTTAAGAAGAAAGGGACAGGAGAGCATTTGGAGCATCTATTATAAATAGTCTTCTTGAAGGTTTCACCACAAAATGGAGGAGCAATATGGGATGATAGCTAGCAGGGACGACGGACAGATCAAGTCATGAGTGTGTTTGTAGGCAGTGCAGAAGCAGCCAGTACACAGGGAGTGACTGAAGATTAGTGAGACTAAGGATGATAGAGCGGGGCAATGTGCTGGAGAGGACAGACTGGGAATGGCATCACTTGCGCTTGTCGAGAGGTTCACCTTGGTAGGAAGAAAGGCCATCACTTCACTTGAAACAAGAGTGAGGCAAGAGATCATGGCAGAAGGCATCTTGGTGATGTGAAATGAGGAATGAGGGAGAAGAGAGAGCTCTTTGCAAATGCCCTCAATTTTTCAATGAAATTCGAGGCAACGTTCTCAGGAGAGGAGATGTGGAGACAGGCCTTGAGATGTTTGAAAAGAGATGAAGAGGTTTGGTGAAGCCTCTGTGGTGAATGGGATGGGGAATAAATTAGGAAGTGAAAAAGCATTACCTTGAACAGTGGGGCCCCAGTTCAGATTATGTAATGAAACTTGTAATGGACCCAGTTAGTATAATTTTGTGATTTTCTTTGTTCAGCAGTATATGAATGAAAGCAGTGAAGTAATGGTATGAATAACCCAAGGCTTGGGTTTCACAAGGTAGGAGCTCTGATAGTGTAGATGGAAAAGAGGCTCAGCAAAAGACAACCATCTAGAGTTGAGCTGGTTCACTCAAGGGTTGAGATGGAGACGGTAAGAAAGCGTAGCCAGTGTAAGGATATTGGGAAAGAATTTGGAGATCACAGTGATGATGAATAGAGTTTGGAGGTGCAAGGCCTAGGGAGAGGTGGAATGACAAAAGATTATGATCAGATAAAGGAATTCCAGAGTTCATCAACATGCAGGTGGAACACTTGTAGACGGTGGCAGGATCAGGGCTCTGACTACTGGAGTGTAGGCTTGAGGGAGTTTAGGAAAAGATAAGTTGAAAAATTAAGAGGATATGGAGTTTGAGGGAATCAGTTTGTGTGTTCAAGTCCCCTGGTATGAGGGCAGAAATTAGGGAGGACAGAAAAGATCATGAGTCAGGAATTGAATTGAACACAATTGCTGCCTTCGAGGATCTTATAAAATACAAATAAAAAACTTTGTCTTTAACGTATTTACTAAACTCTGACCCTAGACTTTTAAATCAGACATGAGATCAAATGAGATAATATATTATCACATGGTCTCTTTCGAATCTGTGGACATTTTTGAGATAGCCAAACATTATTGTGAAAAGAGAATTTTGACTTTGAAAAGCAAGCAAAAAGCTCCCAAATATAAAGGATTCAGAGGACTTGTTGCCATGTTTCCTGTAACAAATCACTTTGGCTAGTCTCTGTCCTATTTCGCTCCCCAAAGAAATGGGCCAAAGAGTGCCAGCTTCAGAAGGGTTCAGTGTGATCTGATCGATTAATGATCGTTAAGCACTTTGAGATCTCCAGACAGAAGATACTGCAGACTTTCTGAGACCTGGTATGTAATTATCATTAGTCTTCTGAAAGAAAAAGGCAATTTGTTTTGCTGCGTTGAACAGTACTATCTGCAGCTTGATTGACAAACATAGAAGCAGGTAATGACCATGTACTATAAGTTTTCTTTCCCTTTCTCCTCCTCAACAAAGCCTTCATTTTTAGTTTTGTTCTGTGGTTGCAGAAAACCTCTCTCTCATTTTTTTGTCCTTTCAAATACAGATAGCAGTATTTCTAGTTTGTATGACACAGAGCATTTTATCCCCAGGTGGTGTTTTTTTCTCATACACAAACAGTAGCTTGCCTAAGGAAATAATAGCTTTTTTCTGACACATTATTTCTGCCCTAAATTTGAACAACATAAAATGCACTAAAAGTCTTCTGTTTACTCACATGAAATGTTCTTTTTTCATCTTCAGCGTAAAACAAGGGGCAGGGTCTACTAGAGCTCACAGATCTTATGGTAGGAGAAGTAAAGAATCACCAAGTCCAAGATTCCTTTTTCTCTCTTGTCTAGTATCTGGGTTAGGCTCAAGGTCCATCTATTCCTCAAGGTCTCAGTAAGCTATGGAAAATTGGCCCAAAGAGAAACAGTTATCTTTATTTCTAGAGACAAGTTTTGATTCTGAGAAGCATTTAGTACTGAGAGGACTTCATTGGATCCCTGTGCTATATGTCTCAGTAGACAAAAGAACACACCATAGAAAGGTAACTATATTTCCTTTATGGAAGCTGAAAGATATGGACCCATATGGAGAGCACTTTATGGCCTCTTTCCTTGGTACTTGTTCAGATAGGGACAAGGATAAGAGGAATTATTTTAGCATATTTACCTTCTGATTGGAAAACAGGGAATTTTTGGATACTCCATATTAATAATAATTTGTATGTCTATATCACTTATTTCACAACAGCCCTGTGAGATAGATGATATGTTTTGTTATGATGAAATCCATTTCATACACGGGGAAACCAAAGCTCTAAGAGGTTAGACAATTGCTCAAGAACAGTTGGCTTGAGAAAGAGTTTGAACCAGGGTCCATCAGACCAGAAGTTACCTCAGAGCAGGGACTGGTTTTTGCCTTTCTTTTATCCTTGTCATTTAGCATAGTGCCTGGCTGGCACATAGTAAGTAATAAATGTATGTTGGTAACTTGCCTCGATTGCATACCCAGTCCTGCCATTCACAGTCACAAGTTCTAGAAAAAAATGTACGTCGTTAGAAGTTTATCTCCTGAAAGTCACATATCCATAGAAACAGAGATGTCATTGGAATGATAGAACTTTTGTCCCTAGACTAGAGACCTCATGATCATAATGGAAAGAATTAATGTAAAAATGAATGGCAAGGTCCACATCTACATAAGATATATCAGCAGGCCAGTTGATGGTAGCTGGGGGTCTGGAGAATGTGGGGAGGACCTTAAGAAGCACTGGCAGGCAAATGATAAGTTCTAGATCCTCCTTAGAACTACAGTTAACGTCATCCAGTTCTTCCAAGTGGTTTGAGCAGCCTCGCTACTCTTTCCACATCACTGCCAGATGGGTGCTGTGTGGCTTGAAGTTAGGAGAAGGGAAAGGGAGAGATACGGAGAAGGACAATCCCCAATGCTGGATTACCTTACCATCCAGCTGTCTCATAGGTGTCTGTACTGTCCAAGATTGGGGAAAGGTACATGGAAGAGACAAAGGGGAAGGGCTCTCTCATTTACAGGAAATGAAGAATGTGAGATGAATGTCTCAGATCAGTATTATCTTTCTGTCATTCATCTGACACACTTTTGTTGTTCACTTGTTTCAGTTGTGTCTGATTCTTCATGACATCATTTGGAGTTTTCTTAGCAAAAATACTAGAGTGGTTTGCCATTTTCTTTTCCAGCCATATTACAGATGAGGAAACTGAGGTAAACGGGGTTAAGTGACTTGCCCAAGGTCACCCAGCTAGTAAGTATCTGAGGCTAGATTTGAACTCTGGGAGATGATTCTTCCTCACTCCAGGTCTGATGCTATATTCACTGCACCAGCTAGCTGCCCATCTGACACTCTAGAAGGGGAAGGATAGCAATTCAGCTTCCCCAAAATATAAATTTTCCCTATAGGAAATTGAATAAACCTAATCCCATCTTTATAGTGATTCTCTTATGAGAAACTAATTTTGTTCATCACCGATAGACCATAAAAGAGGACATAAGCACAAAAATGACTTTGGTACATGACAAGGAAGCAATATATTGGAGAGAAACCTGGTCTGTGAATCAAAAGACCTGAGTTCTATTCCCCCTCCTGTCACTAATTAGCTTCTGCATTCTCAGAAGAGAGGAGAGAGCTTAATTAAATGTGGCAGAGTGAATATTGTCAAGATGACCCTTATCATTACAAAATGTTCTATAAGACACATTACTAAATGGTAGATGAGCCAAAATGAGATTTGTCATTTTAAACAGAATGGTGGCAAAGATTCCCTGGTGTTTGCTTTGTAAAGCTAGCACTCACATTTTCCCAGCTCTTTCTTCCTCTTGTGAATACAATTCTCAGGATGAATAGCACTAAATCATGCTTTTATGCCTTGTTTCTTGGAGCAGGAAAAAATAGGATTGAAATTTTGCCCTTGGCCTTTTTTATATTTAAAAAAATTTGAATTGAGGACAATTCTATACTTAGCAAATGCAACTAAAAGCAACAGGTCACATTAGAAGCATTTTCTTTGCCCCATAATTCTATCAGAGGGTTTATATTGCAATAGGGCTATACCTCAGAGTTACTGTGCCCTAAAGATAACACTCTTTTTTCTTGCTTTTACTCGCAACCTGAGTTGGGAAAACCCCAGATTCAGGAAAAGGGGTGTATGATGATAACAATTCCCATGGGCACAATGTAAGAGATAAGACTATAACTTGGCTTTTAAAAAGATGATAGAATCTCCTATTCCCACTCTTGATACCTACTAGCTGTATGACCTTGGGCTTAATCTCAGTAGGCCTCAGTTTCCCTCATCTGAGATTGAATAAAGCGCATAAAATACTTTGCAAACTTTTGTCATATGAGCATAAGTAGTAATAATTATAATTTAATAATATAATAATTATTATTATTATATCATATAATATAATATATAATATAATTATAATTATAATAAGTAGTAATGATTATAATTGTTGTTATTGTCAGTGAAATGGAGAGGTTAGTGCTAGACACCACAGATGTAGTGGGGAACACCCAAGATGTGCCTAGAGTTAGGACCTGGGTTTGAATTCTGGTTGTACCACCTGCCTGTGTGACCTTGGGCAGGTCACCTCCCTTCTGTGGGCTTCTGTTTCCTAGACTGATTGATCAGTCAATAAGAATTTATTGAACACTAAAAAATTAAAAAAGATAGAATCTCAAGCGTCATCAATCAGACCACATGTACAGTACAAGGTTCAGTTCTGGACACTATATTATAAGAGATAAGCTGACCTCATACAGCGGAGGGCAACTCTGATGGTGAAGCTTTGGAAATGATGCTATGGCAGTTGTCTTCAGAATTTGAAGGGCTATCCCATGGAATGAGGATTTGATTTTTTCTATGTTGTCCTATAGTATAAAGCTAGGACTTATGGGTGGAAGTCACAGAGAGGTAGACTTGGGCTCCACTGGAGAAGAACCTTCCTAACAAGAAAATGTGTTCAGGAATGACACGGGCTACCTTTTGAGTAAGGCCACCCGGCACCAGACATCTGTGAGACAAGGCCAAAACCTGATAAAAATTTTACAGGGGAACTTGTTCACCGAGCAGGAAGATGTACTGCGTGACTCAGTACTAAGATTCCTTCCAAGTCTAAAATGCTAGGATTCTAGAATTCTAAGTTTTCCTAAGCAACGAGCACTTGGTGAAGTGCAAAGAATACTGGACCTGGAGTCAGGAGGAGCCCTGAATTTTAATCTGGCTGTCCTTGGCGCCAGGGAGACTTGGGCCTCAAGGCCTCATCTCACACAAACTCTTGTGTGACCCTGATCTTAATCTTTCAGGGCCCAGGCATCTCTAAGAACATAACATGCAGAGAAGGTGTCAGGCTACATTGGGACATGAAGTTCTCACTGCAAGCTGCCTATACCAGTGAAATCATAGATCTAAGCCCTAACCCAATCAATCTCCTACTAATTAAATTTATGACCTTAGACAGATCAATTATCCTCTCTGGCCTTCTATTCCCTCATTTCAGCATGGCATAGTGGATAGAGAGGTAACCTCTGGGTCAGAAAAAAAACTAGGTTGAGTTTCAGTCTGTGACCCTGGGAAACTTGTATAACCCCTCAGTGCCCAGGAAAGTTGTTGACTGAATGTGAAACATGGACAGGCAGAATCCCTGTAAAGTATCCACAGAAATCCAGGCATGGGGAGATCAGAAAGAGTTAATGTGCTTTCATACAAGTGTGGCTTATCCTGGGAAAACTGCTTTAGGAGCTGGGAAGAATTTTGGAATGAGTCATATGAGGTTGTCATTGTGGCCTATATTTTGGAAGCATATGAAATCAGCTCATGAATATGTCCATATAAGATACCAAGGTCAAGGGCAGCAAATCAAGTTCAAACTGTAGTCTGTTCAATGTTGCTTCACATCCCATCTTGCCTAATAGAGAGCTTGGGTCTCTGCCTCTAGAGCTTTACTTTGTCCAAGGGGATTAAAAAAGTCCTGAGAAACACACACTTCCGATAAGGAACCAGCACTTTGCCAAAAATACATCTTTCCATAGAGACTTTCAGCCTCATCATATAGGTAAGCAGGTGGTAGAATGGTTCAGAGCTCTGGGCCTAGAGGCAGGAAGATCCGAGTTCATATTTGGCTTCAGATAATTACTAGATATGTGACCCTGGGGAAGTCACTTAATCTCTATCTGCCTCAGTTTCTTTAACTGTTAGAAAGGGGTGATAATAGTATCTACCTCACAGGATTGTTTTAAAAATCAAATGAGATAATATTTATAAAATATTAATTTTAAATTAATGTAATATAAATAATTAATATAATTACATTTGTAAAAAAAATTGTAAAAGCACGGGGCTTGGCACATAGTAGACACTACATAAATGCTAACTATTATTACTACCGTTAATCACAGATCATGAGGACTGGAAGGGACCCTAAAGGTTAACCATTCCAACCTCCTCACCTAAAAGATAAGGATGTCTGTGCCCCGAGACGATAAGTGATAACTAGCCCAAAGTCCCTTAGTGACAAGAGGTGGATCTCGGCCCTGCCTCTCCAATGTCTCAGACTAGTACTATTTCCACTTTCTCTCATTAGACTGTGAATTCCTTGAGAGCAGGTACTGGTAGAGTTTTGTCATTATTTGTTTTGTTTTGTTTTTCTTTTTGTTTTCACTTTTCGCTTTTCTTTGTATCCCAAAGGCTTAGCACAATACCTGGCACATAGTAGATGCCTAATAAATGCTAGTAGACTATCTTACCCCCTGTTGCCTCAAACTGATGTAAAGAGGAGGGGTAGGGGGAAGAGAGCAGGCGGGAATTTCTATCAAAAGACAAAAAAAAAGAAAAGCTTGAATTGTATTGTTGCAAATGCAAGAGTGCTGAGAAGAGCCCTCTTCTTTTTGCATTTCCTTCCCTTTATGCATGTTTCTTCTGTCCCACCAGGCCCCCAGTAGAAGATAGTCAGACTCTTTTGACCCCAGTGGTGAGTTGTGGGCCTCCTGGAGCCTTGTTGACTCGACCAGTTATTCTTAGCATGCATCACTGTGCAGAGCCTGAAACGGAGGACTGGAAGATACAGCTGAAGACTCAGACCCCACAGGGGCAATGGGAGGTGAGTTCTGACTGACCCCAGACCTTCTCCATGGGACCCAGAAGAACAAAGTTCCCAGGGAGTGCCTGGGGAAACCTTTCATTTCATTCATTTTTTGCAGGGGGAAGGCAGGGCAATTGAGGTTAAGTGACTTGCCCAAGGTCACACAGCTAGTACGTGTGTCAAATGTCTGAGGCCAGATTTGAACTCAGGTACTCCTGACTCTGGGGCCGGTGCTCTACTCACTGAGCCACCTAGCTTACTCCTTTTATTTCATTCTTAAGGCCAAAAACAGGAAGATTTACTTGAAAGGAAAATTTTTGTTCTGAAATGACATGTTACTTATGCCTTACTCCAGTGTGAATGTACAGGGTATTGCATCATTGGCTTATCCTGTCCATCTTTTTTGACATTAGGCCTGGGGCCCTGGGTGGTAAATTGCCTTCTTAACATTTTTCAATAGGAGGGATAGTGAGTGATACTTTTGGCAAGTGGTCTGACATAGTTGTCATTTTCTCATTCTACATGATGAGGATAATACAACTCTCTTTGAGGTCAGACATTAGCTGAGTCACAGGCCAAGAGATTATGGGGATCTAAGACTCATTCTCTTTGGCCTGAATGGCACATGGTACAAAGTTACCCTTACATTACTTATGATGCATTTACATATGAATAGAAGAAAGAAATGACGAGGAGAAAAATAATACAAAAACCACTGAGCACTCTGAAAGTATCAATCCCAAAATTCATTTTCAATATAGAGGGAAAGCTTGTGGTTTCATCCTGAGAAAGGAAAACTGAAAACGGAAATTTCCTCTCATCACTCAGAGTGACAGAGAATCCCTAATACCTAAATTTTCATGAGTGATTTTAGCACCGTAAGTTTTGAACTTTGTTTTAAATATTTAGGGAAGAAAGGAGAAGAAAAGGAAGAGAATAAGCTTACAAGTAAATGCTTGCTGTATTCCAGGTTCTGTGCTAAGTGCTTTTCAAATATCTCACTTGATTTACATCAGAACTGTCATTTAGATTAATAATGGAAAATTTTACATTTTGAGAGTAGTTTAAATAACAGAGGATAAGGACTGGATCTCATTAGTATAGTTGAAGAACTTCCCTCTACCAATATAGGGCAGCACCTTATGAAATTTATATTCCTAAAGAATTGGCTGGAGCACTATTTGTGCACAGTCATACAAGCAGTGTGTGTCAGAAGCCTGACTTGAATCCAGGTCTTTTGGGTTTCAAATCTAGCTCTCTCTTTACTAAGTCAGAGGGGTCAAACACACCAAGACAACACAACCTGAACCAGATCAAAATGTGATTGGGAAATATTTAACAGAAGAAATAAAAAGACAAGACTGATAATATACGATTTTAAAAGTCAGTATGTGGCCCCTAGACATCCTTATATAGGGTTTCATTGGAGTCATACACTGGGCATCTACTAAGTAATGCAGGCAAATCCCCTCCTCGTTCTTGGAAACATGGCTTCTCTAAGCCCACAGCACAAGAACACAGCTTGGCTTGGTTGGTTTTGTTTTTGTTTTCGATTTACATCATACTGCTGAATCAGCCTGAATTTACCGTCAACTAGAACCCCCAGATCTTTTTCAGACAAATTGCTGCCTTCTCCTCCAGTACTTCTGAAATTGATTTTTGGTACCCCAGAGGAAGACTTAACATTTAACATTTGAATTTGATCTTATTAGATTCAGTCTAGTGGTCTAACTTGATAAGATCTTTTGCATCCTGACTATGCTTTTTGGCTTTGTGCCATCAGAATATACAACCTGCCCCTGCCTTAATCCAAGTCATTACTAAAAACTAAAAAAGTAGCAGAGACAAACAGAACAAAAACAAAAACAACACAAGACAAGCAAATATGATATGAACATATGTCCCAGCTGTCCAGGACAATTCATAGCAGCCTCCTTTCAGGTTGACCTCTAACCCTTAACAACTATCCTTTGAGTCCTCAGATTCAACCAGTTCCAAATGCATCTACCTCTATTATTGTTCAGTCTGAATTTCTGCAAGAATGGTGTGAGATATTATCAAATATTTTACAAAGACCTAGATGAACTACAGGACTAATCAGTTCTGACCTGTTTTTTTTTTCATTTTCTAGATTTTCACTAACCATCTCTTTAATGACCTCTTCTAGAATTTCCCACAGAATTGAAGTCAAGCACCTTGACCTACTGTTTGTGAACTTTTTTCCCCATTTCCTAAAAAAAAATAGGAAAACATCCTATCTCTACCAATATCTCTTCCATTTTCTTTAAGCTTTTAAATATTGCTAACAGTGTGCCAGTAATCACACTCCCCAGTTCTTTTGGAAATATATATGTGTGTATGTGTGTGTATACATATGCGTGTGCATGCACATGTATATATGTATGTGTGTGTATACACGGACACATATATATACACATACACACACATATATATGTATATATACATATATACACATATATATATACATATATACATATATATATATGTTGATTCATGAATTCCTTTTGCACCCACAATGGACTCTTGAGACAAATCCTCTTTTTCCTCCCTATCAGTATTATTTCCCTCTTTATCATCAGAATTTCATTCTTGAGACTTCCTCATCCCTCCTGGCCTGACTTCCCCTGTAGAGTTTCAGTCCATGGAAACCTATCTATCCATCCTTGGAATCCTTAGAAATTGGCTCTCTCAAAATCTAGGCCACATGTCACACTTTGCTTTCCACACAAACTCTAGGAAGAAGTGGTAGGTTTCCCTTAAAGGTTCCCATCATATTTCTCTCTATTATTAAGAATCAAATAGAGAACAGAATTTCCCCTTGTTGGTTCTTTGAAGGCTGAAATTATCATTAGTCAAGAAATGATAAGCTGCTCTGCTATTGGCAGTGAGAAAGTGTTCTAGCAGATTTCTGGATGATTGAAGTCCCCCATCACTAAGGTATAGTGTGTCTACCCCAGATGTGTGATCTTATCAGGTCCCTCTTAATTTAATTGTCATCTTTATGCAAATGACTACTAGTTCTATATATTCAGCCCTAGTTTCTCTGTTGGGCTCTAATTGTGTCCAGCTACCGATTGGACATTACAAACTAGAAGTCCCATTGGCATCTCAAACTCAGCATGAACACAGGAGTTCTCCTCTTTTACCCAAATTTCAAGCCTATTCTGAATTTCCCTTTTTTCTATGGAGTATGCTACTGCCATTCCAGACACCCAGCATCACAACTTTGATCTTATCCTTGACTCTTCACTCTCCCTGACTTTAAATATACAATCGGTTGCCAAATTTGGTAATTTCTGCTATGAAAATATATCTCGCATCCATCCGCTTCTCTTTGCTCCCATGGCCACTGCCCTAGTTCAGGCCCTAATAACCTCTCTCCTGGTCTATTGCAATAACCTCATAATTTGCCTCCCTGCCTTAAGTGTCAGTCAACTCTAATCCATCCTTTACACAGCTGCTAAAGTGATTTTTCTAAAGCACACATCTGCCCATGTCATTCCCCTCCTCCATAAAATCCAATTGTTCCCTCTTGCACTTCGGAACAAACATAAACTCTTCTGTTTGGCTTTTAAAGCCTTTAAATACCTGGCCCCAACCTACCTTTCCAGCTCTGTTGTATGTTAGTCTCCTTCCTGCCTTCTGCAATCCCATCAGTATACACAAAACAGACTGATGTGCCAGTCCTTCAAATATCTGAAGGCAACAATCCCACTCTCCTCACACATTTTCCTCCTCTATTCTGCCATCTGTACTTCTTCCAACCAAAGGCCTGATGGCATGGTCTTGAGTCCCCTCACTAGAGGCTGCCTTCCCCTAGAAATAGTGTCAGAGTTCTTCCTAAAAAGAATGGTGCCTAGAAGCAGCCACAGTACTCTGGAAATGAATATGATATTCTGTATATGATATTATGAAGGCTAAGGACAGTAGAACTATAGGATCCCTTGCTCTGAATGCTATACTTTTGGTTATGAGGCTTAAGGTCACTTTAGCTTTTATGGCTGTTGTCACTCAATCAATTAACAAACATTTATTAAGCGCCTATTATTATGTGCTAGGCACTGGGCTAGACACTAGGGACACAAAGGCAAGCAGTTTCTTGTCCTCAAAGAACATTCTGAAAGAAGAGGGAGCACGCGCGCGCGTGTGTGTGTGTGCATACACATGCATATATGTATATATGTATCTATACATACACATATAAGTATATACGCGTACATACATATAACTAATGACAAAATAAATCTGAGGTAATTTATTTGGGAGAAGGGGAAGGACCCTCGCAGTTAAGAGTAAACAAGAAAGGTCACATGTAGAAGGTAGAGCTTGAGCTGGGTTTGGAAGAAAACAATGGATTCTATGAGATGGAGGGATTGAATTCCAGGTCCAAAGGATAGGTAGTGTAAAGCCACATAGATAGAGATGAGAGATGAAACGTGCTGGTCAAAAAAAAGCAAAAAGCTGCATTGGACTAGATCAGGAGTGGGGAGCCTGCAGCCTTGAGGCTATATGTGGCCCTCCAGGTCCTCAAGTGTGGCCCTTCAGTCAAATACTGCACTTGAGGACCTAGAGGGCTACATGTGACCTCAAGGCCACAGGTTGCCCACCCCTGGACTAGATGGCTTCTGTGTCTCTTCTACTTCTGGTTTTGTGATCCTATGATTGGGTTTAACTGAGCCTCAGGTCAAGGCAGTACAGCTTTTAAATGCTCCCACATTCTGGGGTGACTAAGAATACAGGCCAAGGAATGTAGGTGAACTTCCTGCTTCTGTCCCCTCTTCCTAAGCTGAGCAAGAGGAATAAGAGCAAGAGAGTTGGAATGAGAAGCTACAGAAAAAGGAGGCTGAAGTGTTTACACTTTGCTTCCTGCCTAGGTGATCTCTAGACTTTATGTAGATATACATTCTCTCTAGTAACATCCTGAGGTGTGGCTCCTCTGCTTAAGTTCTTGAAGTTCTATCATTCCTTCCTAAACATACTTTTGGCTAGGAAGAGACAGGAAGAATAGAAATTTCATTCTTTCTCACCGTCTTTCCTTCCGTGGAGTCTTCAAATGCAGTAATTATTTAAAGAATGTGGTCACCGGTCGTTCTTACCTTTGATCCTACTTCCTAATATTTTTGTGTTGAGTAAATATGTACCTTTCTATATGAACCAGGCATTGCTGCTGTTTTTTAATGGTGATCAATAATTCTTAAATGCCCACTGTGTCCAAGCTACTGTGCTAGATTCTGGGGATGCCAGCATAAATAAAATGCTCTCTAACTTGAAGGACATTGCATTCTACTAAGGGAATACAGCATATATAATTGCAAGATAATTTAAGGAATGACAGAGCATTGCGTGTAGGAAGATGAGAATAGAAGAATCAGGAAATACTTCATAGAGGAGATGGTAACTGATCTGAGCCTTGAAAGGATATAGGAGTCTCAATGGCAGAGATGAGGAAGGAGTAAAATTCAGAAGTACAATCCAAGTGTAATTGTGTGAGGCACTTGAAATGTCACTTGTCTGGGACACAGGTCTACTTCATAGTACTAGGAAATGTCATTGGTTGCTGAATATTCTGAAGATAGGTATTGAGTGTTCTGAGACAACAGTGGCTCATTTGCACACAATAGGGCAGTTGCTCATTTTATAACAAGGATTGGAGAGAGTATATTTTGCTTTCTGGTGCCACTTGTTGCTGAGAAGCATAGAAAAGAAAAGAGAAGAGAAGATAAAAGACATTTCTCTGCAGTGTACCAATTTTGCTGAAAGGTAGAAAAGAAAAAAAGTCTTGCTTAAAAAAGGAGAGCATTTTTTTAAAAAAAATCCATATTAAGACAAAGGTTGTTCCCCTTCTCTGTAAGAGCATAACATTATTTCAGCTGAGGGCATCACTAAGCCTAAAGCCAGAAGTGATGGATACTACATTGCTGCTGAGGAGGAAGTCTAGATAAGCAGTGGAACAGCATAGAAGTGAAGCATCTGAGCAGTTCAGCATATTGGCTTATCCAGTGAGATGCTCTGTCTGGTGTGGTACTAGTTTAATACAGGGTGGATCAGCTCAGCTTAGCAATGGAGGCATTTGTTCATATGGAAGCTATGTTTACCAAGGAACTTTTGTCGACAGTTTCTTAAACAGAAGAAGGATAACAAATGCTATAGTTTCAGAGTTGTGAGTTGCTCTTGATAAATGTATTCATTACATGTGTGGTTTACTACCCTGGGGTTACTAGCTTGTATTCCCATACTCCCCTTGGACACCATGTGCATTAGTAGGAGAGTGGGTTCAAGTTTATAGGTGAAATGTTATATAAATAGTATATATTTGCTTTCCATTTTCAGTAAATGTTTTGGTTCATGCTAATTTGTACTGGTGGCCGATTTGTTAATGTAAAAATATATCAGTAGGAACTGATGGGCTACAGTGTTAGTAGGAATGATTATCCCCACAAAAGAATTAGCCCCTTAAGACCCTGAGAGTATTGATTATAAAAGCCACATTCCAACTGGGAGAACCCCAACATGACTGGGTAGAGGGATGTTGAAAGGAAATGAGTCATATAGAGAGAAAGAGTGAGTGTAGCCTGAATGAAAAAGACAGTGGGAGATGGAAATAAGTGTACATTATACACCACATTGTGGGTTGGCTCCTACAAGCCAGAGGTAGAAAACAAGGAAAAACTTGTAATCCAGTTTGGCTGTTCTATAGAATAAATCTATAAGATAAGAATGTGTTATAAAATGTGTTATAGAATAAAGCTCAAGGGTCGTATAACTGTCATGGGGTGGGGGAAGGGAACAACAGCCACAACAAACAATAATAATTGTTCTTTTCATTACCTTCATAATATACCAAGCTCTGCGATACCTACTAAGAACTTTCAAATCCTTTTGGGAAATGTGTGCGATATAAATTATAAATATCTAAATGAAGAAATAAATAAATGAACAAACTCCCTTCTCTTTTGGAACAGCTCCCCAACAGATGGTTCTGTTGCCATCAGCAGATAACCCTTGCCAAAAGCCACACAAATGTTCATGGCCCAACCAGCAGATAGCCACCTGAGGTGTCTGTTTCTTCTGTGCCTCTCTCCAGTCATGGAGCCTGAACCTGTTTACTCATAAAATATAAAAAAAAAAACCTAATGGATCCCAGTTCTTAGCCTCCAAGCTTCATACAGATCATCTGCTATGCAGCTTAAGGCAGCTGAGATTAAAACTGAATTTGCAGAGCCTGGTCCTGCTCCCAGCTGCTTTTACAATACATCTCCCCCATTTATTTCCATTTTCTCCAGGTAATTTGAAAGACCTTGTACCACGTGCAGAGTCTGAAGTGTCAGATGGGGAATTAATTGAGAGCCTTTATCCCTCTGAGCATATGGAAGGTGGTTTAAAAGCATGCAGTTTTGACATATACCATTTCCCCTACAGTCCTGTTGGCAGGATTATTTGGGAAGGACAATATGGAGTTTTGGATGCTCTGTGTTTGTGTGTGCGAGAGACTGTATGTGTGTTACAAGTTGGAGAAAAGGAAGTATTTGACAATATCTGCTATTTTTCAAAATTCTAGCTCTTGCAAAAATATACTCAAACTCATAACAATGCTATATTCTAATAGTATTTCTCATGAAGAAACAAGAAACTTTTAAAATGACTCAGGATCTGGAAGACTGGCTCAAAAATCAATCATGACAGAAATAATTAACTTTTTAATAATTAATAATAATTTTAATAATTAAAAATTAACTATTTTATCAGAATTTTTGTTAATTTTATATATATGCATACATGTGTAAATATATACACATTCATGTATTATTGTATGTGTGCATATGTATACACACACATATATATACACAGTACATACATACATACATACATACACGCACACATACACGCACACATACGCATAAGGAAAACTAGAATATTGACTTCCTAACTGCTCTGGTCATTACCATGCCATAAGTTTGCAGTATTTTCCTCAGCTATGTCTGTTTTCTCATTCTCCCTCAGGATGTGGTAGTGGTTGGAGAGGAAAATTTCACCACCCCATGCTACATTCAGCTGGACCTAGAAGCTTGCCACATTCTCACAGAGACACTGAGCACATACGCCTTGGTCGGGCAGTCCACCACCAAAGCGGCAGCAAAGCGCCTAAAACTTGCCATCTTTGGGCCACTGTCTTGCTCATCTTTGGAATACAGCATGCGTGTCTATTGTCTAGATGACACACAAGATGCACTTAAGGTAAGTAATCAATTCAATAGTCATTTTAGTTTGCTTTTTTTAAATGCATTCTACTCTAATTCAAAAATATTTGTTAAGCAGGTACTGTGATAGATATTGCAGATAGCAAGAAAACTACTGCCAAACATAAAGATAAAATAGATGGACCTAGATAATTACCATATAGGAGAGAAAGTAATTATTAAAAAAATAAGGGAAGTCAGCATTCTTATTAGAATGTAAACTCATTGCAAACAGAGACTGTTTTATTTGTATGCCTTTGTAACCCCAGCGGCAGGCCTGGCATATTGTGGGCATTTCAGGAGTGCTATAAGGAGAGACAATATCAGAAACCTGAAGATCAAGTAGGATCAGGGTGAGTCAGGGAAGTCTTCCTTTAAGGGTAAGCACTTAGATTGTACCATGTAGTGAACAACTTTTTCTTTGTTATATTCATTTGTAAGCTTTCTGCAACATTCAGCCCTCTGGGCACCCCCCCCTTCCTCACCTAGTTTCCATGGAACCACTCCCCACTGCTTCATCTTCTATCTGTCTGAATATTCTTTGCTAAATCAATGTTTGCCTTCCAGGCCCTAAAAGAAGGTGTCCGTTCGGTTCAATTCAATTCAATAAACAAAATCCTGTTCTCAACCCATTTGGTTTTCGCTTTCACTTGGTGATATTATTTGCTTCTGTGAATTCAGCCATCGCTTTTCTATGTAGATGATGGCCAGAACTCTATTTCCTGTTCTAGTCTCTTCCCTAAGATCCTCCATTCCCACATGTCTAGTCTGTTGGACAACTCAGGCACATTCTACCAGCATCTTAAACTTGGTGTGTCCAGAATTGGAGTCATCATCTTCTCCTGACCTTTCTCCCAGCTCCCCTCTTTCTGTTCATGGCAGTAAGAACTGGCATTTACATGGTGCTAGGAAGTCTTCAGAATGTTTGATATGTATAACCTTACTTTCTCCTAATGATATCTCTGGGAGGTAAATGTTACAGAAATTATCCTAATTCTACATAAAAGGAAGCTGATAGGTTAATTGACTTGCCTCGTGTGGCCATTTGCTCTTCATACCTTGGAGGACTCTGACTCTTCCCTCAACCACCACCTTTTTGCCCTTCACATGTAATCATTTTCTACATCCTGTTGATTTTATCTCCACAATAACCTTGAATTTTCTCATTCTCCTCCTTTTGTACTAACTCTAATGCAGACCCTCATCACCTTTCATTTAGATTATGATAACAGCATCTTACCTAGTCTTCTGGCTTCCTTTCTTCAAGTGTCTCCCCTCTCCAGTACATCCTTCACATCCCTGCCAATATGATCATCCAAATGAAAGGGTCTGACCATGTCACTCTCCTGCTCAAAATCTTCCGTGGCTCACTATTAGAAGATAAAATGTAAGTTCTTTAACCTAACCTCTAAGATCCTCTTCAATCTGGCAACAACCTACCTTATTTCACAGTGTTCCCATTCATCCGATTATATTAGCTATTCCCCAAGTTCAACATGCTTCTAAATTTTCACAAGCCATCCTAGAATCCACTCCTTCCTTTCCTCTATTAAATGAAATTCTTATCTTTCTTTATGGTTCAGCATGGGTGTCATCTCTATAAGGAAGCCTTCCCTATTGCCCCCAGATGAAAATATTCATTGGCTTTCAAGGAAGAAGGGACCAGAGGGGCCAACTAGTCCAGCTTCCTCATATAGAGGCTCTTCTGTAGAGGAAAAAATAGATTCAGAGAGCTTGCCTGATTTTGCCTAACATTCAATTGGTAGTAAAAGGAAAAACCTGGATTCAAACACAGACCTTTGATTCCAACTCTAATGCTCTTTCTAGTACATAGTGTTTCTTCTCCCTCCTGAAATTTGCTTGGAGAGTTCTTTGCTTGGACGTTTTCTTTGACCCCCTCGTTCATTCGTCCATCCAACAAACATATATTAAGCACCTATGTTGTGCTCGGTACTGGGAACGTAAGATGAAAACAAAATATTCTTTTTCTTAAGCCTATTTCTCTTGGGGGAGAAAGTGATGTATACAAAATGTGCCCAGATAAGGAAAATCAAAATTGGTACCAAATTCTTTTGGGGAAGAGATATAACACCAATGCTGCTAGCAGCTGCCGTGGAGGTATAAGACCAACAACAAGACCAACAACACCGGCGCACAGGAATCTGCTAGCACAGATTCTTTGATCTGCTTTTCTAAGGAAAGGGGTTTACATTCTCACTTTAATTAAACATACATATATCATTCACTTAGTTAAGGGGGAAAGGTCAGCTCCCTGAACTTCAAAGAAAACACAAACAGAAATTATAAGGACAGAGCAAATAACACAAATCAGCAGACATGGCTTCTAACCATCTGTCCACAGTAATACATACATAGTTACCAGAGAGAGAGAGAAACACCAACATCTGGGTTTTCAAAGCCAGGGGGCTCCTTTACAGCTACCCAGAGTCACGTCTGGCCATATCACAAGAACGTTCTTCCAATGAGTGAGCCCCCAAAGTAAAATGCTAACCTCAGAGTGTGTATATACATATATATATATATATATACATATATGTGTGTGTGTGTGTGTGTGTGTGTGTGTGTGTGTGTACTTATACTTCTTCAGGGTCAGAGGGCGTCACAACCACGTGACTCAAACTCATGTTACTTAGGCTTTCTTGTGACTTAAACAGGTCATTAAAGACTCTTGATTGAAACAAAGACAAGGCTCAGTCAAAGTCACTTGATTATCTTAAGACTAAGAAGCACTCCAAAAGAAAAAAAAACAGCAGAAAGTCCCACCCTGCTTGCCATTACAGGGGAGCACAAATAACTAGGTGGATCTGGTTAGCCCTGGTAAGGAAGTGGCATGGAGCTGAGCTATGAAGGAAGTAAAGGTTTCTATTGAGTGAAAGTAGGGCAGGAATGCATTCTAATATATACCACATGGAAAAGCACAGAGATAGGAGATGGAATGTCATGTGCACATGAACAGTAGGTAGGCTGATTTGGCTGATACATCAAGTCTGGTGGGACTGATGCAATCAGTATTGGAAAGTAGACTGTATCCAGATTGTAAAGGTATTTAAATGCCAAAAAGCAAATTTGTATTTTATACTAAAGACAATGGGACCACACTGAAGTTTCTTAAACAAGATAATGACATGGCCACATTCCTACACTAGGAAACCCAATTTCGTAGCTCTCTGGAGGAGGGATTGGCAATGGGACAGTCTGAATACAGGGAGACAAATTAGAAGATTATTACAATAGCCTAGACAAAAAGTTGTCTAGCCCAAGCTTGAACCAGGTTGTTTTAGTGTGAGTAGAGAGAAGGGGATGGATATGGGAGGTATCACGGAGATAAAATTGATAAGGTATGGCAACAGTTTGGGTATAGAGACATCTAAGTGACGCAGTGATAGAGTAGTACACTTAGAGTCAAGAACACCTGAGTTCAAATCTTGCCTCAGATACTCCCTAGCTGGATGACCTTGGGCAAGTCACTAACCTCTCAGTGCCTCAGTTTTTTCATCTGTAAGATGGTGATGATAATAATAACACCTATCTCCCAGGGTGGTTTTAAGAATATAATGAATTAACACATGTAAAGTGCTTTACAAACTTTAAATCCCTATCTAAGTGCTAGCTATATATATGGTTATATATAACCTCATTATATAAGGGGGTAAATGAAAGCAAAAAGCCTAGGATATTATCATGACTGGAAATCTGGGAAACTGGAAGGATGGTAGTGCCTTTAACAGAAATAAATAATTTAGATGGAAGGGAGGGTTTGTGGGGGTCAAAGAAGATGATGAATTCTATTTTGGACATGTTTGAGTGTGATATTCCTTTGCAAAATCCATTTAGAAATGTCCAACAAATAATATGGGACTGAAGCTCAGGAGAGAGGCTATGCTGGATTACAACATAATACGTGGTTATACTTGTTGTATTCCACATTTTCCTACTAAATTGTAGGCTTCTAGAAGGGACAAGCTAGAACTTCTTTTTTCATTTTTGTATCCTCATTAACTAACATAATATGTTGAATGTTATTATTATTAATTACAATTAGTTTGGATCTATGATTGTCTAAGACATTCACAGCTAAATGCATATTGGTATTTGCTCTGCAATATATAATCATAGAGGGTTGCCTTGGAAACTCAAAGATTAATCGATTTGGACAGGATCAAAAAGCCGGTTTGTGGCAATGGGAGACTTGAATCCAGGTCTTTTGTTATTCCATGGCTGATTCTCTGTCCACAAAGCCATAATGCATCTTCATCTTGTACTTAGGGGACTGTTAATAAGTGTTTCTTGATATGAATTTAATTAAATTAACATAAAAAGAGAGCGGGGCAGGAGCCATTCCTAACATGAGAACATGGAAGATGGCGTGAGTTCAGACATGAAGAGAGCAGTACTGAGGACAGTCCAGTTTGTCTGGAGTAGACAAAGTATGAGTACTCTGAGATAAGACTGAAAGATAGGTTGAGGCCAGGTAATGGGCCTAGGATGGAAGAGAATAAGATGTTTGGGTTTGTTGCTGTGCCAGTAGGAATGCCAATAGAATGCTGTCTAAAAATTAAATGTTTCAAAGAACAATTACTATCAATAACCCTACGAAAAGAATGCTCCAAACCCCTAAAAACAGTAGCAATGCAAATTTAGATTACTAGGGTTTCCTTTCACCCATTAAATTGGCAAATCCAAAAAGAGAGGGTGTATTCCCATAGGGGAACAGTCAGGCTAAGCTACTGCTGGTGGAGCTGTGAACTGGTTCAACCATTCCAGAGAACAATTTGGAAATAGGTGACAAAAGCGACTAAATTGTTCTTACCCTTGCCCCTAGCGTTACCACTACTGAACACGTACTCCCCTCAAGAAAGTAAATGATAGAAAGTTAGGTTCCACATAGACCGATACATTCAGGGCAGCACTTTTTTGTGGTGTCAAATACTTGAAACAAAATGGGTTTTCATCAGTTGGGGAGTCCTAGAAAAAAATTGCACTATGTGAATGCTATAGATAAAATATTAGCATGCCATAAGATGAGAGAAATTTAGAGAAGTGTGGGAAGATGTCTATCAACAAATGGGAAGTGAAGAAAGCAGGACCAATGAAAAAGTATCCACAATGTAAATGCAAACATCATGGGTACTTTAATGCTCTTTGGTTGACTGGTGACTAATATTCAGGTTATGTTTGATATCTACTTGTGGTTTCAGAGAACGGATGTTGGAATGCACATCCCTCTGAGTAGAAACGTGAGGGACTATGGGTACAGATTATTGCATATGTCATCAGCAACATTATTTTTGTCTCAGTTTCTTTAACTTTATTGCTTTTATTCTAAGAGGGGAAGGGAAGAGGAAGTAATGGAGTTATAACAAAAAAATCAACAATATATGTGCTTTAAATTAGATGTTCCACAAGAAGCATGAAGAGAGCATGTATGTGTGAAGAAGAGCTAAAGTCTTTATGCCTAATTCTCCTAGTGGATTCTATTTATGAATTTCACAAAACGTAGAAAGAAATTGACATGATATGCTGACAGTATTAAATGGTAGTAAATTTTCTTCCATGTTTATCTCAAATGTGTCCTTCCCTTAAATGAAATTGATATAATTGTGCTTTCTGTCTCTCTGTCTCTATCTCTGTCTGTTTCTCTCTCTCTCCCTCTCTCTCTCTCTCTCTCTCTCTCTCTCTCTTGCTTTCTCTCTGTCTCTGTCTTCCTCTCTGTCTCCCTTTCTGTCTCTCTGTCTCTCTCTCTGTCTCTCTCTCTCTCTCTCCTCTCACTCTCACTTGCTTTCTCTCTGTCTCTGTCTTCCTCTCTGTCTCTCTTTCTGTCTCTCTGTCTCTCTCTGTCTCTGTCTCTGTCTCTCTCTCTCTCTCTTCTCCCCTTCTTCCCCTCTCCCTCTCTCCTCCCTTCTCCCTCTTATCCCCTTTCTTCCCGTCTCCTCTCTCTCCCCGTATATATGTATACACATATATATGTACATACACATATATATGTGTGCCTGTGTTTTTTCTCTTGTGTGCTTTTATTTTAATTTTCTTTTTCATTGTCTTTTTGGGAGATGTGGGAGAAAGGAGCAAAGTACCTGACAGCAAACTGCTTATTTTGCAGAATAAATGAAATAGTTCTGATTATTCCTTCCAAAATATTAGGCTAATTGTTTCTCCAGCATATTGGTTACCATATTTACCTATAGCATAACAAGAATCTTGGTATTTTTGCATTATCGTGGCCATAAGGTGCAAGGAAGTCTCATTTGTTATTCATGTATTTTTAATGCTAAGTGCCAGCTCCCCAGAGGCAGAGAATCTATAAATGTCTCTTTGTAAACCGTTGATCATGATAGAAACAGCTTGGGTTATTTTCACTGCTTCCTCTTATTTTTCTTTATTAAACCTGTTCATCTGCCTTTCTCAGTGCTGGCAATTTGCATTTATCTTCCACAAATTAAAATAAAATAATCAAAATGAGATTTTAAAATATGTACTAGAGAGGCATAGTGCCCTTTCATTGAACTGTCTTGTGTGAACATTTAACATGTATAGGAAACATCTAAAATATGACCCATACTCCCTATCAATTTTGCAGTGAAGGTACTCTGCATTATTAAAAGATTCACTCTAAGGGTCCACAGCTCCTATAAAGATCCATCCTATTCTCCAGGCAGAGTTCAAAGGCGTAACTGATTAGCTGCACTGCCCATTTTTTTAGGAGTGTCATTTGTGCTACGAATATAAAAAAAGGAACTGCTTCGCTTCATTCAGAAGCTATCCGTGCAACCTGTGGGCATGTATGCTCTGTGGCACATTGACCTTCTCTGCTGCCAACAAATTTCATTTTCTTCATCATCTCAAATGCTGCTCAATAGAACATCTCCTAGGATGTTAGACTTGATTTTACATTTGTTTTCGGAGGACTGAAAGTACTTTCTGCATTTATCAGAAATTCAGAGAAGCACCAGACTAAGGAGACCAGTGGAAAGCTCGCTCTCTGAGGGTCATATTTATACATTTATTGGAAGCTGGTAAAAAAGGATTGTAATTTTTTTTTAGAGCTGAGGGTATTAAGGATCATCATTATCATTTTTTTTCACACGGTGATTATGTGGTCTGAAAGGCAACAAAAAATAATTAGAGGCTTGAGCATCAGTCAGACTTGAACTATAGTGACATCTTCCCTCATCTCCCCACTTCCCTCTTTAGATCCAGAAAGCTTTTATGGCATTTTTCTTTAGTCACATTAGCCGAAAGAGCAAAAAAAAAATGTCACCTGGATCTTCAAAGCTGCCTTCAGCAATTTGGGGAGCATTGATGTTGAATTAGAATGCCCACTGTGCCTGCCAGAGTACAAGGCAAGGCTGATGAGATAACTGCCTTCATTTAAACACCTTTCAGAAGAGTTTTGTTCTGTGTGTCTGTGTGTATGTGTGTGTGTGCATGTCTGTGTGTGTGTGTGTTGGGGGGGGGTGGAGTGTTTTAAGTTCCAGTGAGTACCGAGTTCAAGTTGACTTTACCTGGCATGGTAAACACTCTGAGAATCATGAGAATAGTTTGGAGGTGTTCCTTTAGTTAAATTAAAATGTCACAACCTACTTAAAAGATTGGGTTTGGTAGTCTTGAACCCAAGCCTTTCCCTTTGCCCTCCACCCATGATTACAATAATGTCATTTGTATGTTCATTCTATCTTTATTTTCTGAGTCTCAAAGCCCAGCAGAAATAAATGAATAAGTAAATACTTGAAGTATTTAATAAGTAAATACTTGGCAAATTGGCAGGGCAGTCTAACTCAGACAAGAACAGTTTTATTTGGAATTGAAAGCCATCTAGGGAGGAAGAAAATGCCTATGTGGTAATGAGTCTTTTGACCCACTATCCAAAGAATATAATTTACAACAGCCTTCTTCTTCATCACGGACAAGTTTATTTTAAGCCCTAAGGTTCTAGGCCTCCATGGGACGATTTGCTGAAACTACCAAGGTGCCCAATAGATGGATTATTCATTAAGTCTGAAAGAAATACACATATGATATAAACAAAATACAAGCTGGTTGTATTTATTTACTGAGGGGAGGAGGGAAAGAGGTGGAAGATAAATTGTTTTACTTGGATTAACAGCAGTTCCATATGCCCAGATGCTGCTAGTATAATGGGCCTGTGTAGCACATGCAAATCACATGGTAAGAGGTGAGAGAAATGGAGTAATCACAATGGAGAGATGAACTGGTGTTTACATTTGAGTGCAGTTCATCTGCATGGAACCCATTCTGAAGCAGCCATGCACAAAATCGTAAAGGAAGGAAAGGGGCCTTGCTCAGCCCCAATGCACACCCCCTCTTCATTTTCAGTGCCCTTTTACCCGCCTATCCCTGGCTACTCAGCATTAATGCACTTTCCCAGCACGAAAAGAGCCTTTCTCCCTCATTTCCATGCCTCTCCCACTAAATACCTCTAAACTGGTCTTACCTCTGTCTCCTCTCTTCCTCATCCTTCCTGCTTAATAAGAAGGAAGAGGTTTCTTCTCCCTGGGTAAGATATTTGCATGAAGTAAAATAACTTCATTATTTTAGATGCCCCGTAGACAGTGACCACATGTGCAGCCATGTGATGTGGTGGAGAGAGCACAGACGTTGGATTCACATCTTAACCTCTCTAGACCTTAGCTTCTTCAACTGTTAAAAAAACAGGAAGTTGGAATAGATGACTGACCACTAAAGTCTCTGTCAGCTCTAAATCTACGATCATAAAATTCAAAGGAAAGTATATAAAAGTTGAGACTTTCAAGTAGCATAGCAGACTGCTAAAATAGATGTTTTGGGGGTAACCGTCAAATCCTACTAGTTCTATTTTCTCCTTAGGAAGCTGATCCCCTGTCCTACCTTACATTTAGGAATTCATTCATTGAGACTTGTAAGAGGTCTGGGACTGTGGACTGTTTTATCTTTTTTGTCTTTCCCAGGCCCTGGTGGAGTGTTCATCACTTAATAACAATAACACCAGTCAGTCAATAAACATTGATTAAGTGCCTTCTAGGTACCAAGCACTGGGGCTATATATAAGAAAAGGAAAGACAGCGTATAATCTAAAGGGTGCCAACAAAACAATAGGAAGATGAAAAGAGGGCGGGAGAAGAGAGACTGGGGGAAAAAGTATCTGGCCGGAGCATAGTGGAAGGAATCCAAGCCCTAAGAATGCAATGGGTGGGATAGAAGCGTTGTCTGGTCTGGGGTGGGGGTGGAGAGGTATTTAAATGGAAACTTTAGGAGAGAGTCATTTGCTCTGCCCTCCAGCCTTCCAGTCAGAGGGACAGAAAGTAATGTGGTGACTGAAGAGATTTTATGAGTACCAAAGCTGATACAGTCTCTAAGGATGATTAATTTACTGGTGAAGATTTCCTAGGGGCATGATGATGGTGGAGTTCTAGAGCAAGGAGTACAGATGGTAGGAAATAAACAACAACATTAGGATCAATATAGGGATCTAGAGAAAGATTAAACTTCTCTCAACAAAAAAGATGGAACAGATTAATAGACATTTTTAGAGCGCATTATCAGTTGGTCAAAAAACCAAAGAGGTCCTTTTGAAATAATTAGGAACCACCACACCAAACAATAGTCAAAGCTTACAACGGGTGAGTTTAATCAAACCACAATCAAAACTCCTGATGAAGCTATGAAATATCTAAGATACAAGAACAGAATCAAAAGGCCCTCCGCTGGTGACATCCACTTGAACTCAGCCTTTGATATGTCAACAAAGAGAAGTTGAATACATGGCTGTCATACACATCCCTGTATGAAAACAGAGATTTGTGATGGCAATACAGGACCAGGTCATCATCACCAGAAATTACAGATGGGTTATTATTAAGGACCCCAAACTTAGTGATCAATACAGATTATGCTAGGAAAATGTAGACAATTTTTAAACGTGTCACTGCACACTGTACCATCTTGCATGACTCAAAAGAAGAGAATTATCACAAATTCACTTCTTCCATAGACTGACAACCTATCTCCACACTACAAATACAGACATCAAAATATTACAGAGAGCTCAAATAATAAATGTTAACATTGCCCATCACTACCCACATATCGCACTGATTAATAAAAAGTGAAAAACAGCATTTTTGATAGGTGTCACTAAAATCAAATACTCATAATATCCAAATAAGGGGGAATGAAAACTTTAAAATTATAGAGATCAAGCCGAAATTAAAGTCGGAATCAAAATCAAAAAAAATCAAAATCAATTATGAGACCAGAATAAGCTATATCTCTCATATCACCCTGTCTGCTGCTAGAGCATCAAAGCCCACAGTAGATAAGCTTATATCCCAATTTTTTTCAACTATACAATGAAGGTTTTTTTTCCAATCTACCTGAGAAAGCCTGCTAAATAAACTATAAAAGAATAATAGCAAGATAGTGACTTGTACCAGACCATTTCTATAAGAATTCTTTAGAACAAGATAAGTAAATAATAGTAGCGTTTATATTAATTTAATTAGCAATCATTAATGACTAATCATACTAATAGCAGCAGTCATTTGTATAGTGCTTTTAAATTAGGCACTTTTCTCCTAATATCCCTGGGAGGGATGCAGCATACATATTATAGCCCCAGCTTCAGAAGTGTGGAAAATGAAAGTGAGCAAAATTAAGTGACTCTGGTTTATGCAGCCAAGATTCAAACTCATTTCTCCATAGTGCAAATTCACTACTATTTCCACTATATATAACACTTCTATTTATTGAATTGAATTGAATTGATCTGAATGTTACAGATGGGAGCAGAAGGTGTAGAAGGCGTTAAAGAGGGAAGGGTTTATTAAGCCCAGGCTAAAATCTGGCTTTTCCTGATCCCCCAATCCCTCTATTGATTACCTCCAATTGATCCAGTCTATATATTGTTGGTAAATAGTTGTTTGCATGCTGCCTCCCCACTTAGACTATGAGCTTCTTGAGGGTAGGAACTGTCATTCACCTTGCTTTGTATCCCTAATACACCTATCACAGTGCCTAGTAGGCACAAAATAAACGCGTATTGACTCACTTCATAGACAAAAATAGAAATTGTAAAATGAAGACCCTGAAGGGTTAAAAGGAATGCCAGTAACCACAATGAATAGAAGGGGGGAAAAAAGAGAAAAACTGAAATTTCTAACATGGAGAAGTACAAAGTCTTCCTTTTCCTCAGGAGTGAGTGAGCAGACATGTGGCATGACCATTTCCCTAAGCATCATCTTTTGGCATTTCCTTTAGAAAGTGACACAGACTTTCCTATCCATGTGAGGAGGTTCAGTTATATTATGTGGCAGCGGCGGCAGCGGCGGCAGCTGTGGGAGCGGTGGGCAGAGCCCTAGAAACCAAGTGACTTGAGTGGAAAATATTTGCAAATGGTCACAAGAGTAGAGCTTTGGATTTATTAGGAATGAAGTGGGACAGACTTACACAGGAGGAGAGAGAGCACCCCGGCATGCATAATGAAAGAGGTTTTCCTGGCAAAGGCCTGAGCCAGAAGTCAGGAAACAGGCAGGTGGACTGAAAGCAGACTGACGGTGGGGAGGGACCTAGTGCCAGGCAGTGCAGCTTGAAGGCCTGGAGGCCAGGGAGACAGACAGCACATGGAGAACAGAGGATAACAGTGGCGGCAGCCACAGCAGCAGGATCTAAAGAACTGGCAGAGAAAAGGAGCAAACAGATGCTTTTTTCTCTGGCCTTTGCTTGTGGGAAGCGTATATAGTCATAGCTGTGACAGCCACAGTACTAAAGACTCGAGTTTCTCATTCCATACTATAATCCAAAAGAACATAGCATGCCATGCAGGATTCAAGAATGTACAGAAATAGGACATAGTCTGTGACCTCTAAAAGGGGTTGTAATAAAATCAAATAAAAATACTGCCCTGCACAAAAAGAGGTCTTCTGAGGTTGTACAATGGACTCATACTGTGTCTTTGCAGCATGACTTAATGGAAAGGGTACCAGATTTGGCCTTGAGAGATCTAGGTTAAAACCACACTTAGATACTTACTATCTCTATGACCCAAAGCACTTCAGCTTTTTATCCCTCAGTTTCCCCATCTATAAGATAGGGGTCTTAATGCTATTCGTGCTCCATACTTTACAATTTCATAATGGGAAGATGTTTTGTAAACCTTCAATTCCTATACACATATAATCCTTTTTCTTTGGTTGGTTTCTTTTGTTAGTTCATGATGACCTTGGGTTTCTAGGTGAGTGGATCACTCTTAGCACCCTCTGCTCCATTTTGTCCAAGTCCAATGAATCTCAGAGCAATGAGGGTCACCTTTTATTTGTCCTTGTTTCGTGATTTGTTATGACCAAAAAGTTCAACACCTATTTTCCAACTTACTGATAATGAACCTTTCCATTTCTGCAAGTCTAGTTGATGCGTTCAACATAAGCCCTGGAAGGTTCAACTAGTTGGTCTCCATATTCAAGTAAATGATACACCATCCTAACTAGAAAGAGTGCTAAATCACGTTTGTTCTATGTCTAGAAAAAGGGTAGAGCCTGCTATTTCTCCCCAAGTCAATATACACTCATTCAGTGGTAGCTCACTCAGGAGGCATCTATCACCTGCTGTGAATGAAACAGATCTCACAGGCTTGTACTGATCTCTGTCCAACACAGAGGTCTCGGCCGCAAATAGTCTGCTCTTTGCATTGTTCACTATTGCTTTCTTCTGCTCTTGTACATCTTTGCTGTCACAGAAGAGGTTAGAGACCTCATTGTATTGTCCAAGATAACAGGCTCTTGGGAGAAAAAAATCTGTCCATGGGCAGAGTTGGAGAGGTGGGGACAGCACTGTAGAAACTAGAAATAAACCCCTACCTCCTGCAAAAGAGAAGGTTCAATCTTGGAATCAGACAAGCTATTTGAAATGCCTAACAGAAAGCTAAGAGGATCCAAAGGGGAGAGTAATTTTATAGGTAGTAAGGATAACACGATTAAGTAGAAAGCTATGTTTCTTTCTGAAAGCATGATTTGGTTACATTCCACTTTCCATGTCAACATTGTTTTCCATGTCTTTATGCATTTGTCATATAAACTATTTTAACATAAAAAAGAAGAGACAAAAATGATTTCAAGGGAATTACTATTTCTCCCCCTTCTCTTCTTTTGTGGGGTTATAGATTTAGAGCTAGAAAGGACCTTAAAAGTCTGATAGTTCAAGCCTTTCATTTTATCAAGGAGGATACTGAGGCCTCAAATAGTTAAGTGACTTATTAAGGTCACGCAGAGTAGTAGGTGACAGATATCCAAACCCAGGTTTTCTGATACGACATAATGCTCTCTACTGTCTAGCTGTGCTTGATCTATTCCTGCTAAAACTAATAACTTGATTAAAGAGGGAAAACTATGCTTCTGATCTCCAGTCCCACAATACTATTGGCCAGACTTCAATTAAAGAGAGAAAACTGGGCTTCTGATCTCCAGTCCCACAATCTTGTTTGCCAGACGTCTCCACCTCAGTGTACCATAGACAATTCAGACTCAACATCTCAACATGTTCAAATCAGAAAGCATTACTTTTCTTTCTAAACTCATCCCCACTCCAACAACATCCTTATTTCTGCTGAGAGCACCTCCAGTTACCTGGGTTTGCAATCTTGGGATTGCCCTTTGATTCTTCCTGCTCCCCCAATGCAATCACTTTCCAACTCTTCTCAGTTCTATCTTCCCAACATCGCACACACCCATTCCTTCTCCCCATCCACACTACCATCATCCTATTCAGTCCCTCATCGTTGGTCACCTGGACTACTGAAGAAATCCCTCGACTGGTTTCCCAGTTTCTCCCCCTCTGACCCTTCCATATAATGGCCAAATGGACTTTCCTAAAGCACAGGTCAGACCTCAGCACTTCTCTGCTCTGGAAGCTTCAGTGTCTACTCATTTCCTGTACAATGGTACAACTGTTGGTTTAACACTCATAAACATTCATAAGCTTGCTCTGATATATATTTCTAGGCTGATTGCAGATTGTTCCCTGTTATGCAAACTACATTTCATCCAAACTGACCAACTGGCTTTTCTTATACATAAGATCCCATTTCTTGCATATATACTTTTGCCAAAGCTCTTCTCCATGCCTGGGATGCTCTCCTTCATCCCTTGGAACTCTTAGCTCCCTTCTAAGCTCACCGCAAAGGCCAGCTCTTTCAACAGGCCTTAGGTCATTCCTCCAGTTGTTTGTTCCCCCTCCAAAATCACTATATTTACTTTGGACACATCCTTTCTGTGCTTATCTGCAAACAAATTATAACCCATCCAGTAGAGCCAAGATTGTCCTACTTGCATTTGTATCCCCAGCTCTGGACCTTGTGCTTCATACATAATAGATACTTAACAAACACTTGTTGATTCATTGATTTCAAACTCGTGCAAAAGAACTTGGCGATGTAATGGCAGGAGAGCCAGCCTCAGAACCAGGAAGACCTATGTTCCAGTTCTATCTCTGATACAAACTGGCTGGGTGACTCTAGGCAAGTCACTTAACCTCTCAGTGCTCTTTGGAATTAATCTTTCAATAAACATTTTTGAGTGCCTACTATGCACCAGGCATTGTGCCAGGTGCTAGGAATAGAGAAAGAGGCAAAAGACAGTCCCTGCCCTCAAGGAACTTACAATCTAATAGGGAAGATAATATACAAGCAAATATATACGAAGCAAGCTAGGTACAGGATAAATAGGAAATAATTAACAGAGGGAAAGCATTAGAATTAAGAGGGGAAAATGGATTTTAGTTGGGACTTAAAGGAAGTAGGCAGCTCAGAGGAGAGAGAGCATTCCAGACAAGGGGGGCAGCCAAAGAAAATGTCCAGAGCTGAGAGATGGCGTTTCTTGTTCATGGAAGAGCCAGGTGGCCTGTGCCACTGGATCGAAGAGTACGTGTTGGGTTAATCAGATGTAAGATGACTGGAAGGGAGGAGGATGGGGTTATGAAGAGCTTGAAATACCAAAAAGAGCATTTTGTATTTGATCCTGGAGGCCATAGGGAGCCACTGGAGTTTATTGAGTAGGCGAGTGACAAGATCAAATCTATGCTTTAGGAAAATCACTTTAGTGACTGAATGGAGGATGGACTGGAATAGGAAAAAAAACTTGAAGTAGACAGATCTGCCATCAGGCTATTGCAATAATCCAGGCATGAAGCGATGAGGTCCTATACTAGAGTGTGGGTAGTATTAGAGAAGAGAAGGAAGCATATCTGAGAGGTGTTGAAATGGTGAAATCAGCCCTTGGCAACAGTTTGGATATAGGATGCAAGAGACAGTAATAAAACCAGTAGGACTCCTAGGTTGCAAGCCTGAGGAACTGGGAAGATGGCATTGCCCTCTAGAGTAGTCTAGGGAAGTGAAGGGTAGGGCATTAGAGGGAAAAATAATGAGCTCCCTTTTGGACATCCCGAGTTTAAGATGTCTACTGGACATCCAATCTGAGATGTCTGAAAGGTACTTGGAGGTGTGAGATTGGAGGTGTCAGCAGAGAGATTTGGGCAAGATGGGTAGATGTGGGAATCATCAGCATAGAGATGGTCATTAAATCCATGGGAGCTGATGAGTTCATCAAGTAAAGTAAAGAAGGGAGAAGAGAAAAGCTCCCAGGACAGAAGAGTTATAGAAAAGTGCTGATCTGAACTGATGGAGGGAGCTCCCTTCACCAAAGAATTCTCAGACTCGGTCCCTATCTTTATCCCTGTCTTTACTCTATCTCAGGCTTGGATTTGTTAAATTCTACATTGTATAAAGTTGAGAGGTGTCCAGAGGAAGACAACTGGTATGGGGAAGAGCCTTGAGGCCACAACATACGAGGATTGGTTAAAGGGAAGTGATGTGTTTAGCATGGAAAAAAGAAGACCCAGGGTAGATATAATAGTTATAGGGCTGGCATATAAAGGAGAGACTAGGCTTGTTCTGTTTGGCTCCTGCAGGCAGAACCAGAAACAACTCATGGATATTCTAAAGAGGCACATTTAGGCTCAATGTCAGGGAAAAACAAAACAAAACTCAGTAACCCCTTTTTGTTGTTCAGTCATGTCAGACTCTTTGTGACCCCTTTTTGGGGTTTTCTTAGCAAAGGTACAGAAGTGGTTTGCCGTTTCCTCCTCCAACTCATTCAACAGATGAGGAAACTGAGGCAAACAAGATGAAGTGACTTGCCCAGAGTCACCCAGCTAGTAAGTGTCTGGGGTTAGATTCTAACTCAGGTGAATCTTCCTGACTCCAGGCCCAGTACTCTATCCACTGCACTCTCTGGGTGCCCTTGTTACCTTTAGAACTATCCAAGAATGGAATGGATTGCTTAAAGAAGTGATGGGTTCCCCCTTCTTAGCAGTCATCAAGCAGAGGGTGAATGACCATTTGTCAAGTATACAGATCACTTTCATGTATGGTTTAGATCAGATGGTGGTTAGGTTCCTTTCAGCTTTCAGGTCTGTGATTCTGAAATTCCAAGCTATGTCTGTTTAGCTTTTTGAGATGGCCTTTCATACTAAGAAAATTTAGGATGAGTCCAACATCTCTTAACAAACTACATAGCTCTTAGTGATCTTTGCTGTTTGTAAAATATGTAGATTTGATATAGTATTGGGTCCAATTACCTCATAGAATACAACACATTTTCTTTTAGACATCCTAGGGAGATAATTTGGACATAATGAAGATCTATAGTAATCAGATAATTACTATCGATTGCTCTTTAGACATCTCGATGGGGTAATTAGGCCATACTGGAAAGAAGCTAGAACTGATTGATTGGCACAGCCATAATCTAAAAGATTTCTAATTATGTTTCTTTTCTTCTAATGGCTTATAAACAAACATCATTTTAGCTTTAGAATTTGTCAGGTGCCAGGTTCATTGGGAACATCAGCTTTCTCTTTTATGCTAACTAGACAATGAACACAATCAACATATGCTTTATTATACATCACTGCTGAAGCAAAAGCAACTTCAATTATTTCCGCCTTTTCTTTTCCTTCCTCTCTGTCAAGATGAAATGTGTGGCTCAGGGTTCTCTGGGTGAGTGAGAAATGCATCAGTATTTGTGACTGCAGGATGTTCTTCCTCATTTGGCTTTCTGAGGACCCATAGAGTATTTCATGCTAAGGCACGGGCAGTGTAAGCTGTGCAATCTGTTTCAATACAGAGGTTTTTACATGCCTGTGTCTGTAGATGGGGGACCAGTGTGGGAGCTTCATGGAGTACCACAGGTAACAGCATCACAGAATGATGACCAATAATTAAAGGCAGATACTTGCTGCACCTCTGTGCAACAGGGAATTTATACTCTCTGTGAAATAGGGGATTTCCATCTCTCATTTACCATTAGACATGAATGAAAAGAGCTCTCCTTTTTCAATCCCCTATTTCCTACCCAGTATTGGATTTTTATTTTCTTAGTAATAGATTTTAGTCAGAATACTGGTTGGGCCAAATGATTGCTTCTTGCTTTTCATCATTTATAAGGCAGCTTGAAATGAAGCCCTGGTATGCCTAATCAATTAAGTTTGCTAGCTGAGTCTTTATTGGACTAAGCCCTCATGGATTGGAGTTCATTAAACAAATATTAAGGCTGATATACTTGTGAATTGGAGCATTGCTTACATTCTAGCCTTGCTTAGACTCCACAATTAGTATGTCATGTTGAGCTAGTTGCACCTTGCAGAAATCCTCCCTTGAGACTGAAAGCACATTATCTGCTTAGTGTGAGCATCAGTAGCTTGCAAACACTTCCATCCCTTGGTTCCCTGTATTGCACTTCCTAAGTGCAATGCTATTGGTAACAGCAAAGAAACACCATAGGATAATAACGTAGAGAAAAAGAACATTCAATTGGCAATCATAAGCCATTCTTGTGACAATTACTACCTATTTGACCACCCTCCTTTTCTCTCTTCCTTTCTTCTTCCCTTCCTCCCTTGCTTCCACCTTCCTTTTCCTTCCTTTCTCTCTCCCTCCTTTTTTCTTCCTTCTACCCTCCCTCCTTCTTTCCTGTCTTTCTTCCTTCCTTCCTTTTTTCCTTCCTTCTTTCCTCCCTCCTTCCTTATTTCCTTCCTTCCTCCCTCACTCTTTCCCTCCGTTCCTTCCTTCCTTCCTTCCTTCCTTCCTTCCTTCCTTCCTTCCTTACTTCCTTCCTTCCTTCCTTCCTTCCTTCCTTTCTTCTTCCTTCTGGATATCTTACCTGACTGGATGTACAGATGCCACTCATGGGCCCAATCGACTGCTGATCAGAACAAGAACTTTGACCTGCTATTTCTGCCCTGAGCTGGTTTGCCCCTTCTTACAAAGCTTAGTGAGTCCCCTTCTAGCCTACTCCCAGAGGCTCACCATATTGGTACCAGACTTACTGCAGTCAATTTATAAGCTTTAGACCTACTGCCACTAAGAAATCCTGAGAAAAGCTGATCCACTAAACTCAACCTCAGTGACAGGAGCTACTGATGTGGGCCCCACTCAAAGGCAGTTTTTTCTTTATTCTCTTGAAAATGCCTCATTAATCTTTTCCAATAAATTTGAGAAACCCTATTATATACACCATGTGCCCCAATGTTGTTTCAGTCTAATATAAAACTTTAGTTAACCAAAAAATTGGAAGCTAGGCATTTTCTTTTAAATTTACCTTCCTTATTAACTAAGCCTTAACTCAAAACCCACTTTTCCTTTCACTTTAAGAGCATGGACCATGTCTTGTTTTTTTTTGTTTGTTTTTTTGTTTTTACATTTTCAATTCCTAGCACAGTGTTTTATATATTGATGCTGAGTAAATGAATGAATGAATGAATGCCTAAAACCTTTCTATCATGTATCAGGTATTCTTGCCTTAGTAAGTAGACCAATCAAAACACAGCTCAATCAGTCTTTGATGGTTGATAATATTGAAATACCTCAGGGTCATTATAAATTTCAACTTCCTGTACAACCTACTGAATTTTCTCCAAACGTATGGAGATGGAGTTTTTATCGGCCAAAATATAATAGCAAATCTGCTTTTTTTCTGTGTTCCCCTTTGGCCAGTGAAAAACCTCAGTCTTCCTACACATACACACACATGCACACACACACACACACATGCACACATGCACACACACACACACACACACAAAAATTAGGAATTGGATTGAGTATGTACTTTCCTTAGGATATACTCTTAAATTAACTTATGTAATTTAAATTTATTTAAACTTACTTTAATTAAGTGACTGTAGTTATTTTTGAGCTTTTGTTTAAATCTCTGGTATGGGTTGTTATTTTTTGCCTTTTTTTCTAAAAAATCAAGAAGAGGGTAGCTGGAAGGAACATGAAGTGGAAGGATCTATTAGCTGAGGGATGGCTCTGGTTAGATAAGTTCTGAATGCTTGAGATTTTGTGTATTCAATTTAACTCCATGACTTCAGGTGACCTTGATGGAGTACACTGTTCTTGCATTCTTATTCTGCAGAGATGATAGAAGTTAAGGACTGCTGAAGAGATGGAAATAGGATCCAGTGTCACAGCTTCTTCCCTCCAGAAACTAGCTGACTGCTTGTGATGGTAGCGGAGTTCCATTTGATCCCAGATTGGTAGCACTAGGAAATCTGCTCATTTGATGAGAGTTAACATGAATGATGCAGCCTGATGCTGACTTTTTTTTTTGCCATCTTTGTTTCTTTTTAGGAAGTTCTGCAGCTGGAGAGACAGATGGGAGGGCAGCTCCTAGAAGAACCCAAGACTCTCCATTTTAAAGGCAGCACCCATAACCTGCGTTTGTCAATTCATGACATAGCCCATTCCCTCTGGAAGAGTAAACTGATTGCTAAGTACCAGGTGAGAGTCCTAAGCAAAAGTAAAAGTATCAGGACTTGAAGGTGTGAAAAAGTGCAAACACAAATCACAGCAAGAGACCTGGAACTGTATCCCTGCTCCCTCCTCCCCACACCCCGTTCCAAATTAATCTCTAGGGAGAGTGTATCTCTGGGATATTCTGAGGCTAGCTGGGATTTTCAAATCCAAGCTCAAAATGGTTGAAAAAATAATAATTTTCTATGTTTTTAACAAGAGGGAATCCATCTTCCTAATAAGTTTCTACAGAAATATTTTCAGTGGGTCAGCAAATCCAGTCTCCAAATGCATTTATTGGGAGCAGCGTGAGGAGGAGGAGGGAGGAAGTACTGTTTATCCTTAAATTGGATCGATGTCAAGCAAGAGTAGCCTCCCCATATGTTCCAAGTTAGACTTCGGCATTGCCAGTTTTATAATTTAACTTTGAAAGTTGAGAAGGAACCTCAGTATAGAAACTAAAATTGAGGGTGTTTTTTTAAACCACTATAGGTTAAAGTCAATAAAATAATAGGTTTTAAACCGCTGGACCCCAACCATATTCCATTCATCCTGTGGGTTCTCAGAGGAATTCCCTTTATACTGAATCAGTTAGACCTAAATATCCCACAGCACAAACCTCCTGATAGCTAGCCCCCAAAAGTTCAGCTACATTTAAATGAGATATTACGTGAATTGTATGTGCATCCAGGCCAAAGATCTAGTATTTACTTATTGATATCAGCCACTGTACATATTTCACTCTAAGGAGATGAAGGGAATTCTTTCATTCTACATTCCTGTCTAGATATCTCTATCTATCTGTCTATCTATCTATCTATCTATCTATCTATCTATCTATCTATCTATCTTTCTATCGATCTAGATATATGTGTGTAATGTGTGTATGTATACATGTGTATATGTATGTATCTATAGATCTATGTGTGTATGTGCGTATATGTGTATACATACATATGTGATTATGTGTATATAAGTATGTGTATGTGTGTATGTGTAAAATCACCAGTAGTCAGTCACCTAACTATTTCTGTCTCATTTGCATACTTAAAAGAGTGACAAATGCAATAGGAGAAAGTACTCATATGTTGCATTTTTCTTGTTTAATTTGCCTAAATATGATTATGTTATTTTTTTAGTCTTTCTGATTGAACTACTGTCCTTCCTCCTGTCTCAGCTCTCCTGAGACTTCTTACCCAACATCCAGCACAGTAAAATCCAACAGACCCCTCCCTTAGACTTAGGCCAATGTCCTATTTCATTGAATAAGAGACACTGGACTAGATCTGCAATTTCATTGGTGTAGGGAACTTCTGAAAAGGAAATTCTCTCTCTCCATGGAGATCAGCACCTCCTCTGTGACTTAGAGATATTACAATTCTTTAAATCAGTCCAACGTGTCACTTCCTAGAGAAATAACAAGATATTTTCCTAACTTCAACTTAAATGTTGTGTTGTTGTTTTTTATTAGGGCCTACTAGTTTTTCTAGGAAAAGTCCTATTCTGGAGCCTTGTCAATAATATTTTATTAGTGGTGCCTTTTGGTGTAAGGTCATAGTGAGTTTTTATTAAGCACCTATCATATGAAAGATGAAGATATATGTATGAAAGTATACTGAATATATATGTACATATGTGTGTATATATGTACATGTGTGTATGTATACGTATACACATATGTATATACATACACACACATAAATATGCTAAGTTTAGAGGCACGTGGATAAAGAGGACAGAGAGCTATCCTCAAAGCCAGAAGATGTTTCAATTCCTTTCTCCAATACGTCCTGCCTACATGAGGATAAGCAAGTACTATAACATATGGAGAAGGTGCTGACCTGCATTGGCAGAAGGAGCTTCCTCATTCTGGAGCTGAACAAGGAAATAAACACACATCTTGTCTCTATCTGTCCCCCCTTTAAGCTTACTCCCCTCTCCCTGCCCTATTAAAATGTCTTTTAACAAGCAATATCCTCTAGTTCTCTAGAAATGTGAGTTGCTCTATCATTATTAAGTTATTTCTTGATGGCTTTTTTGAAACAATTTCCTTTTTTAGCTTTTGGGGACTTTCATTTCATTTCATCTCATTTGTTTGTCCTATAGGAAATTCCTTTTTACCATATCTGGAGCGGTTGTCAAAGAAATCTCCATTGTACCTTCACCTTGGAAAGATTCAGCCTGACCACAGTGGAGTTAGTTTGTAAGATCTGCGTGCGGCAGGTAGAGGGAGAAGGCCAGATCTTCCAGCTCTCCTGTACAGTGTCAGAGGTAAACAGGAAAATCGCCACCACTCACAATAGGTCACAGGAGAGAAAGGGGCAGTGTGGAGAGGAGGGACCATTTCTGCCTCAGCTCATGCAATATATGTGTTCCTTAAAAGGTAGATATGTCAAATCTTGGTAAATAAATTCATATTTTAAACATACTAGGGAAACCAAATCATTCAAAGAAATCCTGTGACAGGTCTTCGTAAAACAAAACCAACAAGTGAGAAACACCTTAGGAATACTCTATATAAAAACACACATACACATATGTGTTTATGTATATATAAACTATAACTTGCCATGCCCACATTCCCCATAATTACCATCTTTTTCTTCTCATTGGCTTTTCCACACTTTCCCCCTTACTGTTGAGTAGAAAAAGCTCCACGAGCCTCGCCCTGACTCTTTCATACTCCTCTCCCTCCTCGAAAGTGAAGGAAAATAGAAGCTTCATTATGGTCTCTTTACTCCCTCTCACATGTCCCCAAATGGACAACAGGCATTTGTCTCTCTTCTTCTCTGGGGGATGGAGTGCGCTAATGATAGGTATAAAATCTATGCATGTTTTTCCTTGTGTGCATCCTCTCTCTTTCTCTTTAATGACATATTCCCACACTTTCCTTGGCATTTTGTTGATTTACCTTGAGGAAATAACTATTTTTCAATACCCATTAAAGCTTCCTTTATGTGAAGGAAGAAGATGAGAAGTGGATTGCCTCGTTTTAACTCTGTTCCAAAAACTGTAGTCTAAAACCCTGTAATCTTTAGAGAAACAAAAGGAAACAGAAGCAGATTCAGCAATTAAAACTTGTGGGCTCTTAGAGACCTCATCTCTATACCACTAAGCTGAGTCTGTGATTGCCACATTAACCAATTCAGGAGCACTACCTAGTCAACTGAAGAGACAATGTCGGTTTCTCTGCCCTGCACACAGTGACATATGACATGTCAGTTTGTTCATCCTGTCTTCCTCTCTATCTCACATTTAGAGACTTATCTTCCTCAATCCCTTTCCCATATCCCATTGAGGTGGGTCATCTTTTCCTTGTGGAGTTCCATGAGCCTTTTGACTCACAAACCACTTTAGTCATAGCCCCTAGTGATATTCATAAGGAATGATCTTGGTGTCACAATGCCATAGCAACCACCAGCACCTTCCGCCGCACGAGCCGTATCTCAGAGGCACACAGTACCACCCCGCTGACTTTGGATGGTGTTTTCCGTCTTTGGGCCCAGCAGGTCTGCAAAGTTCAATAACCACCCAGCTCCAATGACAACAAAAGCTGCATAATTTCGGAGGGGGAGGAGAGTTCTCCTTTTGATGCATGCTTTCTGTTAGGGGTGCTCATTTGCTGCCAGATGAAAAGGTGGATCAGATGCAGCAACAAATGAAAGGCCTTCAGCCCTCCCCCTCATCACCCTCTCTGCCACCTCTTCACAGAGAAAAGGCAGCTTTGACTAGTATAGTCATAACTTAAAAATTATCTTCCTTGCTTTAGTGTATAAAGAACACTATTTCTTTTGCGAATTTGACACAGAGACTTCCCTCCAGATAGAGCAGCTGTTCAGAAATGCAAGTGACTTTTTTATCCAAAGAAAGTGGACAAACAAATGTAAAGGAAGGGAAAAAAGGCCAAGCTCTAGATGACTCAGGGGGATTATATGGGGCAGTGCTTTTTGCTTCTGGGTCAGTGGTTTGAATCTAGTCATTGTATGAGTTATTTGAATGCAATCTGGGGATTTATAGAAGAGTAGTTGATGTAGCTATGATGTCAAACCCTGATAAACAATTGACTTTAAGGATTTCAAAAACCCCAATGCTCATGGGAGCTTCTAAGAACATGTTTAAATCACATGTGTGCTATAAATGCCAAACAAATGAAGGGTAACTGTGCTCACCCTTTTTTTCTTCTAAATAGGACTCTTGCCCAGGATCACACAGATAGTTGGCAGGTGGACTAAACATAAAATTCTAAAGCCAAGATTCCCATGATAGTGCTGTCTTTCCTATGATCTATAGCTCTTCATATACAAGTAGAGGGATCTTAGAGATCACCTAGCAATTTTTCTTGACATGAATCCTGAGGTCCTTTACCAAAAAATAAATGATTCCAATCTTGGGACAATTCACTTGGCTACATCTAATCAAAATGAGTTGTTGAGGGGTTCTCTGAATAATAACTGTGAGCAAATCCCTTGGCCTACATGTTTATTTATCTGTAAAAGGCCACAATGTATTCACCTGTAAAAGTGGTTGGTGTAAAAAGGGTTGAACAAGATGACCTCCAAAATTCCTTCCAATTTTAGATCTATCATCCTTTAAACAACATTGTTCTCTGACCATGGTCAGTAGATATGGGACAGGGATCTACCCCCCATAGCATCTCACCATGAAATGGGGGCTGCTCTGGGGTCTCCTTCTGGCCTTTAGGTAGGAAAGCCTCGCCTCTCCATCCTCAGCAACAAATTCTGGCTTCTGCAAGGAGAACAGCAGCTGCTTTGGTGGCTAAGCTATGCTGTCTATAGGAAGTGCCCTAGAATGCCTGGGGCAGCCAGGCGGTATCACCTGTTGCCCCTCTATGTGTCTTCTTCAATTGTGTCAACAGAAAAAAATCAGGGAGGCAATAGAAATAGAAAATGGGCATCTTTGGTGACTGGAGCTTAAGTCAGGAAAGAAGCCCATCATGCTGTTCATCTGTGGAGCCCATTCTGTGCACCAGAGGAGAAAGATGAATTTGTAAGTCCATAAAATAAAATCCTGCTCCATAACTGCCCATTCACTATCAACTAGTTTATAGAGCTGAGTCAGGCCCATCCCGTAGTGAGCAGACAATTACATCACACGGACAATGAACTAGGGAGACTGAACAGACATAATATAATCAAATACAGCTTAGAACGAGCATAATTTGATACCCGTTTGATGACATGTATTGTTACTGTTTTGCTGCAAGGTAATTAGACCATTTGGTTGGTCACTCACAAAAGGAATGCAATTAACATTTTATACAGTCAAACTGATGTTTTGGTTTTCCTGTTGTGTTTTATTAGCTCAGCATCATTATCCCCAGTTTTTCCTGATAAAACTTAATTACACACATGTCCATCCCACATTACAAAAGTCCATAGGATCATATGTCCAGAGCTGGAAAGAGCCTGAGGGGTCCTCTAAGCAATCACCTTATTTTACAGATGAGAAAACTGAGTGTCAGACGAGGGGACTGACCTTCCCAAGCCCACACACATGGAACAAATGGGATCTGTGCCAAAGCTCTTGGACTTTAGATTGGGGCTCTTTCTACTGAACCACCCTGCCTCTGGACCTTACCACCCTACAGCTGGAGAGTCTAGCCCTTTACTCCACAACCCAAGGATTTGTATGCTCTTCCCATGCACTACAGGCCCTCATCTGTGCTCCTCACCCCTTCATCTTCTTGGCACATACACTTGAGCTTGTCTCTGTCCCTGACCTCTCATTCATTGGAGGACTTGAGACAGTAGAGACTATAGATGTTAAACAGTACGATCATTCTACCCTAAAGGGGAGTGACATGATCGCTACTTTAAGAAAAAACCTAGACGAGGAATTAGAGAAGGGGCCAGTGAGAATGGAGAAAGAGGAGAGAGGAGAGCTAAGAAGTTATGGCCAAAGGAGGGAAAAAGAAGGTATTCTGTCCATTTCCTCTGGCCCAGCCCCCCAGACACTCCAGAAATGACTTCAACGGTTTTAAGAGCCAAAGCCAACCTTAGGCATGATATGATTTCACATAAAATAAAAATTATTATTATATTTATTTGCATTTCTATGGTATTTTAAGTTTTAAAAGCCCCTTTCTTTACCACTAACCCATGGAGGGAGAATTCTCATTTTACAGATTAGGGAACAGAAGCTCAGAAAGATGAATCAACATCCCTAGACTGGGCCAGCAAAACCATGCTGGAACCAGCTCTCCCCTGCTCCCACCGCACTGCCATGCTTGCTATTGCCTAAGATACCTCTACCAGGACACAAGACTTTTGTTAATAAAAGCATAACTATCTTATTTTATGTATGTACAGTTGGGAAGCCCTGGGTTTCACCATCATGCCAAAAAGCTCATTTTATGTTCATCTTAGCAGAACAGCGGTGTGGTCTATGTGTGTGTACTTGGTGGTTGTCCCAGCCAACTCTTGTTGTTGCACAGGCATAATCAACCTGATTTCCATAAACCTACAGCAAACAGGTTGTCACTCAATTAATGAGTTAATTAATTAACCAACAAGGGAGTATAATGTGTCATTTATCCACCAAATGGATACAAGCCAACTGGTTTCAACAGAGTTTATTCTCCTTTTCCATGTGCTTATGCGGACCTTCCTAAATACTGCCATATCTTGACTAACAAAGAGGATGCTTAGTCTCATATGATCTTCCTTCTTATTGCCACGAGATCTACATTGCCCCTTGGGTATAGTGGCCACTAGTTCTGAATGCAGTATTTACCTAGAAGTGAATGAAATAATGGTCCTGTTTGTTGAAAATTTTTAGGAACAGTTTATGGTTTACCTAAACGCTGGCACAGTAGACACAGCACTGGTCCTGGGGTCAGAGAATATGGGTTCAGATCTCACCTCAGACACTTACTGCCTGTGTGACTTTGGTCAGGTCATTTAATCTCCCCATGGCTAACTTTCCTCAAATGTAAAATGAATGGATTGAGTGATCTGGGAAATTTCCTAACCTATCTCAACCAAATATTCTATGAAGACAAAAAAGGGTGAAGAAGTAAGTCAAGTGCCTACATCCCTTTCAAACAATTCCTGCAAATACTCCTCAGTCCCTTGGATTTGGGAGGGGGGGAGTGATAAAGGAAGAAATACGTGGTGTGTGTGTGTGTGTGTGTGTGTGTGTGTGTGTGTGTGTTTGTGTGCGGCGCGTGTGTGTGCATGCTTCCTGAACTCTAACCCTGGATAGATAGACCTAGAGGAGAGAAAGACACACATATAGGATAGACTAGTGATGGAAGAGTTGGTCTCTCTGTCCCCAGTTTACTTCTTCTCCACGTTCTATGATGGCTGGAATTCCCCTTGGCAGCCATATTCTCCACAATCTTAGTTGGCAGCTTGCATCTCTGCTGCAGGCCTGGATCTCAACTCTCCTTCCCTCTGCTCCCCATCACCACAGGTGATGGGTGATGCCAGTTCAAGTTGGCAACCCAAGAAGTCCCATTCCCAAAGCCAGCTGTCGTCTGGCCACATGGCAGACAGCAGCTTTAGCCTCCCCTGCAGTGTGTGTGTCTCTCTCTGTTCTTGATGCCCAAATTGAATGGTGGACCAGAGGAGGGAGAAATAGGAAAATTTAGTATGTCTGCATGCCTACATGCACTCCCTTTGCCCTCTGGTGTCTCAATAATCTATTTCCCCATCAAGATTTCCAGCGCTCCACCACTCACACATCCAAAAGAGGTAAAACATGATTATAGAAACACCTGCTTAGAGGGAAGTTAGAGATAATCTAGCCGATGTTACTCTCATTTTACAAATGATGTAACTGTGGTCCCTTGGACTGTGACTTGGTCAAATTTACAAGTATAGTAAGCAGCAGAGCTGGGTTTTGAACCAAGATAATCTGACTACAAATACAGGGTGTTTTCCACCATATCACATAGGAATAACCACTTTGTGCAAAGGTGACTTTTGCCCATATTCAGAAAGTTTGGTCAGAGCACCTAGGTTCTGTACTAAACTATGAAAACATGAACCTTCTGTATGAACTAAACAATGTCATTTTTTTGTGTCATCAAATCTACTTATTCTGCTATTCTCTGTGAAAGAAAGAATAAAGGCAGTATTCACTGGAGAAAAACATCTGAATTTCATTTTCCAGGAAATTTCCACTACTTCCCTGAGTATGTGACCTCATTAATTTGAACACTCCATTCAACAGTGCAGATGGCAACCCATTCAGGCCTTCCTTCTTAACCCTATGCAGTTCTCATCCATGTCTTCTCATTAACTTCTCACTGGTATATAGGCAGTATGTAGGGTTGCTTTACATATATTTCTTCCCATTAAATGAGTAGCAGTAAAGGAAACAAGGAATATCACTATCAATTTGTTGCTGGCCCAGCCTCCTTTTTGGTTCATACATAATCATGATGAAATTGCTTGTGCTGATTTTAGTCTATAGACTGAAGAACACTTAGAATTTGAATGATTTGCCCATAGTCACAGTCAGTATGTGTCATTGGCAAGATTTGAACCCAAATCTTAAGCCAATTCCTGTCTAAAGAGAATACTTGTGCTTATCCCTGGGTCTGGATCATAGCAGCCTTTGCTGCTCTTTGTTGTTATTTCTTCTAGTCTCATATTGGTTTTGACCTTTGTCCTAACAAGCCAATGATCTGACAACACAAACAAGTGACTGAGAGATAACTCCTGCATTGGCAATTAGTCATTCCATTTTTATAAAAATATATTCAATTCCATACAAATACTCTTAACTAATTTGGGCAAAGGTGTGACAGATAAATGTAAGTTGGTGGCCCTAAATACCCTATAAGTAAAGCAGCTTTGGAGGGTCAAGACTGTGCCCAGGCAAATTTGAGTTCAATAGTCAGTTTCATGGTCTCATAGATGAGAACAGTCCCATATATTGGTGTCCTTTTCACTTTCAGCCTCTGCTGTTTATCTGATCTACCTATCCATGTAGAACCTTTTGAGGAAAATTAGAGAGCTTGAAATGACATTTATGTTCTGTGCTGCCTCCATTTCAACCTTTGTTCTGTCTGCTTTTATCATTCCCATAAGGCCTAGAGAGTGAGCAGTCATACCCAGGACTATGAATTCTTCTGGACAACTTTAGGTCAAGTATAGAGATGGCCTTAGAAAGTTATTGATTCTGCAGAGTCCTAAGAATAAAAGCTGTTGCCCATGACATCTGGTTAGATATTTATTGGGTATAAAATTATATATTCATCTAGAGAAAGCATAACATCAAAGACAGTTGGTACAACCAAAATCATAAACAATTATTGTGATAAGTATTGGATTTAGATAGTCTCTAATTTTACCTACAAAGTAAGAGGAAGAAGTAATGGCCATCTTTAATAAAACTCAAGTACATTGTGCTATCGATAGCCACTGCTGTATCAGTTATTGAGACCAGGAAGGATGCCCTGCCTTGCTACTAATATTATTAGAACTAAATAGCATAAGAATTGAATCCTTATACTTGCATGGACTTATTATCTTTTTTCCACTCCTACTTGGGAACTGTGTCAACTAAGTCCTTAATCTTTTGTCATACCATAGATGCTCAATAAGAGGAAGATGAGTGGTACAATAGATAGAACACTGGACCTGGAGTCAAGAAGATCTGAGTTCTAAGATGTGTGACCCTGGGCAAGTCACTTAACCTCTCTCAGCCTCAGTTTCCCCATATGTAAAATGAGTATAATAGGGGACATAGCAAGATAAACCTTAGTGTGCTATGTAAATGCTGGCTATTTAATAAATGAATGCCTTCATTCATTCATTCATTCATTATAGTATGGTGGTGATCTTGGATTCTCAAAGGCTGTGATGATGGTACAAACTTTAACAGATCCTATAGGGTAGAAAGGCTTTGGGTATGAGCTCTGTGATAAACCCTATATTTTTCATTCAAGAAATTGTTGTTGTTGTTTGTCCTTCGTTCTTGAAGAGGACTGTGACATAAGGAAGATGATGCCATGACTTGCAAGTGAATTGGATTTAAGTAAGGAAGGGCTATGCAGCCTCACTTTCTCCTCTGGAGCCATCTGGATCCAGTGGTAAGATATAGATAAGGACAACTGGAAATGCTCTCCCGCCCCCATTCAAGGACTAGGCTAGCTGAGTATAGAGAGGTTCAATAACACATTGGCCATCAGATGATGACTTTTGACTAAAGTATAGAGGGGTGATCTGCAGGTAGTTATCAGAGGCATAACAATGAAATGAGGAGACCTTTCAGGAATGAAACATTGACTAATATAAATCAGTATCCATATCATTTTCCTAATCTCCTATGCAAGTATTCTGACACATGTCAAAATCTTAAAATCCCAGTTGCATTGGAGCTTTAAAACAAACAAACACAACCACGAAATGGTCTTTAGACATAGAATGTGCTAGATTTGGTGTCAACAATCTGGGTACTGTGACTAGGGCCAACATGGCTCTGAATATTATTACAAAAATTAGTTTTGCTCTAAAATGCCCTCCACGCAGCAAAGTGGCCACTACACAGCATGAGTTTATAACCAGCAAAACAGAGTGTTGGCTAAAGCTTTACAAATGAAGCTTAGTTTTGCAAAGTCAACACTAGACCCACTGGCTCCTTCAATTCCCACCACAGGGAATAACTCAGAATGCCTTTGGTGGCTGCTGCTGCTGGTTCAGGCCTGCTCTGAAGGTGCTGCCAGGGAGAGTTTCACAGAATAGCCTTAGCAGCACACCATTAACTATGCCCTAGGTTTCTCTGCTGCCGGACATGAATCTCTCTTGTTTTTCCTCTAGCAACCAATGTTGAACACCCAGGAGTTACCCACTTTAAAGTCGATTCAATTGATTTTCTTATATCGCTTTAATAGTTCCCAGACAACATTTGCTTTTGCTTTCTTGATCTATAGATGTAATGACTAGATTGGCTCCTGTTTTCTCCTGCAGATCAGGATTTTCATTGAGGTTCTTTTGGGCGCTCAATCTACTTAAAGGATCAATGTATGGTTTCACTGGTAGAAACTAGATTTGCAAGTAGAGAACACCTTTAACAACTCATGCATTCTTTTCTGAAGGTGGTCTCCTATTTTTCTGCTTCCTCAAAGAAAAAAGTCAGGCTTATTTTAATATAATTTGAGTCATATAGGATTTTGGTTATCTAATACACCCCACTAATTATATATGAAAAATGCAGTATGAAGAAAGGGAAGTGGCTTACCCCCAAGTTACACATATATTCAGTAACAGAGTCAAAATGGAAATTCATTCCTTCCAGCTCCAAATGCTGTATTGCTTTTCCTCCAAAGTGCTGCATTCTCATGTGGTCCCTGTCATTCATTCCAATTCAGAAAACATTATTAAGTGCCTCCTGGTTGTCCTACTGTTACAGGCAGCTAGGTTTAGTTAATAGTGAGCTGAAAAGACCTGGGCCCAAATCCCACCTTTGATACAAACTGGTTGGGGGACCCTGGGCAAGTCCCAATCTCTCAGTGTTCTGGCCAACAATTAGAGATTCTAAGTTTCAGGGAAGGTTATGTATGACCTGTATGGGTAGATGGGATTTCCTTATCAGAAACTCTGCTATACTAAAGAAACCTCAAGGCCAGGCCCTCTTCCCCGACTGTCCTAAGTGTAAGATACTGGGCTAAGTGCTAGGGATAGAGACACAAAGACCAAAACAAAGAAGTCTCTGCTCTCAAGCAGCTTATGTTCTACAGGGCATCTAGGGGTGTTGGGAATACAACTTGTACAAAAGTCAATAAATGCAGAGTAATCCAAAGTAATTGTAGGTGGGAAAAAGTCCAGGAAGGGGAGGACCAAAAAGGTCCCAGGTGAAGGTAGCAACTGAAGCAAGTTTGGAAGGAATCCAGGGGTTCTAAGAGGTGGAAGTGAGGAGGGAAAGCCTTCCAGGCAAGGGGAAACACCTGGGGTGAGGGAAAGAGGCAGGAAAGCAAATGGCAAGCCTTTCATTCAGCAGCAGCCAAGTCGGGGTGCAAGGGGTGACCTATGTTGCCATTTCCCCACTGGCTTTCTCCTTCGCGTCAGACATTCTCCGACAGATCCTATATCTAGCAGTTAAATGTCAGCTCTGTTCTTTCTCAGGGTGCTGTTGTGGCCCTTCCCCTTGAAATCTGACTCTTTAAAAGAGCTACTGTTGCCGCTTTTCCTGCTCATTCCAGAAGGACTACTTTGGAAAACAGTATTTGAGCTGTTCCAGAGCTTTCTATCTAGAATCATTTTGTATGAGAACCAAAAAATTCACAGACTATTCAAAGTTGTTGCACAAATACAAGTATCCTGCCACATCACAGGGATTAAGGGCATGGCACTCCTGCAGTGAAAAACCCACATAAAATTTTTGGCCCTTGCTTCATACCAGAGAAGAAGTCTGAATTATTATGGTATTAAAAGATAAAATATGTTGATTTTATACAATACTATAGATATATTTTATGAATTTCTGAGTTTCAAAACTTTTTCTGTATCATCTGCTGGTCTTTGCGTGTCATCTGCGGCTTCCTCAAACCTCTCCTTCGTTTCCCATTTTATTTCTTATACCAACCCGCGATATATTGAAACTGCAATGGGGAAAGTCTTGAAGTGGAAGGAGTAACTCTATTTCTGATGACTTAAGTAGAGGGACTGCATCTGTGATTTCATTGACATAGGAAACTCCTTCTACCAAAGCAGGCCAGCACTTTCTCTGTGAAATTTTGGTCTTAGAGATTAGACTAAAGGACTTTGAGAATTTAAGTGATTTACCCACAGTCACAGTCAGTATGTCAGTGGCAAGATATGAACCCAAATCTTAAGCCAATTCCTGACTAAAGAGAATACTTGTGCTTAGCCCTCAGTCTGGAACATAGTAGTCATTTACTAAATGGTAGATGACTATAATTCGTTACTTATTTTCCTCAGGAAAATACATTATCTGAAGGAAACAGAATCAGAGGCCAAGGTCACCTAGTCTGAATCAATAGTTATTTTCTATGTTATCTCTCACAAGTGGTTATTCACCTTCTGTATGAAGAATTGTTCAAAATAGTTTTCATACCTTAAACTTAAATTGGCCTTTCTACAATTTCCACTCATTGCTCCTAATACCACCACCACAAGACAAACAGCCCTTCTGAAGTCATGTTCCCACCTCCTGCCTTCCATTCTTCCCACTAAACTTCCTACTTCCTTCATTTGATCTTCAGTCTGCCTGGTCTTCAGTATCCTGTAAATTGTCATTCATCATCCTCTGGATGCTTTCCAGTTTGTAGGTATTATTTCTAAAATGTGTAGCCTCTAACTGAAAACATGCCAGTTGTAGTCTGACCAAGACAAATACATGAAGTTATTTCTTCTCTCTCTGGACTTTATATCACTATTGATACAGATTATTATTAAATTAATTTAACATCCTCTATTACTCTCCTCAGACCAACAAAGCTTTTCATATCCTGTTCTTTTGTCATTTATTTTTTTAACCTAAGTGTTGAACTTTACATTTATACCTATTTAATGCATTGATTAAATATTGATTGCCCTTTGTTTTCCCAATAACGACGCTGTGTTGTTTTCTCTACTGAAATACAGGAACCCACTGGCATCGACTTTCCCCTGCTGGATCCAGCAAGTACCATCACCACCATCACAGGACCCAATGCTTTCAGTATCCCTCTCCCTATTCGGCAGAAGCTCTGCAGCAGTCTTGATGCCCCACAGACCAGAGGTCATGACTGGAGAATGCTAGCCCACAAACTGAAACTGGATAGGTAGGCACAACCATTCATTCATGCTCAACAACTCCTAGAGAGGAGGCAGCTTTTCAGTAAGACAACTAAGGGTATGTTTTGGCTCACACTTTTATTTTTCCCTGGAAAGTTCCTCTCCCCCCACCCCTTTTCTTTCACTGTTGAATCACTACTCATTCTTCAAAGCCTTCATTTATCAAAAATTGCCTCTTTAATAAATATCTATATAAGTTTATGCTCCCTTAGACATCCTACCTACTCAGTTTCTCAACCTCCTCATTTCCTATTACCTATTCCTCCAGGCTACTTCAGCCACAAACAAAGAGGACCATACCCTTCATTTATGTTGTCATCACCTAGAAATGTAATACTTACAAGTTCAAGAATTCCAAAATCCCCCTTTCTGACATAATTTATTGGCTTTTCACCTGTCTGTTTTCTTCCTTTTTGCAAAACCTGCCCTTCCCCCACATCATGATCTTCAATCCCTGAACCTTTCAGGCTTAGTTCTCTCCCAAACCATCAACACTTATGCTAACCTCTCTCTTCTCTCCATCTTGACCCCTTGGTGAACCAGTTCACCTCTACACTGTTTCTCCTTGGTCCCTGACCCCTTTATCATGTAATTGATTGTGCCCTGCCAAGCCTTGGCCTTGAATCACTCCCTCCATCACTGCCTTCATTCCCATTCAAGTTCTGTTGAAGGAAGGTGGAGAAAATTTCACAACTGTTCTGATTAAGTCCAATAGAGATATATTGTACAACCTCAACTGAGTCCTTACACCTGCCTGTAAAGCAATCGTCCCTTAAACTCACTATCCAGTCTCCACAGAAGCTCCTCCAAATCTTTGTTGTTGTTGTTGTTGTCGTTCAGTCATTCAGTTGTGTCTGACTCTTATCCCCCCTCAAACCTTCCATGGAATTCCCTCAACTTTTCAGGTGAGAAACCTGCCTCATACTTTACAGTAAAATTTGAGGTTATTGGCTGTGAGGTCCTTCTTCCTCATATATGCCTTCTGCCAATATTTACTCCTTCACCCAAGACTAACTCTTCAATGTCATTCCATCTTGTCTCTTTCAACAGATCGCCCCCTCTGTCATCCCCACTCTTTTACTTATTTTTAATCTCCCCCTGTCTCTTGGCTCCTTCCCTACTGCCTACAAACATGCCCATGTCTTCCATATCCTCAAAAAATCTTCACCTCCTCACTTGATCTGTCCACCCTTATTAACTAGGCTTAATGACCCTCTGTAATGGGTGCCTTTACTTTCTGCCATCTCATGCCCTTCTTTATCCAAGATTCTGACCTTATCATTCCACTGCACCCCCCTCTCCAAAGTTACCAAAGATCCATTATTTGCCAAATCCAAAGGCCTTTTCTCAATTCTGCAGCCTTTGACAATCTATCATTCTGTTCTTCTTGGTACTCTCTTCTTTCTAGGTTTTGTGGGACATCATTCTCTCCTGATTATCCTCCTACCTCTCAGACTGTTCTTACTCAGTTTCCTTTGCTGAATCCTCATCCAGGTCATGCCCCTCTAACCAAAGGTATCTCACAGGATTCTGTCTCAGACCCTTTTGTCTTCTCCCTCTATAATACTTCATTTGGATGACCTCATCAGCTCCCATGGATGTAACTATCATGTGAATGATTCTGAAATATCTATCCTGCCTTAACCTGTCTGCTGACCTCCAGTCTTGCATCTCCAATTGCCTTTTAGACATCTCAAACTGGATGTCAGGTAGACATCCTCCTGTTTTCCTTATTATTGTTGAAGGCAACACCATCCTCTTGGTCTCTCGGGTTCACAAAATAGATATCATTCTTGACTTCTCGCTATCTCATACCCCCCATAGCCAATCTGTTGCCAAAGCTTGTTGACTTCACCTTTGCAGCATCTCTCAAATATGCCTGCTTCTCTCCTCTGACACGGCCACCATTCTAGTGCAGGTTCTTATTACCTCACACCTGCACCACTGCAATAGCCTGCTGGTGAGTCTACCTGCCTCAGGTTTCTCCCCACTACAATCCATCCTCCATTCTGCATCTTGAGTGATTTTCCTAAAGCACAGATCTGATCATGTCACTCCCCTACTCAATGAACTTCAGTGGCTCTCTATCATCTCCAGGATCAAATACAAAATCTGTTTGACATTCAAAGCAGTTATTAAGGTAGTCCCCTTCTACCTTTCCAGTCTTCTTACGCCTTAATCCCCAACACATACCTTTCAATCCAGTGACACTGGACTCGTGGCTGTTCTAGGAAGAAGATCCTCTATCTCTCAGATGCTCTAGACATTTTATCTGGTTGTCCCCCATGCCTGGAATGCTCTCTCTTCTTATCTCCACCTCTTGTCTTCCCTGGCTTCCTTTAAGCCCCAACTAATACCTCTTCTTCTAAAGGAAGCCTTTCCCATCCCCTATTACTTCCAGTTCTTTCTCTCTTTTAATTATTTCCTCTTTATCCTGTCTATAGTTTATCTATTCATATTGGTTTGCTTTTGTCTGTTGCATTAATTGCAAGCTCCTTGAGGTCAAGGATTGCCTTCTGCCTTGGGCTTTTCTTTTAAATTCTCAGTACTGGCACATGGTAGGTAGATACTTCATAAATGTTTATTGACTAAGTGACTGACTGCCCTTCCCTAATCTTTCCCCACTTAATAATCTTACATATCATTGTGCTTTGTGATGTAAGTATCATACAATATAGTTTTACACAATTATCTTCACTGGTACTTTAGTAGCCTGTTCTCCTTGAAATCAAGGGCCATAACTTCTCTAAACATTATATTTATCCCAGTACGTAGTATGAAAATATACTTGATAAACACGGATTATATTGTATTTTGTTATATTCAATTCATTGTACTCTGTTATCGTGTAGAAAGAGGACCTGTGCTTACTTGCCCTGGGCAAATATGCCTAGAGGCATTGGTGGGGGGGGGTGGAATTAGTCTCCCTTTGTGTTCTAGCCACTGATCAAAGTAGTATTGGGTAAGTCCTTATGTTTCATCATCATAATTATATTTATTGTGACAATGACTTTTTACAATTTACAAATTATTAGTCTCACGACACATAGGCAGCGTGACACAATGAATAGAAAATTGGCCTCAAAGCCAGGAACACCTTGGCTCAGGTTCTGCCTCTGGCATGCCTTGGCTTTGTGACCTTGGACGAGTCCCTTAGTTTCTCAGCACTCTGGACAGCTCTCTGATTTTCAGAAGGTCCCTTCACTAGTGAAATCCCTATCTCTAGCTTTATACTAACCCTTTGAGGTCAGAAATGCTAGTGCAGTAGCACATTTTTCATATGAGGAGACTGAAGCCAGAGAAGTGACAGATTTGCCCACAATCCCACAGCTAGACTGAGGCTTCTGACACAAACTCTAGTTTTATTTTTCCTGCACCAAAATGGGCCACCAAAGGTACCATTCTTTCAGGGCTTTCTTAGTTGCTGGTACTGTGTGATGACAAAACATTTTCTAACGGGATAAAACCAAGCAGGGAAAATCTATGCATTCTCAAAGGACTGCCCCCTTCCATTCTCCAGTATAATCCCAGTATAACACTAGGAAGAAAACTTAAAAGCTTCTTCTAAGGCACGGCTGTCCAAAATGTGGCCCATGGACCCTCATGCAGCCCACGGTGCTATTTGTGTGGCCTGCCTACAAGCATAGAAATTTACATAAATGCTTTAGTAAATGGAGCTGAGCTACCCCAGAGCTCTCACTAAAATGGCAGATCAAAATATATTGTCTATGTTTCAATAAAAACTTAAGGTTGGATAGCCCTGTTCTAAGGTATTGACCATAGCCATTCTTGCCTCCTAAAGTGACTTACTCAGGACTGAGATGGAACCTGTTTATAAATCACAACTTCTGACTGGTGCTGATCCAATAAAGTTCCTCCTGTAATTACAGAGAGAGTGGGCACAGCTGGTTGATTGTGCATTCTCAAATATAGCCCGGCTGCTTAGAAGGCCAGTGAGGGAGTATATGGGGTCAGAATGCAGTTGGATAGCTCAACTGTACATTATACCATTCAGCATGTTTTACTGTTCTCTATTACAGATACTTGAATTATTTTGCAACAAAATCAAGTCCTACTGGAGTGATCCTGGATCTCTGGGAAGCTCAGAACTTCCCAGACGGGAACCTAAGCATGCTGGCAGCTGTCTTGGAAGAAATGGGAAGACATGAAACAGTGGTGTCTTTGGCAGCAGAAGGACAGTATTAAACCAGCCTGGAACTGAAGAGGAAGGAGGAAAATGCATAGGGAGTCTGATGGCTGGCCTACAGGCCATGATTGAGAAAGAAAATACAAGCCAGACCAGACCAAGGAGCTTCACAGGGAGATTTCAGTGAGAGAAAGAGAGAAAGAGAAAAAATAACCCAACCAGAAACAGCCAATTTTCATTCCCACTTTACTTGTACATTATCACAGGAGTTAAGAGAAAAAATGTGTAAAGTTGTACCTTGAATATAGAAATCAACCTAACTTTCCTCTTAATTAGGTTGTACGCTGCATGGTACAGGATTTTACAGTTTCCTAGGAAACGGTTTTTATTGCTATCCAGATATATTGGATAAACTTTCTTAACAGACCCAGTTTCTATGAACATTGTTTACATCAGATTTGGACAGGGATAAGGACACCGTTCATGGCTCTTTCTATTTTTGTTTAAATCATTTGAAGTTGAAGCTGTGGACGCTTTGTTGTGTCTATTTCAGATTAGCAATTTACAGAGAAACCACAGACTTTCGTTACAAATCTTGTGCATCAGGTGTCTCGGATAATCCTCCCATTGTCGTTCTGTTTCCAAGGCCTTGTTGTAGAACCCAAGCGTAACCATTTGTGTCTGGAAAGTGGATAATCTGAGCGGAAAGCAGGCATGGTTAAGACTCCTTGTTCCCTGCGGGCTCTGTTTCATCCCTTTTTGGAATAAGCTTTAGGCTCACAGGGAAGTTAGTGACTCATTTCAAACAACGAAAAAAAAAAGCCCCTCCTCACAATGTGTGTGTTTGTGATATGCAATTTGGAGTGGTTTTAAAAGTATCATTATTATAATCATTATTATTATTATTAATTATTATTATCTACTAGCATTTACAAATACTCTAGTATGAGGATTTACTTTTAATTTTTTCTGTTTTTGTCTACAGTGGCAATAGGCATTTGAGTGTTGACTAGACCTGATCTTCTCAAGCCTTCTCAGTCACTAAGCCTTTTAAGCCTTTTACCTCTCCCAATCCCACAACCCCTGGAGCATAGTCACTAATGTTTGTCTCTGGGTCACATCTGATCCTGTAGCCTGGTCAGAGGCAGCTACTCGTCATTGCTGCTCAGATCCCTAGGAGCTCTGTTTGGAGGCCATTCCCAGCCCCAGGAGGATGATAGCAAATACGGGGCTACCAGCTCTTCTCATGCTGTCCTATCTCCCCCAAAGGCAGCAGAAAAGAGAGCCAAGGTCCATGAATGTGGAGGTGAGAGGCGAGTTCTGTACACTCTGCCGCTGATGAGTTGTGTGACCTTGAACAAATCACTTAACTTTTCTGAATCTCAGTTTTTTCATCTGTAGAATACGAGTATTAGACTGAATTTGTTCCCTTGACTAATTGGAGTGATCATCTGTTACTCAAAGGATGGGCTTCACAGCCCATCAGTCTTTTTCCTACGAATTACCTTCTGTCACTCTACAAACACCCCTGGTGTAAGAGATATTTGTCCCAGTAAATTATTGCTGTTTAATATACTGTATTTGATTGACTTCGCAGTCTTGATTGAGTGTTACTGTGACACAAGCTTTAACTACCATAAGGAATTTGATAGAAATAGCATTGCTGTCTTTTAAGGCAAGTTTCAAATTTCTTGGACTAGCTGCAAAACTTTCTGTGTGTGTATGTGTGTGTGTGTGTGTGTGTGTGTGTGTGTGTATTTCTTACCAATGCTAGACCTCTTTCACTAGTTCCCTTTTCAATGGACTTTAGGCTGGATATTTTTCCCTCTAAACCTCATACTGATGACATTTTGGTGACATTTCTATGGGATATTTTCTTTGTTTAAAACAATAACAAAGTAAACATACAATGTGTTGATCCATGGGGACCAGCAAGGAGAAGCTGTGCCCTGGCACACTCAATTCTGACATTTCTTCCATTTTCTCATGACTGCTACAGGCCTTTTGTTTTTAACACAGAAACTCAATTCATTCAGCAGGTGGGGAGAAATCGCTCAGTAGACCATAGTAACCAAACCAATATTTGAATGATAAGCATGTGTGTGCATGAATTACTACCTTCAAAGCATGGCTGTGGTTCAGCACTGGACAGGCGTCCTGGTTGCTGGTAAGATTGTACTTTAGAACCTCCTAGTTCTAAACCTTCATGTTTTCCTCTCTGCATTCCATGTGTCCTCTCTCCTATTTTTGCAGTTTATGACAATTTCCACAGATTTCAAGTGTAAAGAGGCCCTAGTCCAGTCCCGCCATTTTTCTCGTGCTGAAACTGAAGTTCCAGGAAGATACAAGTGACTTGCCCCAGGGCTACGTAGGAAGCAAGTGGCTGAACTAGAATTTTAATCCAGATGTTCAGACTCCCAAACCAACACATTACTCACTATACCACATTGCCTTCCTATCTTGCCTCTCTTCTTGGCAGCCTCTCTGCTTTGTAGCTTTCTGTTTTGTTTTGGTCTTCAGTTTGGGACACTAATGTTTTTGCACTAGTTTTCATCTCAAAACTACTACAATTGGAAGTATAATCTTCATGCTGATGTCTCAGGGTCTTGCCCAATAACTTTGTATTGCAAATTAAGGAACTGAAAATAAATTTAACCATTCTATAGGGAATGCTTCTATCTACATAATTTTTTTTAAAAAAAGGATCAGAGCTGAAAGAAGCCTTCAGGCTTAGACTGATTTTATCTTGTGGCTAAAATTCTTGGGTGTGAAGTATAGGTCAAGAAAGAGAAAAGAAAAGATGAAACTCAGCCCAAATATATGTTCTGTTATTCAGAGGGAAGTCCTACTCTGCATTCCCTGGATAAACTTATGACTCAGTTCCAAAAGAAAGCTTTTATGTTGCCCATTAATAAGATTAATTCAGCTCTTTTCATTGCTTGAATTAAGTAAAAAACTAGTTCCTACATCAGATTCTATCTCCACATGAAAACTGAAATGGAGAATTAAAGCAAATATCTCTGGATACTGCTTTTAGAAGAAACAAAAAAGTTTTGCCTAAGAAGCCAGGGAAATGATGGGGGGAAAAATCCAAATGGCTGCCTTGATTCTTCACTTCATTTTGTACACAGGGTTAGTTTCTCCATGCTTGTATGAGCAGAGATTGGCTACTACAGAAGATATCTAAGCTATCCTTTGGGTCCACTTTCAATTCCTATTTTTGGTCTTATAGCCCATTATGAGAGAGGACACATGTCTAAGTAGCATTTTCTACAAGGAGACCTTCTGCTACAATGAGATTGCTTCTCTCCTTCAGGATCCTGCCACTAACTCTCATTCCTTCTGTCATTAGCAGATTTTAGGCAAATGCAGAATGCATCTTTTGTGTTAGAAAGAGAGAGAGAGAGAGAGAGAGAGAGAGAGAGAGAGAGAGAGAAAAGAGAAGAGAAGAGAAGAGAAGGAAGGAAGGAAGGAAACAAGGAAGGAAGGAAGGAAGGAAGGAAGGAAGGAAGGAAGGAAGGAAGGATAGTTTTGCACTGGATTCCTATTCCATTAAGGTATTATGTCCTTATGTCCTTTCCTTGGATCTCTCTTTAAAAGATTCAGAACTACAGGGCATCTCAAAACAAGGATTCATGGCCTCAACCATTTTCTGTTCCTATGTCCTGCATTTCCTTCTGAGAAACTGTAGCCAGAGCTCTCATTTGGATAGGGAAAAGGGCAAGCTGTTCACTTCTTGAAATGTTGGCAGGTGCTGCCATCTAGTGGCAAAGAAGTAACCTAGCCTGACTATTCTTTTGCCCTTTAAAGGTATAAATTTAACTATTTTAAATGTGAAAAACTCCAATCTATTGAGATTTTTACGATAGAAACTTAGACTGAAGAAAGAGGTTCTGATCATCCCACTAGAGTCTTTCATGAAGTGAATAAAAGTATCTCACTCAAATGACTACAATAATTATTCCAGCCTGGCTCCCCACCCCCACCTCTTATCTTTTTATTGGCTCAAATTACTTATCATGGAACTTAGATTCTAGTGGAAGAATGTCATGTCACTGTGACCCTGCTGCTTTTCAGATCATTCATCCACCAGGCAACTCACTGTAGTTCGGATGGCTGCTAGTAATATTGATATATAGAAATATATAAATCTCTTTATGGAAAGCGTTTTCAGTCTTGATTAGATCTACACTTTTCAGTTTTCATTTGTTTAAAATATTCTATCTCATATGTATTTCCAGTAGTTCCTTTTTTAACACGTATTTTATATATCCAAGGGGCATTCGTTCATATACCATTTTTTAAGAAATCGAGCTTTTGTAGATGCATGCTGATGTGCTGCATTATTCATAAAAAGGGCAAACCTAGATAATGAGGGTGTCTTTGGTGAGCTTTATTTGTTGAAGTATATATTCGAGTCTCCCAAGTAAGGAGGTGGGGGTACCTAAATTCTCTGAGTAGTGGAGGAGTGATATTGGGTGAAAGCAAAGGGTGTAGAGGATCATACAGAAGAATTGCAGGGTCTTCCCAAAGCTCTAACAGCTTCAAACTGTACTAAGACTTTTGGAATACTCTGACGGGAGGAGGGGATATAATGGTAACAGGGCACAAAGACCCTGGAGGTATTCAGAACCTTAGGATAGAGGATTTACAAAGAGATTTTATTATTCACACCAATGCCCACTTTACATCCCCCATGGATCCAAAGCACATTTGCAGATCTAATTACCACTTCTATCCCACCATGAATCTAAAACTGGTATTTGAGCTATTCAGGGCCAGGTATTTCTGAGTAATCAGAAAGCATAACCATTCCTTATATATTATTTTGCAACTTTGAAAGGGTATTCTTGGCAGTAATGATGATTATAATCCCTTTAGATTTCATGAGTTAGTCTGGCCAATTTTTTGTCTTGTGAGGCAGCTGCAATGATGGTGACCCTCTCCAAACTTACTCAGGCCGGTCTTCTTAGGCCAGACGCACAGCCCATCACTGAAACTCACTTCTAAAAGCAATGGTAAAACGCCGCTTTATTCGAGTTATGGTTCAAAATACAAAAAGAGAAATGAATAGATGATCGTCCTTGTGGAGCTTACATTCTAGTAGGATGAAGTAATATACACCCACACAAATGAACTACAATACAGCAAGATAGCGTGGAGCTTTTCCAGCAACTGAGTTTGAGTTTTCCAGGAGCTGAGGTTGAGTTCCCCTGTATTCCTGAAGAATGCTGGATGGCACCCATGCCCCAATGAGGCATCAGAATTTGACTTTAGTAGAGGCTCCTTAGAACTTATTTGGAATTTTTATGTCTTTTCTTCTAATGAATGGGCCAATAAGAATCAATCTTTAAAACATAATCTATCCAGTCTGTTAAACCTTGTGTTCAGGACACAGTTACTGGGTTGTTGGGATTTTTTAAGACACTATTCTGAGCAGTCCAAAAGTTTTAAGGCATTTTTTCAAACAAAAGGGTATTTCAGAAGTGCTAGGCATCCCAACTAAGAGGGTGGATGATTGGTTGCCAGTTTTGTCTGGGAGGATAGCCTCACTATGGATTTTTTTAGAGACATCTTTGATATCTTTTCATTTCTTCAAGAATTTGATTTGGAAGGAATTTGTCCAATAAAATGGTTCTCTTCTGGCATGTCCAAACACACATACATAAATACTTTGATATTCAATAAACAATCATTTTTTTTCCCTTTTCAGGAATCTCTCCCACTGACACACACTGAAAAAAGAAAAGGATTGTTTCTATCTTCTTTTGGCTCTTCTAGTAAAGCTCATTTGAACATGGAGTTCTCTTCCCCTAGGAACAATTTCTTATGGTCTCCTAGTTGAATTCAAGTTTTGTTAACTACTTAATCTGGAAAGGTTAACAGCAAGAGCCAATGAGAGCTCAAATTCAAAGAGAAGGCCAGACAAGCAAAATCTTTCTTGGTCCATAACTGCTGTGAACTTGGGTTTTATTGACCCAAGATCAATAAGGATCTAGTGACTAGATGGATCAAAGTATAGGTTTCCAATGCCATTTACTTTCAAAGATGACACTGGTACGTGGTCATTGGATTTTACAAATCTATTAAAAAGGAATTTATTTGCTATTTCTTATCAATTATTTCCAAGTAGGAAATACTTTTTCTTTAATAAAAATTTCTCTTCTTGGACTGAGGTGCAACTCTTTTCTTAGGCCTGACTCAATGGCCAAAGAGTAAAGTACTTTGAAAAATCTATACCACTATACAGTTGGGGATACTATTCCTCAAAGTGTTTGATTTAGAAGGTTACAGCTTCTCTTTGGAGAAGGGCTTGTGTGATAGTATTCCATAGTATAAAATGCCATTTTCCCTCTGGTGCTAAAAATTAACAACCTACTAAGATAAGAAATGGGGGAAGGAATAGATGTGATGGAGAAGTATATAATCATGTGACCAAAATTAATTTAAGATCATGTTTACACAATCCAAGTGGACAGGGCTAGAGATAAATGTCAGTATTTGCAAAATTATGAGCCGTGGAATAGAAGGAACGTGTTCTCAGATGTTTTCTATATGCGATGTCTTTGCAGCCTAAATTTAGCAGATAACCCCCGACTCTTCTTTTCCCTTTGCTTGCATTTTTAGCCTACCAAGGTTAAAATCCTTTAGAATACCCATCGCACTCTTAGAGGCAAGGATAGATACCATGTCTTAATCGGTGCCCTTCCAAATCTTCCTTTTGGTTTGTAGCAAAGATATTGTGGCCACTGAACCAGATCAATTTGTGTCTCAGGACATTTTCTCTGTCTCAAGGGAGCTCAGATATCCTGGCAAAAAATTTCCCAAATGTACCTGCCCATGAAACATTACCAGCTCACAAGGTGCTAATCGACTCTGAAAAGTGATTGGTAATATCTGAATGGAAGATGCTGACAGGAAGCCTCAGTGATCAGCAAGAATACAGAATCGGGGCTGACCAAGGACATTTCCATTTATTTGGAATTCTTACAAGTTAGCATCCTGAAATCTTTCATGTCTGGGACCTCCAGCTGAATTTCAAATCTGATCAACACCACTAAGCCATAATTTGAAACAAGTTTCTATTTCTTAATCATAAGGTCATAGAATTAGAGCTGGAAGGAGCTTTAGATCTAACCTAGCCCAATGCCCTCACTTTGCATAGGAGGAAACTGAATGCTAGAAAGGTGAATGGACTTTTCCCAGTGGAAATGCTAATAGTATCCAATGGCAAGAGAAGCAGAATGACTTAAAACCGTACTTGAGCTTCTCAATTCTCACTACAATTAACAAGACAGAGCATCTAATGGTCATTCCATTCAGTCCAACAAAGATCTGGTAAGGATCCAGCATGTAAGGCATTGTGGGAATTAACCCTAATGCATTCTCCCATCCTCTCACCCTGAAAATGAAATGAATACATGGATAGAGTGGAAGTGTGACTTGCATTCTCTTCTTGTTTCTTCTCCCATACTGAGTATTTCTGGGTAAAACCTTCATGCCTTCATGCATCACTATAGAGCAAGGGCCACTGCCCCTCTGAGTATGTGTTTCATGCCACAGAGCATTATATGTATGCATTGAGTTTTAAATGGAGCCGTAAGCTGATGACCCTCTCCTTGACAACTGACACTCAGCAAAGAAAATTCCTCCTGAAGTTTGTACTGATAAAAGAGTATGTCTTAGAGCTCACAATCATACAGCATAAGTTAAATCTCAGAAATATGTCTTCGGGGGTTTGGGTTTTGTTTTCATTTGGTTGTATTTTGCTATTGTTTTCTTCCTGGTTTTACCTTGGCTATTCAGATATGGAACATTTCTTTTGTTGTTGTGGATTTCCCTATTGCTGTATCTTCTATGCAATTCCTTTTCTAAAGAATTCCTAACAGAGAAGTGCTCACTAGGCCTTGCATTCTTTGTATTGCTGTACAGTGGAGATGTGGTTTACTAGTTCTGGGTGTGCCTCTTCTCTCCCAATTCTCCTTGCTCCCTTCTTGCCCACCTCCACCACCAGCCCTCCCCTCCGTTGACCCCTTCTGTTTGTAAATTGCCTGCATTTATTTCTGTCAGCCTGACATGTACAAAGTGTAAGAAAGAATTTTTAAACAGGTAATAAATTATATTTATAAGCAACAGACAATCCTGCCTTCTTCCCTCATTTGTTTGTAAGGAAGGGTAGAGCCTCTACCTCAATTAGGGCCTCCCTTTCCCTGCCCCTCAGCTCCATCCCATTACTTTGTTATTGGTTCTCTGGATTGTGAATAAGTACCATCATTGATGAATGACAGACCATTGGTTTCTTCTTATCTGGTATGTATTTGTATGCAAATGAACTCTTGTGAAACCCTTTCAGTCAAAGGAACAAAATGCACCACTTTAAAAGGTTTAAGGAATAAAACTAAGATTATTATTTTTTTAAACACCAGGCTTTGCTTGGCTTAGGAGAAGAAATAAGGGAATAGACCTCCTTCCTTATCAAGTAGACATAAGGAACAATGGGGAAAGAACATCATCATATATGGCTGCTGCATCAGTTGGCTACGATATCAATAAAGCTTAAACAAATTTTTTTTAAAATAGGTAAAACATCTAGGTCTATAGGGAAGACAAACCGGATTTATGTGTGGGGTAAACCTCTCAATTTTTCATATAGGAATACTTTTAAAATGTTGGATTTGAAATTGGGACTTGAAAACCCATATTTGAATTCTGGTGCTACTATTATACTATGTATTATATACTACGTATATAATTTTAGGCAAGTCACTTTAAATAGCTGGACCCCAGTTTCTTTACTTTTGTAAAATACTTAGGTCTCATATAATATTGAAATATATGACCTCATATGACCTAAATGAAGGCCCTTCAAATAAAGTGGGGATAGGGTGAAGAAAGAGAAGGACTCATGCATTACACTTATATAGACTGGAAAATAGAAATTTAACAAAAAAAAATCCAGAAAAAAGAGCAATGAAATGAGCTGGGCAAAGGACAGAGAGGAAGTATTTAATCATGTCTTAGTCTGGAGTCAGAAAGGAACTGCTTGGAATAAAACAAACAAGTTACCTAGCGCTAATTATAACTTTTTTAAAGGGTTAAGGAAATATCCAGTGATATCGATTTAAAGTGGGAGGGAAAAGGAAAAGGTATCTGTGTGGGAAGGAGGGAAGTGGGATATCTAATCATTTCAAGTAAACACAGGCAGAGAGACCTGCTGATAATTGAGATAATGGGAAAAGCACTGACTCTGGTGTCAGAAGACCTGGGTTCAAATCTCACCTCTGAAACTTACTACCTCTTTAACTTTGGTCAAGTCATTTAGCCTCCACGGGCCTTAGTTTTCTCATCTATAAAATGAAAGGGTTGAACTCTAAATAGTCTAAGAGGTCCCTTTCAACTCTACAGCTTTGATCTTTTTTTTAATTAATAAAACAGAGAGAGGTAATATAACTAGAGTTGATAGAGAGAAAACCAAACCCAGTCAGAACCCTGAATGTTAATGGAGAAGCAAATCAATAGCAAATTGACAGAAATCTATAAGACTAAGAAGCATTAACCGCCATTATGGTAAGCAAAAAAATCAATAAAAGAAGAAACGAAAAAGAAGAAAACAAAAAAATGAATGATAAAAAAACACAAACTCTCAATAACCACCTGAAAAATTATTCAAAACTTACTAATTCCAAAGGAATTTAAGTTAAACCTGTTGTGGTGGCTAAATTACAAAACCAGGGCCAAGAAAAGGGTTGAGCCAAAGGCTGGTCTCAATCACCAGAAGCAGATCCCTCCACAGAATCTAAATTTGGTTGGTTGGTTTCATGTTTGGAATGTGATATTGTAACAACAGCATTTTTAGGACAAGGGAATAAAGAAAAGGGAAGAGAAAGAGAGTCCTGAATCTTAGAACTTGATACATGAGTTACTGGAAAAATCTTCAAAGAGTTTAATAATGAAGAAATCGCCCTGAGAGCAACCCCAATTGTTCTGCCAACAACAACAACAACCATAACAGTAATAATCTCAAAGAGGAATTACACTCCAGACATAGATTAATTGTAACTGTCTCCACAGGATATGAAAGCAGGAAGCCCCAAAACAGTGAAGAACTCTAATGCCTAGTGCTCACTTAGCACTACCACCCACCAGCCAGCCTCCAGACTAGATTCATTGGCATAGGCTTTGGGACCCACTAGCAATTTCCCTACCGTCTTTGCTGGCACAAATTGTCCTCCCCCTTATCCCAGCACTCTGTTGTAACAAACAACAGATCTCAATTCTGCCTACCCACATGCAGTGGAGGAGAAGATAAAATGAGGGGAGACTGGGTTCTGCTTGCAATCCAACATTCAACTTGGGGAGGCCCCTAGTTTAAGGAACCCCCATGTAAGTCATAATGCAACAGCTAATTTACTATTAAATATGGTAAACTAACTACTGCCACAAAAAACATAAATTTATACTTATTTATCAATGCAGGGAATCAAACTTTATTAATCAAAGGATATATACAATAGCCCCTGAAAAGACCCTGTCACCCTGACATTTTAGAAGTTCCGACAGATTTCTTTCTTACTAGACTCCTCAAGTTTCCCTCTCGGCCCAACCAGTGGCCATTTGTCTCCTGGGGTGGTCATCTGGCAAGTCTCCAAAATTTCCATTAACCAATCAGCAGTGCCCTCGAGCCAATGCAGACTTGGCAGCCCTAGATCAACCTAGGAAGAGGATGATGGCTAAGGTCTGAGGTTGATTTTTCCACTTTTAGCTTAAGTTGTTTACCACATAATCTTATTGGTAGTTTACTTCAAAAAACTGATAAAGTCATTCATGATATTTTTTCTTGATTATCTTATTAGAGGGTCTATATGTGTTTATCACTTATTTAAGAACACATACATGCTGCTTGCAATGTCTTACCACAGGTGCTTACCATATTACTGAAAAACAACATATAGAGAAATATCTTACTCAAGACACCTCAATCACAAAATGGTGGCCTAAAGCAAAATGGAATTGGTTATAATAAGTTGACAAACTGTCATGTTAAGGTAATAGAATTTATCCTCACTACATTATCTGTTAAATTAACAAATATATTCCTACTACTTTATTGAAGCACTAAAAATTATTCTCACTACTCTTTGGGTGGCAGAAACTCTGCCCAGAACACTCAACCCTCCCCTAAGCCTACAAAAGTGGCACAAAAAGCCAAGACAGAACTAAAGAAGAGTGGGGAAAAGCAAGTAAGGCTACACAAGTATAAAGGCCATACCAGCCTCCAGTAGGGCCAGTCCCATACACCCAGGAGTCAGTGTAATAACAATGCTGCTTGCCACTACTGTGGCTGTGTAAGGCCAATAACACCACCACAGAGGAGGGCTAGTGGCATAGATTCTTTGATCTGCTTTTCTAAGGAAAGCAACTTGAAGGGGTTAACAATCTTACTTTAATTAAATATACATGTACCATTCACTTAGTTCAGGGGGAAAAGCCAGCACCCTTAACCTCAGAGCAAATGCAAACAGAAATTACAAACAGAGACAATGTAAACAGATCAACATTTCTGTCTAACCAAATCACAATACGTAGTTATCAGAGAAGCACCAACATCTGGGTTTTCAAAGCTGGGGGTGCTGCTTCAACGCCTTTCCCAGAGTCTCCTCACCAACACTCTTTCAATGGGTGTGCCCCCAAAAGCAAAAAGCCAACCTCAGAGCTCCTATACCCTGTTCAGGGCCCTGAGGGCTCAGAATCTATTTAGAAAAAAAGATGTGAGGCCTAGGCCCTCACACCTAATTAGTGAAAGGGATGGGCCTGTCTCTAATCATGCCTCCCTTTGTTGGCCCCACCTGAGGCCTCTTCATTGGCCATTAGCCAGAAAGATCTTTCACTTACAGATTGGCCTTACAGTCAGGGATAGAAACTGATAAAAAACAAATTCTCAGGAGAATGGCCAAGATGGCAGAGAAGGAGGAAGCAGTACAGCTCAGCATTCCCCAGGGAAAAAGTAAAAAAGACCCAAAGACCAAATCCTAAGTGGGAAATCCAAGGAAAAAATCATAGTGGGTCATTTCCCAACCTCAGGTCTACATAAATAGACAGAGATCCAGAGGCATTGGGGACAGGGTCTAACCAGAAGGGTACCCATTTACTCTAACACTAAAGATTGATTATTTGAAAAGACTAGCAAAATTGATAACGCTTTAATCAACCCGATTAAAAAAGAAGAGGAAAGAAAATCAATGCAACAAAGAAGCAAATGTACAAGATAAAATCTCAACAAAACCATATAAATAAAAAGAATAATAAAAATCTACTATGCAAAGTTATATGCTAATAAGACTGAGAACACAAAAGCAATTAATTCAAAAAAAATGTGAAATGCCCAAGATATCAGAAGACCAAATAGTAATCCAATCTCAGAAAATTAAACAGATCTAATTATATATAAGCCAGCAAAGAAAACACTCATTGTCCAGGTGAATTTATATGAGAATTCTATCAAAATTTTAAAGAAAAATTAATACTAATACTATACAAATTATTTTCAAAAATTGAGAAAGAAAGCATCCTACCAAACACCTTTTGTGAAACAAATAATACTTAACCCAATGAAGTAAGCAAAGGAGAACAAATATTAATAGTAAATATTAATTCAAAAAAATTTAATAAAATCCTTTCAAAGTGATATCAAAGAAGTCATTCAATATGACCAAGTCAAATTTATACCGAAGATGCAGATAGTTCAATATTAGTAAAGTAATCAAAATAATTTGTCACATTAAAAACAAAACATCTCAAACTACATGATTTTCTTAATAGTGTAGAAAGAAAGCCTATGACAAATTATAACACTCATTTATTCTAAAACCCTGCATGTATAGAATCAATGACTTTTTTAATATCATAAAAATTATATATCTAAAATCAAAAGCAAGCATATGCAATGGTGTTACATTAGAAGCTTTCCCAATAGAGGTGCCCACTCTCCCTGCTATTATTTAATATACTTCTAGAAGTGCTACCAATAGAAATAAAACAATAGAAAAAAATTTATGTGTAAAGATAGTCAAGGAAAATATTAAAATATGCCTACTTGTTAATGAGGTGATAACTTATTTACAAATTCCTAGGGAGTCAGCAAAGAATCTAATTGAGACGATAGCTTAAGTAATTTTGCAGGCTACAGAATTAATCCCCAAAAATCAATAGCAATGCCATATAATAATAACAGATTACAAGATTACAAGGGGAACTAATAAAAAGGAAATCTCATTCCAAATAACTAAAAGTACATAACATATTCAGGTGTTAATCTGCAAAGTACATTCAATGCTTGTACAAATTTAATTACAAACTGCTCCTTAAAGAAATAAAAGGCAACTTAAATGGCTAGAAGAATAGTTGGAAGTGTTCATGGGTAGGCTGTGCCAATATAATAAAAATGGCTATCAAACATAATTTATAGCTTTGCTGGTATACCAATGAAACTATCAAATGAATATTTTACAGGACGATAAAATAATGATAAAATTAATTTAAGAAACAAAAGGTTATCAAGGGAAATAGTAATTTAAAAGGTACAAATGAGATGGGAATAGCACTTTAAGATCTCATTATACTATTGGCAAAGCTGTCAAAAGATGAGAATGGTCAATATTGGAGGGGTTGGGGAAAGATAGGTACATAAATACATTAGCACAACCATTTGGCAAGGTAATTTGGAAGCATGCAAGTAAGGCAATAATACTATCCATACCCTTTGAGAGATTCTAGCCATATATTCCAAGGAGGTCATTAATGAAAAGAAAGGTCCCACATATATCAAATATTTATAGCATCACTTTTTTGTGATAGCAAAGGGTTGCAGGCAAAGTAGGATGCCCATTGATTAGGGGATGGTTAAACAAATTTTGATGCATAAATGTAATGAAATATTAATAGGCTGTACAAAAGGATGAATTTGTTAAATACAGAGAAACAAAGATTTACATGAACCAATGCATAGTAAAGTAAGAAAAGCTAAGAAAACATTATATACAATGAATACAACAATGTAAATGAAAAGAACATCCCACACAATAAATGAATGTTGTAAAACTGAAAAGAACAAGCTTGGTTCCAAAGAAATGATTGGAATACACACATCCCCACACTAGTTTGAAAAGGAAAGAGAGTCCACAGGTGTGGAGCATTATATATACTGTCAATTTTTTTGAAAAAAAAAATTAATGATCAATTTTGTTTATCTTTTCTCTTGTTTCTTTTATAATTTTTTGAAAAAATTCTTTGCTATATGATACAACTCTCCAAAAGGTTGGAGTGAGTGGTATACAGGGAGACATGAAGGTGATATAAAAACAAAAGATAGTAGCAAAAGTTATTTTTAAACAGGGCATCCAGGCTGAGTGACATTTGGGAAGGTGTATTGCTTTTGAACATTACTGGGATGGGAAGAGAGTGGAATGTGAATGTCTGCAATAGCATGTGTTCAGATAGGTGCTAAAGGACATTCTCTATTTGTAAATAGAAAGGCCATTCTCTGAACCATTTAGCTGGAGCTAAATAAAGTACTTAGATAAATTCAGTTGACTTTAACACCTTAGGGGGCCAAGATGGGATGAAAAATAAAACTTGCGGTATTACATTACATCCTGCAAAATATTTAAGATAGTAAAGTTAATTTCTGCAGGGGGCTGTTAGAAGTTAGGGACACAAACTCAAAATTAGCTGGTAGAAGTATAAATTGCTTCAGTTTTTAAGGGACACATTTTGGAAAATATACAAAAAAATTCCTACATTGTGTGTGACATTAGATTCAGAGATCCTACTGTGGGCACTATTGGAGGCTATTGACAAGAATAAAAAAATACCAAAAAAAAAAATACAGATAGGAACTGAATCTCCATTGGTATAGGAGATTCCCAAATAACCAAATCCTGTACCAGTGAACCCAGGTCTGCGTGATTCTGAGGTTGGCTCTCTGCCTATTAAGAAATACTGCCTTGCCAAAAAAAAATAAAAATCATTGCCTTTTTTTTAAAAAGAATAGGTTATACTCCTTTTATACTTGACCAATGACAGTTTCTGTTGAATAGATCTCAAGTGGCATCACAGAGTTGTTTTCTTTAAGGAATAAAAATCACAGCCCTAAAGCCAAAACAACAGAACTCCCTCTGAAGAACAACATATGAACAAATCATAAGTGACTAGAGCCATCAAGGTTTGAGTGTTACATGCTAGATGGTTCACAAAAGATACTTCACTTTCCAACATAAGCCTGAGTTTGCTTAAGCACAGAAAGTCTACTTAAACTACAAAATTTTGGTTCAAAAACCATTTCCTGCCAATAATAAAGGTGTTGACATATTGTAGAGATTTAAATGATGTCCAGTTTTCCAAAATATGAAAAAAGCAGGGTATGCAATGCATTTTTTAGACTCTAGGAGTATGAATAAAACTCTAACTTGCCTGCAGTGAGGAGCAACCAGAGCAGGGAGATACTTATTCTCCAAGCTACAATAGTTTGGTATCTCTCACATTCTGGTGAGTCACACACCTCACTTGGCTCAACCCTCTAACCAGCAATCCCTGTACTAAGTCAGAAGGCTGGCACCAACACACCCTCTAACAAACACAGTGGATATAAAGATTCAGAAGACTTGGTCTAAAGAAAATTAAAAATCAAAAGACAGTGTATATTTTGCTACAGCTTAGAATAATCTGATGTCTTAAAGATACTATGGTGGGGGTGTCTGCGCAATCGGGAGCGGTCTTTTCCTGACGGCAGACAAGATGGCGGAAGTGGAGCAGAAGAAGAAGCGCACCTTCCGGAAGTTCACTTACCGCGGCGTGGACTTGGATCAGCTGCTGGACTTGTCCTACGAACAGCTCATGCAGTTATACAGCGCTCGGCAGCGTCGGCGACTCAACAGGGGTCTGCGCCGCAAACAGCATTCCCTCCTGAAGCGTCTGAGGAAGGCCAAGAAGGAGGCGCCCCCCATGGAAAAGCCAGAGATAGTGAAGACACACCTACGAGACATGATCATCCTGCCCGAGATGGTGGGAAGTATGGTGGGCGTCTATAACGGCAAGACCTTCAGTCAGGTAGAAATTAAGCCTGAGATGATCGGCCACTACCTGGGTGAATTCTCTGTCACCTACAAGCCTGTGAAACACGGCCGGCCGGGTATCGGAGCCACCCATTCCTCACGTTTCATCCCTCTCAAGTAACCCAGATCCTAACAATAAAAACACGAAGGTTCCTAAAAAAAAAAAAAAAAAGATACTATGGTGGCATGTCTCTGGATCTGGAGTCAAGAAACATGGGGTTGTACATCAAATACTTATTACTATGATCATGAGTAGGTTTCTTTATCTCTCAGAGGCTCAGATCTGTGTGTGTGTGTGTGTGTATGTTCATGCACACATGCATGTGTATGTATACAAAATATATGGGGCAACCAGGTGGTACAGCGGATAGAGTGCCAGGCCTAGAGTCAGGAAGACCCAAGTTCCAATCCAGCCTCAGACACTTAGTTGCTGTGTGACCTTGGGCAAGTAACTTAACCCTATTTGCCTCAGTTTCATCATCTATAAAATGAGCTGGAGAACTGGAGAAAGAAATGGTGAACCATTTTAGTATCTTTTCCAAGAAGACCCCAAATGGGGACATGAAGAGTTGGTCACAACTGAAATTACTGAACAATATTTTCCTCATATATGCATATATAATGTCTATATTTATATAATATTTTCATATATAAATTTAAACAAATGTCTATGTATATAGTCCAAGGTAGATAGTTATCTATTTATCTGTAGATATCAAATCTATAGATGATCTATTTATAGGTAATATGTTGGTAGATAGTTCTATCTATATCTATGTGTTGATATGTATGTGTTGTTATAGAGACATTTACATAGATCTATATGTAGGTTTTATATTTACCTATATAGATCCTATATCTACATCAACATTTATCTACCTATATATCAGTATCTATCTATATACATACATATATGTGTATATATATGTATTATGTATGTATGTATAGAGGTCCTATGTGTGTTTTTGTATGTATGTGTATATTGTTGTTTGTCCTTTGTTTTTGAAGAGGGCCAATGACATCATGGGGTAATGTCTTGCCTTGTGTATAAATTGAATTTAAGTGAGGCAAAGTTGCACAAAGTTGTCAGCCTCACTCTTTCCCCCACAATCATTGAAGTGCAGTAGCAAGACAAAAGTTAAGATGACTGGCAATGGCCCAGGATACAGCAGATGACCTTGGTGTCTTCAATGTCTGCCCAGGCTCTAAGCACTTCATAGCTCTGGGTCCAGTAGGCTTCATGGCTTTTGGAACAAATTGCTCTCGTCCACCCATTCCCCTGGGAGAAGTGTTCACATGCTTGGGTTAGACATCCCCCTAACTCACTGATGGGCTTGAGGCTTGTCAGTTACCTTCAACTGGGTGTAGCCCATCTGCTGAGACAGTTTTACCAAGGTGCAACTACTGGGCATGCTACAGCTTCTTGGAGCCACAGGTGAGAATTGGTTGACAAGTGGACACCAAAGGTAGATCAGCAGCCCTGAAAAGGGCTTGGCAAACTCTCACTCCATGTCAGTCCTCCATGAACACCTCATAGAACCCGTGTGTGTCTATATACATACACCCATGTTATATATAGGTATCTATTGATCTTGGACCAAATACATACATATACCTATATGTTAATGAATATAATAGGAAATTGGCATAAATATACACATTATGTTCATATATAGGCCATATATATATATATACATATATATATATATATCAAAATACGGATAGCTATATAGGACTGAATAGGCAACTTTATATAGAGAACTTCTGGTGTGAAATTCTACCCACCTATATGCATCAGCACCTGCTCTCCAATTAAGAGAATTGCCTTGGGAAACTGAGAGGTTAAATGCTTTGTTCTGAATCTCAAAGCCACGTAGTGTTAGAGGTAGGCAGACTTGAATTGTTTTCCTCATTATATCATTGGCTTTCTATCCCCCATGCGGTGGTAGCTTCTCATCTATAAAATAGGAACAATAATACCTACAAGCCTTAAATGATACATAAATATGAGTTATTATTCCCCAGAGTTATAATCCCCATATGAATATTTGAGAGTTGAGCAATGGAAATTACCTCTAAGTTTCTATTTGCATTTTCCAGTCACTCCCTTTCCCTCATCCCATATCACTGTTAACTAGCTGTCACCTTGTCACCATAATCAAGGCACAGAGGATCACAAAGAGCCCAGTAGTCATCATTAAAAAGTGTCTGAGCTTTTTCTAACACTTTCAAAATGTGGCAAACCCACATTACTTTGTAGCTCCTATGCTAGTCTCTTCCTCCAAGAGATTATACTTATTCCATCACTAAAAGATGAGTGTGCTGGTGATAGTGGAGATGTTGAAGGTAGGACGAAGTCCAGGAACCCCAAGACTGGAGTTCCCAGACAGGGTCATTGAGGGGGGTACCCCTCAAGGATCAGAGAACTGGAGAAGGTCGAGGCCATCTGGAATGAATTCACAGACTCAAGCATTCTTTAAGTCAAGGTGGCAAAGATTTATTATGCTTTTCAGTGAGCAAGAGTTCTTAGGGAGCCTTTAACCTTACAAGGGTACAAGTAAAGTTTATATGGGTTAAATTTTAGTAAGACGTGTGCAAAATATGTTAATTAGGTGATTCAGAGTGGGATTAGGGAGTGGTTAAAGAGTGGTCAGTTTTTAAAGGAACATGTACTTTTTGTATCTACTGCACAGGTAGTTTACCCAGAGTTCACTGGGAAATAGCCCAAAGCAGGGCTACATGGGGGTGTGGTTTTAGACCTGAAACCTCACTAAGTCAACTAACAGTCAGAGCTGACTGAGAAATACCCAGTCTGCTTCTATCAATGTCTTGTTAGATAAGACAAATGTAAGGGAGTATACATATGTCTAGATCTAACATGCATATGATAGGTCACTGAGTAGTAAATATCTCTATGACCCAGTACACAGCCACTTCAGCCAGTATACAGCTAGTTCAAACTAATAAATTATATAGGTGCAGCTGGCCACTGTATCAAGAAGAGAGATAAGTATTTTGCTAGGGCATGCTGTCCTGTTTTGCTAGAGAGAAACTGCTAGGGACAGTGTTTTGAGGCTAGGAAGAGATGTGATTTTGGAACTGGGGTCCAAGCACAGGTACCCAAGCACCCCATTAGAGATGGCCACTAATTTTGACCTTATATTCAAAGTGCTCACTATCTTCTGTAAACCCAGTTGTCCTATTCCAGCCCCAGAGGAGAGCGCCCTTCCCACTGCTCACACTGTATTGCACTGAGTGCCACCAAAACACTTCAATCAGTCCTGAGTTTAGTCTCATGAGGCATTTGAGCATATTATATAAACCAAGTATATACATAATAAATCAATACCATCAGACATCCATTATGGATTAAATTTCAATAGACATGGACTTTGTAGTGATACTCATCTCCAATAATGTAAACCTTTTGAAACTGTTCCATTACTGGAGATTGATGAAGCTGGCTGCCTTTTGAAGTGTAAGGCTGACCTACTCCACCCTTTACAATTATTTGCAATTATTTGAGATGATAGAGAGAAGTTTCCCCATCAGGGATAAGAAGAAACGTTTCCATCATCCTCTTGGTGCAATGGCTGGGGATATTTTCCTGCCATGCAATAAAGGAGCCATGAATGTTTCCATTGGGCTTGTGAACAAAAAGAGGAGAGATGAGCTGAGGCAGCCTAGTGACAATAATATCTGGGCAAGCAGTAAGCAGTGCCTAAGGCACTCTGAGCAAAGGAATGTTTGAAGATGGTTTTAACCATGAGCCATATTGAAAGAGATGGTTTGCAGACTGGGTATCAGAGATGACATGATGGAAAATAGGCAATCCTATTGTCATGATTGAAATTAAGGTAAACGGGAAAAAAGCATGGAGCAGATTCAATTTATTGGTAAAACTAGGAGTTAGCAATAAAGGGAGTCCTTAGCTCCTCAGCAAACCAAAAGACCCCAAACAGGGGTGGAGAGATCATCTTTTACAGACAAAAGGAGGAGCATCCAAAAACTAGAAGGCAGCATCATAAATGATATGGCTGGTTACAAAATTTGAAACATCACAGGCATGGGGGACAATATGATAGGCTGGAAATTGGGAATTCCAGCTTGCAACAACCCCTCCTTCCAACTTGTTGATGGATTGTGTCCACCTGCAAGGTCGATTAGTGGCTCATGGATAACAAATCAGACTTCCTCAAATGATAACTAATGGGTTAGAGAAGGTTTCTTTTCATTATACGAAGGTATCTAGTGGCATAGCAATAAAAGGTTTTCTTTCAGTTAAATTGATTTATAGGGAAACTAAACTTTTAAACTTAGAAAGGAAAACTGAACTGAACTCATGAACTTCTGAACTCAACTAAGAGACAAAGAAATTTGACTTAGGCATCCGTACAAAATGTCAGCCGTGAAACAGAATAGAATCAATTTACAAAATCAATTTGACTTTCTCACTAGATGTAGACTCAGCACATCACTGAAATCTTTAGTCTTTGGACCATCTAGGAATAGCATGTAAGGACAGAGACTTAGCCCATGCCCTTGCTACTAGGATCATGTATTTGGAAGGGCCTGAGTTCTAAACTATCCTTTGAGGAATTGGGCTGATACTATTTTCATTGCTTTGACAGTAATTTCTGTCCAGAAAAAAAAACATTTATTGTTTCAGTGCTGTTCCTTGCCTGGATATGTTAGCATGGTAAATGATTAAAGTCATGTGCTAACAAGCATATATTTCTAATGCAAGCAAAGGAATTACAGGTACTAAATTAATAATAAATAAATTACCTGCAAAAAATATTCCAGTGCAATGTAGAAATGATTGGGATGAAAAATGTTAGTGGGCCTGTTGTAGTTTGTCCTTCATTTCTGAAAAGAACCATGACATAAGGAAGATGATACAATTAATTGCAAGTGAATTGGATTTAAGTCAGGGAGGGCTGTGGAAAGTCACTAGCCTCACTTTCTCCTCCAGAGCTATCTGGGTCCAGTGGTCAGATATAGATCAGGACAACTAGACTAGACGGCCCATCAGTGGGCCTATAAGGGCTGCATATATGCACCAGTGTTGGCTTTTGCAAACCTTTTGTGAGACCCGTGATTCAAATGAAGAAGAGCATCACCCCACAGGGATAGTAGGTGATGACACTGTATTTCTACTCACAAAGGTGGGGGAGAGCAGATACTAATGAGAAACGGAATAGGTATACAGTCTCCATTAGCCTTACTCTGCAGGCAGAACGTATTGAGGTGGCATCAAGTGTGCAATATTAGTTGCATGCTGAGTGAAAGCCAAAGCCCCTTGGGCTGCAAATTTATGTAGAGTTCCAGAGAAAGAGCTGTTGTGGCATTAATAGGAGACTTCCCCGTCATCCATGGTTTTTTGGAATTGCCTAAAACATGAGAAATGAGAGACAGGGACCTAGGAAACATCTCTGTGCCGCACAAGCAAGTTGCTGGGTGTGGGTAGGTGGGATATGGCAAGGTAAAACACAGTCTCTGAGGTTATTAGGCTTTAGATGCACTGTAGGAGACTGGGGCTATACCAGTCAAAATGGTTTCGCTGGCTCACACACCCTGATGTAAGATGAGGTGAGGTGAGGGCAGTCTTATTCCAGGAAAACACTGGCTACCAGGAACCTATTGTTTTTGTCATTAGAGGGTTGACCATAAGAAAAATCTCATGGTCAGCCAATTAATGAAATTGGACTTCTTGGCTTTGAGTGGACTGTCACTGATAAATTCCAAAAAAAATTCCACTGATAAATTCACTGATAAATTCCATGTGTCCAGAACCCTGTTCCAGGTATGAACAGACAACATATCGATTTATATTCTAACAAATACGACGTTGGAGATTATCATCCAGACAGAGCTAGCATTACTGGCCAACTATAGGTTTAATTTGCAGGAATGGATAGGAAAAACGAATATGGACATAAATTCCTTATCTCCTGGGCCCCATGCCTCAGAAATATGTTGTTATGTAGAATGTAGACATTCTCTGACACACAGGGAGCAGGCCACTAACACAGAAATGCAGAGCTGAGGATCTGGGACTTCTGCTTGGGTGTGTGCCATGGGTCATAATAAATGTCCATGGATATTAGGCAGGGTAAATTGCTGTGTGAAGCAATACAGCCCATCAGAAAGAGATAACCTCAGGAACATAAGCTTAGCTTCCTAAAGGCATCCTATAGTGCAATGTTACAAACTGTAGCTCTATAATAGAGAGCAGTACTAGTGTATAAAATCTCTGTCATAAGGCATTAGAAGGCTATTGATGTTGCCCTAGGCTTACACCATGACCAGAAAGTTCTCTGTGATGATTTTGGACTATCGGGCTAAGAAAAAACTCTGAATCTGGCGTAGAACAGACTCTAATAACCCAAAATTGAAGCAGATGGATGCTAAAAGTACAATATCTATTCTCAGTATATTCAAAGGAATGTGTTACCAACTCAAGCTGTCTGTCTAATGAGCTTAGGCAGGAAGAAGCCTTTGGAGCTGGGACTAAAAACCATACATTGGTTCCACAAGGAGACTCTCTTCCTCTGTCTTTATCCATACTTGGTTTACATATTAGAACCACAGTTGTCCCATAAAAAAGTATGGCAGGTTATTTTCTTTCTTAATTAAAATACTAATTTTTGGTAATTCGGACCATGATAAGCATCAATAAGAATGAGGATTTTCCCATACAACCAATCAAAAGGAAGGCACAGGAAACCATGAATCTCTATTATATGTGTGTATACATGTATATACACACATATATAGTATATACATGTATATATGTACACATATATGTATATATGTATGTATATACATATCAGACATTTTTCTTAAAGAATATAATCAGTTCAGCATGTTTCCTTTAAAGCTGCCCTGTTTACATACATATCCTTCTACTAACATCCTTGTTTTCTTCTGTACACCAAAAAAATCCATAAAAATTAGACTCTTTTTTTTTTTACTTTTCTTTCCTTTTGCTTTTTTTTTTTGCATCATTACTGCTCTTTACCTCCTCCCCCTCTAAAGTTAGCATAGGCAGCTGGATGGGTCAGTGAATAAAGTGTTGGAGTTGGAGTCAGGCTGTCCTGAGTTCAAATCCTGTCTCAGACACTGTATGACCCTGGGTAGCCTAACCTCTGTCAGCCTCAGTTTCTTCATCTGTAATAACACCTACCTCACAGAGTTGTAAGTGAACATTAAATGATATCAGTAAAGCATTTCGCAAGTCTTAAAGTACTCTATAAGGGCTATTATCATTATTAAATCTTCCCAATTAAAAAAAAACTTATTTTCACTTTTTGTCAGTTTTGTCAATCAGATATGTTTGAGGTAGAACTTCAAATTGTTTTAATTTGCATTTCTCCTAATCATTAGTGATTTAGAACATTTACTCCGCCACATAGCTATTGATAGCTTGGAAAAGAGTTCTTGGGAAAGACTGGTCTTTTGGCTACTTATCCTTAAACCATTTCTATGGCTGATTGCCCATTGTTCTTATATATTGGAATCAGTTTCTTTAAATATTTAATATCATTCATTTCCAATCTATTTGGTTAGGGTATTTTTTTTTCTTTTGGGAGTTCATGTATGGCTTGTTCAATTTCTTCTTCTGAGATTGTGTAATTAAAATTCTTTGTTTCTTTTTTTGCAGGAGGGAAGGCAGGGCAATTGGGGTTAAGTGACTTGCCCAAGGTCACACAGCTAGTAAGTGTGTCATCTGAGGTCAGATTTGAATTCAGGTCCTCCTGACTCAGGGCTGGTGCTTTACTCACTGTGTCACCTAGCTGCACCAAAATTCTCTGTTTCTTATGCTATTATCCTGAATATTCTGTAAATTTTACAATTATTTTTACAAATTTTAAAAAATTACTTTTGTAAAAATTTACCCATTTCATTAGCGTTGTCAGTTTTTTTGACATATATTTGGGGACAAAAGTTTTGAATAATAACCTTCATTTTCTCTTCATTTGCTACAAATTCTCCTCTTTTGTTTCTTATATGGATAGTTCTCCACAAAGTCCGACTCTGATGCCCCATCTTGGAATGGAGGTGATTTTTTGGTCTTATGTCCCTTAGTCCTATCTACTAAGAGATAAGTGATCAAAGAATATGCACAAAAAGTTCTCAAAAAAAAGAATTGCAAACTAGTGACAACCACAAAAAGTGGTGCTCCCAATCACTAATAATAGAAGAAATGCAAATCTAACCAACCCTGAGGTTTCATTTCATACCAAGCAATTTTTCTATGATGACAAAAGATGGGTATAGTAAATGTTAGAGGCAATGTAGAAATATAGGATTACAATACATCATTGGTGGAGCTTTTAAATCTAAGCTGTCAGTAGCCATATGAAAAAATATTCAAAATCACTAATAATTAGAGAAATGCAAATTAAAATGGTGAGGTTCCACTTCATGTCCCTCAGAGTCAGGCAAAACTGACAAAAAAGAAAGCGATAGATGTAAAAGAGGTTGTAGGAAAACGCCACTTTAATACACTTTGTGGTAATATGAAGTGGTCTAGTCATTCTGGAAAGAATTTGTAACTATTCCCTCAAAGTTACTGAACTGCACATCCTTTACCCCAGTGGTACCATTACTAGTCCTATATCTCAAAGAGATAAAAGAATGAGAAAAAAGCACATATGTACAAAAATATTTATAAGAGCTATTCTTGTATCAGAAAACTTCAAGCTGAAGGGGTGTCTATCAATTGAGGTATGGTTGAATAAATTATGATCTATAAATGCAATGAAATACTGTTGCACTAAGAGACATGATTAAAAAATGTGTTCAAAGAAATCCAGTGAGACTTCTATGAACTGATGCATTATGACGTGAGCAGAACAAAGAGCTTGATTTGTACAGTAACGACAGTATTATAGAAAAAACACCTTTGAAAGCCTTAATTTTTTTATCAGTACAAGAATCTATCATGATTCCAGAAGACTAGTAGCATATTATCCACTTCCTGACAGAAAGATAATGGATTCAGGGTATATACAATATTTGGACGTGACCAATGCAGGACTTTGTTTTCCTTGACAATGAATATTTGTTAGAAAGGGTTTTGTTTTTCTTTCAGCTGGGGGAGGGTTGGAAGGTAAAAGAAGGTGAAAGAAAAAAATCTATTTTTGTTAAAAGAAAAAGTCAAACTCAATGAAAAAAGACAAAGAAAATACCCTTGCCTTTCTTTTGCGAGATCCGGATTGAACTTGGTCCATGCATGCATAGATCTAAAACTGAAAGTAACCCTTAGTGGAGAGAAAGAGAGAGAAAGGGAGAAAGACAGATAGAGACAGACAGACAGAGACAGACAGACAGACAGAGAGACAGAGAGTCAGAGACAGACAGAGACAGAGAGGAGGGAGGGAGGGGGGAGAGAGACAGAGACAGACAGACATAGAGAAACAGAGAGAGAGAGAGACAGAGAGGGAAAGAGAGAGGGAGGGAGAGGGGAAGGAGAGAAAGTGAGGAGGAGCAGGGGCCTTAGTACATAGGTTTCTATTGTTACATGAGAATGACATTGCTAAGGGAAGGGAAGTACTTGTCAGCTGCTCCACTAGCAGCAGATAACAGTTCCTGCTGATCCCCAGCGTTGAATCATTGATTAGGGAAGTTCCAGGTTAAGCCAGAAGGGATAAAACCAGATGTTCTCAATACTTACTGGCAAAAACAGATTCAGAAAGAACAGTGGAGTAAAATGGAGATTTATACTTCAGTTCCTCAATCAAATACTCAGCAGTATGGGGAGTGCAAAAAAAAAAACTCATGTCATCTTTATTAAGGAACTATTTGATGAGATGCAATATTTATGAAATAACAATGAACAGAGATGATCGTATAGGTAATAAGAATTTACAAACAATATATACGTAGACAAGGTCACTACCTTCTTGCGCTTGGCTTTCCCTCACCAGAGTTCTTACTGCTCCTGACAAGGCAGCCATTGTAAAAAATCTTGGAGCTTATAGAAAATCTGTAAGTAACAAAACAGAATCCTAAAAGTAAATGATGAGAAGGACTTAAGGGATTTTCTAGTTCCAAATCCTTCACTTTGCAAAGAAAAAAGTGGGGCTCAAGGAAATGACATTACTTTCTTTAGGTCATATAGCTAATGAGAGAGTTAAGATCCTGTCCAAAGTGCTGATCACTTCTCTTCAAGAATGAGTCCTTTAAATTATCTGCTTTATAAATTTTACACTACAACATATCTTATATAGGATATGCATTTCAGGCATGGCTGGCATGGCTAGTGGAAGGTCATTCACCTTTAAATACTACTATATCTTCATCTACACATCCTAATTTTTCATTGCATTTTTATCATTAGGCCTGAAGTTCCAATGATTAGAGATGTGTTTGAGTTAACAGCCATCTTTTTTGATTAGGCAGTATTTGAATAAATGCTTATTAACTTAATGAATCAATCAAATTTCACTGGAAGGTTTAGTGGGCTATCAGTCATTTATTTATTATAATGAATTAGCTCACTAAGGGAGTTGCCATCTTAATATCAATCTAAAACAGCTATACCAAGGAAGTAAAAGTTTGGAGAACGGAATGATGAGAGGTCAGAAATTTTCTGAAACATGGAATTTGGGGATAGCACAGGTGTAAGGGAGCTACTATAGGGACAGTAGCAGTGGCTAGGGGAGTTTACATGGTACCATGATCAAGAAAGCTGTATGACGTACATAGAGCACAAAAACAAGGCTATTCAGAAAACTTTAATGGAGAAGCAATTTCTTCTTCTTCTGAGGAAGCTTATAACTTATAAAGGTAGAGTCAACTCAAGTTTCGATATATCCTCATAGAAGTGTTTATTGTGTCATCATGAAGGAGAGCCAGAGAGCTGAGAACCAAGTAAAACTTCTATGGGGCAGACCTGTAAAGTCAAAAAGAAGTGATCACAAGGAGCCAAAGTGGTCTCCTCAACAGCAAGTCATCCTAACAAATGATTTCTTTTTTAAGAAATGAAACTCTGAATCTCTATGATGATGAAGGTGTTTTTTATTGAATTTAACCCAATAATGGCAATTCTACCTTACTTATGTCCCCTTCTAAATTTCCTCCCTTAACCAGTGTATTTTTAAATCTTTCACTGATGATTCTTTTCCTTAGGATCACTATCTTCCTACTTCTTATCCCTTACCTATTTCCCTATTATCATCCTTCTTTACCTTGCAGAATTCAAGTTCTTACTTGTAACAACTAAGTACAGCAAAACAAGACAAATCCACACATTGGTCATGTCTAATAACATTGGTCTCATTCTACACTAGTACCTCAACTCTCTGACAAAAAGTGGGAAGCCCTCTTCTTCATCAGGACTTTGGGGCTATTATTAGTTGTTATATCATTAAATCTTTCAAAGGTGTTTTCCTTTCTATTTTGCTGTCCAGTCATTTTTCAGTCACTTCTGACTCTTTGTGACCCCATTCGGGGGTTCTATTGGTAAAGTTACTGGAGTGGTTTGCCATTTTTTTTCTCCAGCTTGTTTTGTAGATGAGGAACCGAGGCAAACAGGGTTAAATTAAACGTCTTGCCCAGGGTCACACAACTATTGTCTGAGGCTAGATTTGAACTCAGGTCTTCCTGACTCCAGGCCTAGCACTCTATCCACTGTGCCTCCTAGCTGCACCCTTACGATACTATTGTACACATATCCATTGTTTTCCTAGTTCTATTTACTTACATCTACTCATGTAAGTGTTCCCAACTTTCTCAGAATCTGTTCACTTCATTGTCCCTTAAAACTCAGTGATCTAACATTACATTTATACACCAAAATTTGTTCAGCCATTCCCCGAATTTGTTGTACCAACTGTTATTTTAATTCTTTGCTATAATAAAAAAAAACGCTGCTATAAATATGGTTCCTTTCTGTCTTTCTTTAATTTTGTAATATACAGGATGCTTAAAAAGCCTTGGTGAAATTTTTAGCTATTAAAGGTTTTGGTACACCTTGTATACCTACTAATGATATCACGTGGTCAAAGGGCATACACAATTAATTTGTTTTTCAAAAATATTTAGTAGATTGGTTGGTCAGGGAAATACTATAGCTACAATTCAGCAAGATTTTAGCTAAGCATTTGACAAATTTTCTCTCTATCTCTGTCTCTCTGTCGGTCTCTCTGTCTCTGTCTCTGTCTCTCTCGATATGTGGACTAGACCGTAAGGTCTACATAATCAGGACTGATTTATCACCTGCACTCCAAAGAGGAAACTGTCTAGAAAACTGTTCTTATCTGCCCATGCCTGAACTTTTCAAGTAAAGTCCTGGAGAATTACACTTTCTGAGAACCACCTAGAAGATAATCAGTGGCATCACTTTCTAGACATTTCTGAATAGAGTCCAAAAGTCCGTAGTCCCAAGACACAAAGGTAATATAGGCTAATTAGTAAAAAGCACGCAAGTGTTAAACATAGTGCCTGTCCATAAGGGACGCAGATTCTAATAAGGGATACAACAGATATACATACATACACATATATACATGGTATAGAGGGAGTAGAGAGAAGGTAAGCTCATAGGAGACAGCACTAGCAATGGGCAAGAGGAGAGAACAAGAGCAGTAATGGCCTCCTGAAGAAGGTAGATTTGAGGTAAGTCTGAGGGCAGCTAGAAGGCAAAGGTAAGAACATTCTAGGCATCCGATTCCAACCTCGTGCAAAGACAGAGGCAGGAGAAGGATTAGGAAGATAATGTACCTTGGACAAAATAGCAAAGTTGGGTCACTATAACATGCTATAAATCCAAGGTGAACTGGACTGTCAGCAGGACATCTACTGATTTTCAGTGGTGCATCTGCACAACGGGGATAACATGTCAGAAGAACATGAAGAGAAGATGGTATTCATCTACTCAGCAGGATTCTACCAATTTGAGCACCTACTTCAAGTGTTCTCTAGGGCCCTACTGCTTCTCAGACACCCATATATTTTAAGTGCTTGATAATATGAACTCCTTTGAAATACTGTATTTTTTTGTCTGGATTATCTCACTGTATTTAGGAAGACAACAGAAACGCATCCAGTAAAAGATAATCGAACATCAGCTAGAGGCTTACTATACCAATTGACAAGTGCCACTTCTGTGGAGGTGATATCAAGAATACAGGTGACATAGAATATAAGCAGGAAGTGATTACTGACACTGAGAAGATACTTGTCACCTGACGACACTGGTCCTAAGAATTATCGGGAGTGAAAACATTTCAGAGATTTGGTGGCAACTATTGGAAATTTATAGAGATTCATTTTATTTTTAAACAAATCTTTCAACACTATGAATGTACAGATCAGAAGAACTGAAAGCAGAAGGGGGAAAACGAGCATTCTAGTGCGAACCCCTTCTGGTGCCATCTGGAGATTGCTGGGCTGAGAAATGTGAGCAAGCCTTTAAATACTTAGTTAGCTACAGCACACATGCCCAGTATTGGCCTTTGCTGATCTAATCAAATCCTTTGTGTTACAAAGGACACCAGCTTACATGGTTTTGTACCAGGACTGCAGTGAATACTCAACGTCCATTGCATTGGCCAGCAGGAGACTTACTGACAAGGAAATTTGTCCAATCCACAAATTAGAGTTTTTGGCTTCGAAGTAAGATGTAACTCACAAGCTCTTTTTTTTTTTTTTTGGTCTGTATGGCCAGCAATCCAACCGGCATATATTACAACAAGTGGTAAAATTCTGCCCACCAGAATTTCATAAAAATGCCAGAAAATTGTGAATTTAGCAATGTCATTGGCTAGAGAAGTGTGGCCAAAGATAAAATACCTTTGTAGGTTCCCGTGCTTACAAATGATGGCAACGTCCAAGAAAGGAAGGTGTATAGTGGAGGAGTCTGTGACAATTAAGGAGGAGGTTCATTAGTGAGTTCCGAGTCAAGCCTCCTGGCCCATATTGGCCATGACAACTGGTGGCAAGCTCAGCTGCAGAATGAAGGAATGACATTGAGGAAGTGACAGAAGTTGGAGCTAAGCTATGAAGTACCATACCAGATGGTAACTGATCCTATATGAGATAGGGGAAATCAATTTGTGCTGCCCAAAACCAATCATATATGGCTCGCAAATTTCTCCTTGATAATTTTGAACATTTGGGTCAAGAAAAAACTCCAAATTTGGTGAAGACCAGCTTCCATTGGCCAAAGATGACAACTTACGTATATAAGAAGGATGATGGTTTGCCCAGCAAGGTCAACAGAAAGTGTCATTAACCTAAGCTGCTTACCTAGAGAGTATTAAAATCAGCAAACAATTGGCACTAGAACCCAGACATTTTTTCTCTGGAAGGGGATAAAAGAACATAAACAACATTCTAGTGGTAATAGACCACTTCATGTACATACACGTGCCTACCCAACCAAGATCTGGAAGGCTTCTACAGTAGCCAAAGTGCTATGAGAGAACTATTGAGTGCAGATTTACTACCAAGATCCATGCTAATCACAGTTAATATTTTAAGAGCAAACTACTTAAGTTGGTGTGCAATTTGTCAAGAAAAAATATTGAGAATTATCCCATACAGTGTGAATTGAGGTCAAGTGGGCTTAACTACTTGGATCTAAATGAGTTCTTTTTGCCATAAGTTGGTAGCCACAGAGAAAATGAAAAACAAGCCATGCAAATAACTTCATTATCTGAAGACAAATTTACTGGAATAAAAATTAAAGATGCAGTCAGCTAGTCATTGATATCAAATGGAAAATAATATGGCTGTTAAAAACTGGGCCACAGAGCCCTTCCAGTTTGGGTCATATTTCTCCAGGCATTTGCAGGATTCTCTGCCTTCAAGGCTTCTCTTGATCCTGACTTGTGGAATTATAAACTGTGTTGTTAGGACTTTGAAATTGTGCAACCAGAAGGGAAAGCTCTGGACTTTCCTTACACATGTAAATAAATCATATTTCTTCCTTGAAGCACATAATTTCCATGAAAGCTATGGGGTTCCTATTGGTTTTCCCCACTAGCAAGATCTACCACATGAGATTCACTGGATCAGAGGCCAAATGTAAGCCTGTTTGGGTCTGGATCTGTAAAGGATATTCCTATCTGCTCAGACTCAGGCTGAAAGGGGAAACATTTAGATCAATTCTGAATCCATTTAGAGAAAGGACAACATGGATTGGGAGCAGGCATGGGCTGGGGGTTTTGACAGTGCCAAATTGAGGTAAAATGTAAAATGCCTAATAAGCAGTCCTTTATAGTCTGCTTTATGTTCCAATGGAGCTTAAGTTTCTTTCTCTTTTTAAAAATTCTATTTAATATTTTATTTTTCTAGTTACATGCAAAATGATTTTTATCGTTAGTTTTTAAAATTTCTGAGTTCTAATTTGTAAGTAATTTGATATAGGTCATACATGTGTAGTCATGTAAAATATTTCTGTTTTAGTCATCTGAAAGAAAACACAAAACAAATAAAAAGATAGATAAATAAAACCAAGAAACACAATTTTTTTTAAAGTATGCTTCGATCTGCATTCAGAGTACATCAATTCTTTCTCTAGAGGTGAAGAGCATTTTACCTAATTCCTGCAGAATTGTCTTAGATAATTGTATTGCTGAAAAGTTAAGTCATTCACAGTTGCTCATAGTACAATATTTCTGTTACCGTGTACAATGTTCTCCTGGTTCTGCTCATTTCACTTTGCATCAGTTCATGCAAGTCTTTCCAGGTTTTTCTGAAACCATCCTGCTCATCATTTCTTATAGCACAATGGTATTCAATCACAATCATATATCACAACTTGTTCAACCACTCTCTAATTAGTGGGCATCCTCTCAATTTTCAATTTTTTGCTACCACAAAAAGAGCTGCAATAAATCTTTTTTGTACATATAGATCCTTTTCCTTTTTTTTTAAATCTCTTTGCAATACACACCTAGTTGTTGTATTTCTGGGTCAAAGAGTATACAGGTTTTTATAGTAATTTGGGAATGGTTCCAAATTGCTCTACAGAATAGTTGAATCGATTTTACTACATCCCCTCCAACATTTGTCATTTTTCTTATATGTCATATTAGCCAATCTCATACGAGTAGGGTGGTACCTCAGAGTTGTTTTAGTTTACATTTTGTTTTCATTACATGTTTAGTTTACATTTCTCTAATCAATAGTGATTTAGAGCATTTTTTGCATGTGATTAGATATAGCTTTGATTACTTCATCTAAAAACTGCTAGTTCATATCCTTTAAACAGTTTATCAACTGGGGAATGACTTGTATTGTTACAAATTTGATTCAGTTCTCTATATATTTGATAAATGAGGCATTTATCAAAGAAACTTGTAAACATTTTTTTCACATTTATTACTCTGTATTTCCCTCCACCCTGCTTTCTCCCTCTGTTTATCTTACCCTCTCTCTCCTTCCACACTTCCCATCCACAAAGGGTTTGGCTTCTGAATACTACCTCCCCCAATATACCCTCCCTTCTATCACTCCCCTGTCCTCTTTTCCCTTTCCCCTCCTCTTTTCCTGTAGGGTAAGATAGATTTCTATACCCAACTGAGTGTGTATGTTATTCCCTATTTGAGCCAATTCTGATGAGAGTAAGATTCAAGCACTCTCACTTCTCCCCTCTTCCCCTCTATTATAAAAATTTTCCCCATCTCTTTTATGTGAGATAATTTATCCCATTTTACCTTTCCATTCCACATTTATCCAGTGAATTCCTCTTTATCACCCCTTAATTTTATTTTTTAAAAATATCATCCCATTATATTCAACTCACACCCATGACCTCTGCCTATGTATATTCCTTCTAACTGTCCTAATAATGATAAAGTTCTCAGGAGATACAAGTATCATATTCCCATGTGGGTATATCAACAGTTTAACCTTATTGAATACCTTATGATTTTTTCCTGTTCATCTTTTTATAATTCTTGCATTTTAAAATCTAATCTTCTATTCAGCCCTTTTCTGGTCTTTTCAATGGTAAAGCTGGAAAGTTCTCTATTTCATTGAATATCTATTTTCCCTCTGAAGAATTATACACATTTTCACTGGGTAGGTCATTCTTAGCTGTAATCTTAGATCTTTTACCCTCCAGAATATCATATTCCAAGCCATCCAATCCTTTAATGTAAAAGCCACTAAATCTTGTGCTATCCTGACTGTGGCTCTACCATATTTGAATTGTTTCTTTCTCGTTGCTTGCAATATTTTCTCCTTGATCTTGGCACTCTGGAATTTGACTATAGTTTTTCTGGGAGTTTTCATTTTGGGACCTCTTTCAGGAATTGATTGGTAGATTCTTTCGATGTCTGTTTTAACCTCTGGTTCTAGAGTATCTGGACAGTTTTCCTTAAAACTTTACTGAAAGACGATGTCCAGGCTCTTTTTCTTTTATCATGGCTTTCAGGTAGTCTAATAATTCACCAATTATCTCTCCTTATTGTATCTTCTAGGTCAGTTGTGTTTCCAATGAGATATTTCAAATTTTCTTCTATTTTTTCCATGCTTTTGACTTTGTTTCTTCATATCTCAAAGACTCATTAGCTTCTATTTCCCTAATTCTAATTTCTAAGGAATTACTTTCTTCAATAAGCTTTTGTACGTCCTATCCCATTCGGCCAATTTGAATTTTCTTCAGTGATTTTTTGCACAAATTTTTCCATGTAGCCAATTCTGCTTTTTAAGGAATACTTCTCTTCAGTGGATTTTTGTGTCTGTTTTTATCATTTGGCCTATTGTTTTTAAGTTATTTTCTTTTGTATTTTTTGTGCCTCCTTTACCAAGTTCTTCACTTATTTTTCATTATGTCCTTGCATCACTCTCATTTCTTTTCCCATACTTTTCCTCTACCTCTCTTATTTGATTTTTAAAATCCTTTTTGAGTTCTTACAGGAATTCTTTTGGGGTCTGAGACCAATTCTCATATATCTTTGAGACTTTGGATACAGCAGTTTTGACTTTGTTGTCTTCTTTTGAGTTTGTGTTTTGATTTTTCCTGTCACCATGGTAACTTTGTAAGGTCAGGTTCTTTTGTTGTTGTTGTTTTCTCATTTTTCTAATTTATTTCTTGACGTTTAACTTTATGTTGGGCTCTGCTCCTGAAGTGGAGGGAGAACTGTCCCAAGCTCTGGGTTTTTTGTGCAGGTTTTTTTTCTGATCTAGTTCTAGGGGGGTCTATAAGTTTTCAGTTCTTCTAAAGCGGCATGAAGGAAAAATGTGTTTACTATTCTCCTGGCCTATGTTCTGGTCTGGGAGTGACCACAAGTATTCTTTTCCACCATGGAACTTTTTTCCACACTCCCCTGTAGCTGTAAGCTCTGCTGTGCTAATATGCCTCCTCACCCTAAGAGTGCAACCTAGGACCACAATCTGTGTTTGGGAAATGCAACAAAGTCCTGCACCCAATGCCAGCAAAGTGACCCTTGTAAACTCCTTCTGACCAGTTGTCTCACCTCAATATCTGCGGCCTGCGAGCTCTGGAAGCCACTACTGCTGATTCAATTGCCTCCAAGGGCTGCTGTTGTCTTGCTGGGGCGTTGCCTGCACTTCACCTCTGTACCATTCAGGCTGACCTTCTAAGTTGTTTTCAGCTGGAAAATTGTTTCACTCCTCCTTTTGTGAGTTCTGCTATTCCAGGATTCATTTTGATATTTCAAAGTTGTTTGCAGGGAAATTTGGGAGAGCTCAGGTAAGCCTCTATCTTTTCTCTGCAATCTTGGCTCTGCTCCCACAAAGCTTAAACTTCAATCTTCTAGCATACTTTAACAGCAGTTATAAATTAAGTTATTGAATCCTGTTCTCTTAATACACATTTGTAAATCTTTTACCTTCAGCATTTCTTGTGTGTAGAAATAAATTACTTGTCCAATATCTCTTAATATTCTATATTAAAATGCTTTTACTTTAATCTCCCCATTTTAAGGGAGGTCCCAGATATAAACAATAAGTAAAATCATCCCTGGAACACTGGAGTGAGGAACATAATGAGCCAAAGACTGTGAGAAATTCTCTTTAGAGGCTTTAAGGCACTCAGTATTGAATCAAGTCTAAATCTTCTGCCTGGGTACAGAGCAGAGGGACTTCTTAGTGAAGAAGAGAGTGGCCTCAGTACCCACAGGTTCTGCGGTAACACAGGAATTCCTTAATTACAATAGGGGTGGGTAAAATCCTAATCAATCTCTGAAATTCAAGCTATCAACTAAGGCAAAACAATAACAACCAGATACAGCATACACACACACACACACACACACACACACACACACACACACGCTCACATGCACATTTTGTCTTTTGTCCTTTTTTCTCAAAGAGAACAAGGATGTGATGCTGTCACATGCAAGTGAACTGGATTTAAGTGAGGCAGGGTTGTGCAAAGTCACCAACTTCATGTTCTCCTCCAGAACCATCTAGGTCCAATGGCAAGATATAGATCAGGATGACTAGAAATGGCCCAGGACGAAGTGGGAGACTTAGTCTTTTTAAGCTAAGGTCTTTAACAGGTCTTAGTTTGACTGAGGCAATAGCCATTCAGTGATTAAGGCTAGGTAAGAAACGAGGCAGAGAATGGGCTCTTTTACCTGGTTAAAACACTTCAAGAAATTGACTCAGACTATTCACTGGAAGGTCAAATGCCAAAGCTGAAGTTTAAATAATTTGGCCACATAATGAGAAGACAGGACTTATTGGAAAAGACCCTGATGTTGAGAAAGACTGAAAGAGGAACACAAAAGGAAAAGGGGGTGGCAGAGGATAAGATGTCAGAAACAAGGAACATGAGTTTGGACAGACTTAGGGAGACAGTAGAGGAGAGAAGGACCTGGCATACCATAGTTCACATAGTTACAAAGAGGTGGACCTGAATGAATGACTGAACAAGAAAAACACACCATTTGATTCACATCTTCTCATATATCTTATTTGGAGTCAAGCTTGTTGTTCATATTTTACAACCTTCAGTTGTTTTTTGGTGTTTTCTCTTTCCATTTATGCTACTGTAAACTGTGTGTATTGTGTAAACACTTTGTCATTCTGTATATTGTTTCCTGTCTCTGCTTATTTCATTTTGCATCATAAATATTTCCATGTTTTATTCATCACATTTGTCAATTCTTAAAGTACATTAACATTCCATTGCATTTATGTAACAAAATTTATTTAGCCATTGCTTAAACACTTGACATCTATTTTGTTTTCAGTTCTTTGCTACCACGAAATGTGTTGTTATAAATATTTTTGTGTATATAAAGTCTTCCTTACTTGTTAATGATATTCTTGAGGTGTATACCTAAAATATATATACCCTGGGTCAAATGGCATGGATACTTTAGTCACTTTATTTGCCTCAATTCCAAATTGCTTTCCAGAATGGTTATACCAATTCAAAGCTCAACCAACAATGCATTAGTGCACCTATATTTCGTAACCTCTCCAATACTGATTATTTTCATCTTCTGTTATTTCTGCCAATTTGCCATATGAAAGCTGAAACTTCAGGGTCATTTTCATTTATAGTTTTATTATCCTTAATTTGGAGCATTTTCATATGGTTAATAGCTTGCAATTCTTTCCATAACTGTTTGTTCATATCTTTGACCATTATTTATTTGTTGTGCCTATATTTTGGATAGCAGGCTTATCACAGATATTTGCTACAATTTTTTTCCCATTAAACTGCTTTCCTTATTATCATAGATGCATTAATTTTGTTTGTGTAGAAGCTTTTCTAGTTCATGTGATTAAAATGAACTATTTTAACTTTTGAAGCTGCCTCTATACTATGTTTGAAAACTCATTCCCTGCCTGTAGCTGAAAAGGGGAAAAAACTTGTGCTTCTCATCTAATTTTTATATGGTATAATCTTTAATATTCAAGTCACATATCTTCTTTGAATTTATCATGGAACATGGCATTAGCTATTAGTTCAAGCCTAATTTCTGCCAAATTGCTTTCCAGTTTTCTCAGCACAAACAGAGTAACTTATTAACAAGTAATGCAAAGCTTCTTTTAAAGCTTCATATATTGGTAAGTGCTGAAACTTCAGGTGGATGAGGAAACATTTTTAAAGAGAGGGAAAAAAAGAATCAGGAAAAACCAGACTAATACACACACACACACACACACACACACACACACACACACACACACCATCTCCAATGAGACTTGCAGTCAGAATGTTTTAATTAAGCATTGCTGATCATGCTAGGGATGCTAAGATTTACATAGATAGCTAAGTGGCATTAGGATTGGACTTTTCTACTTCAAATGCACCACATAAACACTCACTGCCTACATACCTATTCTGGAAGTCACAGAAGATGAGGAAGCTGAGGGCATTCATGACCATTAACATCACTCAACTTAAGAGTTCAGTGAAAGGATTTCTATCATTTAACTTGACTCAAAAGCAAAGAGAGCAACAAATCACAATATGATGCTCAAGTTTGCTGACAGGTCTGGCTCCAACTTATTTTTTTGTCTTATTTTATCAGACTTGCTACATTCCAATCAAACAAGACTGTCTCTGAAATGAACATTCTGTTGCCTACTTCTATGCATTTGAACAAGTTGGCTTCATGCTTGAAATGTGTTCCCTCTTCATCTTCTCATCTCAGAATTCTTACTTTCATTAAAAACTCAGAGCAGTGCTTTTTGATTCAAGCCCTTTCTAATACTGGGGATACATGAGTTTGGATTCAACGATAGCCAGGAGAATGAATAAGAAAGGACTCAGAGAGTTTTGTTTTGGAGGGGGGAAGGCAAGGCAAATGGGGTTAAGTGACTTGCCCAAGGTCACACGGCTAGTGAGTGTAAAGTGTCTGAAGCCATATTTGAACTCAGGTCCTCCTGACTCCAGAGCCCATGCTTTATTCACTATGCCACCTAGCTGCCCCTCAGAAGGAGTTTTTACGGAAGCAGCTGTCACTGAACTTGGGACAGAGCATCACTATGGTCCAGCCCTCTTGGTGCTACACATTGACTTTCAATAGTCCTCAGCATAGTAAATAACTCTCCCTAAATACACCCGATCACAGGAAACCATAAATATACAACCACAAGAAAATTCACATAAGCAACCTCGGTCATAAAATAGAAGAATTTCAGGTTTTGAAAACACCTCAGAGGTCATCTAAATATGGCTTTTCAAACTTTTTCCACTTGATCTCATGGAGTCATGACCCACAGTTTAAGAAACACTGAAGAATTCCTTCTACAATTTACTCAAGGGGTTATCCATTTTCACTTATATCAGTCCTAAAATTGTCTCTTAGAAACCTTTAATTACCATTACGAATTTTGCCATTGGCAGACAAGCAGAATAAATGCAATCCCTCTTTACATAACCCTTCAAACACTAGAATACACTGTCAGATTCCCCCTACCCACAAGCTTTACAGGAATTTTCACTTCCTTTAACCAATTGTTGACGCCTTTGATCTCCCTAATTGTCTTCTTCTGGATACTCTCCAACTAGGTAATTTCTTTCCAAAAATGTACCTCCAGAACTGAACACAAATACTTCAAATGTAATGTAACCAGCATTGAGCATGAATATAATCATGTCTATCATCTTTCTAGTCCCAAATACCATGAAGAGACAGCGAGCACGGCAGAAGAGAAGATAGAACTTAGGTGCCTTTACCAGGAGACCTAGGTGAGAAATTCAAGACAGAAGAAAAGGTATAGACAGTGAATGTCAAGGAAATTGATGGGCAATCCTGGGCCTGAAAATGGAAGAAAGTGGAGTCCCTTTAGCCTTGGCTAAATTGGGCATTGTGAGTAACAAATCACAGTAAGATCCTTGCTGACACGTCTGGCTCCAATTTATTTTGTTTGCCTTATTTTATCAGACTTGTTATGTTCCAATCAAACAAGACTGTCTCTGAAATGAACATTCTGTTGCCTTAAGGGACTCAGTGTACGGCCTAAAAAGTGTTTCTAGGAGTTTAACCCAAAGTGGTTCTCATTTCTTCTTTGTACCCTGGTGCATCACCAAAATCATATCATGCAATGATTTCAGGAAAACGAACTAGTAACAAACCAATGACTTGTTCAACTTGGGAATTACATTTAGGCAAGAACCAATGTGCTTCACTTATAAATGGGGAAACGTTACTTTTTTAATCCTGGCCAGGAAGACTTAAATCATTCCTGGACCTCTGTTTCTACAGTTGAACTACAAGATGTCAAAACTCTAGTGTCTAATGTTAGGAGGGTTAGTCATTTTTCAACCTACCAAACATATTACCTGGGTACTGTCACAATGTGACGTAATTGAAATGATTTAGAAAATGGAGGCACGTTTTCCTTGAAAATGTAAACACAGTTTATATTGGTAAATAAGTTTTGAATTTCTTATCTCAGGTTTAATAGTTTTCTAAATGGCTTCCCAACAGGTAGAAGTTATGCTGTATCCCTTGGTGAGGATTTTATTGCTGAAGATTTGGTTTGGTTTTTTTTAACCAATAATCTCCACCATTGAGCTAGAAAAGCAAAGATCCCTAAACACAGATATGCACCTTCTTGGAGATTAGAAGGGCTATAGGAAGGAGGAACAGAGTTTGTTCCTGCTGAAATATCTATTAAGTATTTCAATGGCTGTGGATTTGGAACAAATCCAAAAATTATAGCAGGAAGTTAAAATCATTCTTTTTCCTTTGCTGGGTAGTGTAACAAAGATTTTTATCTCAATAAATCAAGGGAGATCAACAAATTTAGTCACTGCAGCTGTAGTTAAGTAGTTTGCTCAATGAAGCTTCCCAGATTATGGATTAGGACAGGAACTAGACCTGTGGCTGTCCCCCATGCCCAGAATGCTTTCCCTCCTTCACTCTGACGACTGACCTCCTTGGCATCCCTGAAGTCCCAACTAAAGTGCCACCTTCCACAGGAAGCTTTTCCCACCACCTCTTAATTCCTGTTTTCTCTTTCAGTTATTTCTGTATGTAGATTAATTTGCATATATTTATTTTCATGTTGTAAACCCCCAATAGTTTTGAGGTTCCTCGAGGGCATCTGTTGCCTCTTTTCGAATCCCCAGCACTTAATACAGTGCTTGGTACATAGTAGATGCTTAACGTTTATCTGAATTGAAATTAGCAAAAATAAAATCTCTGATGTGGAAAATCCTTCTACCAATGCAGGCAGGCTCCTTCTCTAAAAGTAATAGCTTTAGGAAGTATCTTAACGCACTGAAAGGTCAAGTCCCTTGCCCAAGGTTGTCTAAGCCAGTAGAAGGTCTTGACCACAGGTCTTTTTTGCTTCCATGAAAATTCTCGATTATGTCATGAAGCCTCTCAAACCTTCCTAGATAATGGTTTACATTTTTCACCCTGAAAATAGAGTAAAGAAAAATAAACTCTTCTTAGACATCTCAGGCTCCATTGTGATTTTTTGTTCCTTGTGGTCAATGGAAAGCCACAATTTGTTTTATTTCACATATGAAACCTGAGTAGTGAACAATATAACAATCTGATATTTTGTCAGGAATCATCTTTACTTCTTCCTTAAACCTATACAAATCTACTTTTCAGGACTTAGTATTAAGGAAATTCCTCACTAGGATTCCCGAGTGGAGTGAAAGTTTAATAATAAACAGAATAACCGACCTCATAATAGTGCATCATGGCAGACTGAAACCAATAAATCATACAAGCACTTTCTGTGTGCCTGGCACTGTGTGAAGCGCTAGGAATGCAAAGAAAGGCAAAAGACAGTTCCTGCTCTCAAAGAACTTGCAGTGTGATGAAGGTGAAAATGAAAACCATTCTATACAGGAAAATTGAGGATATTCTCAGAGGGAATTCACTAACCTTAAAAGGTACCGGAAAATGCTTCTTGCAAAAGGTGGGATTTTAGCTGAGACATGAAGAAGTCAGGGAAGCCAGGAGGGAGAGAGTTTTGGCATGGGGGTAAGCCAGGGAAAAGTTAGGAGATGAAGTGCTTTTTTGGGGGGAAATCACAAGAAGATAAGCATCGCTGTATCAGAGAGTAGATGACAGCATGGTTTAAGAAGACTGAAAACCAGGAAAAGGCCAGGCTAAAAAGGATTTTAAAAGCCAAACACAGGATTTTATCTTTAACCTTGGAGGCAACAGGGAGCCACTGGCATTTACTGAATGGGGAAAAGATACAGCCTGACTTCATGTTTTAGAAAGATCAATTTGATAGTTGAGTGAAGAACATAATGGAGTAGAGAAAGACTTGAGGCAGGGAAGAAAAATCAGTTGGCTATTGCAAATGTCCACATGTGAAGTTAAGGAGCATATACATGTACAAGGGATTGTATAAAGGTAAAAATGACAAAAGTTGACAACTGATTGGAGATACACACACACATACCCCAACATATATACCAAACACACATCCCTATACACCAAAGCATTGATTATAGTACTTTTAGTGGTAACAAAAAGTTGCAAATAAATAGATGTCCATCAGTTGGGGAATGACTAAACAAATTGAGGTACATGAATGTAACTGAACATTATTGCACTGTAATACATGATATATATATGAATAATTCAAAGAAGCCTTTTATGAACTGGCAGAGTGATATAAACTGAATTAGGAAAACAATATTGCTACAAGACTGTAGATGGAAAGAAAGGCTTGAACGATAACAAAAAATTAAAACTATATAAGCAACTTTGCCCTTAAGATTTGAAAAAATATGGACCTCCCTTTTCTCTTCATGGAGTTGGGGGAATACAGGTGTGAAATTTGCACATGCTCACAGACATTGTTGACCTATCTGTTTTACTGAACTGCTTCTCTCTCTGCCCTTTTAAAGTCTGTTACGAGGAATGGCTCACCAGGCAGCAGAGAAAGGATATATTTGAAAATGAAGGTAATATACAACAGACATGAAGAAATGAGATTTTTAAAACTCAATTAACCTGAACTATGGATTCTGTAATAAGGCAGGGCAATAGTTAGTCTGAGACTCAATAAGTAATTTCAAGAAGTACTAAGTTTTGCTGGTATGCTGGGATCACAGGATCATGAATCCAGAGTCATTCCACACACCACTTTTCCCCCAATACCTTGTCCCCAAGTCCAAAAACCATGGTATAAGGACATCCAGCTACACTTCCCTCATTCTTTCTAATTCTGGTACATGAATCAAATCATTACTAATATTACTACTGTATACTGCTACCATGATGGTGCAAGACCTCATCACTTCATACGTGCTGTTCCTCACAAAAAGAACTCCATTTCTTAACCCAGTCTTTATACTGGCTGTCCTTCACGCCTAGAACTCTTTTCTTCCTCATCTCTGGCTCTTGGCTCCCCTGACTTGCTGCAAATCTCAGCCAAAGTCCCAGCTTCTAAAGAAGCCTTTCTAGGTCTTTAGCCTTTGGTCTACTCCTGAGATTAACTCTAATACGTAGTTACATCCATACACTCTCTCTCTCTGTGTCTCTGCCTCTCTCCCCTCCTAAGTCGCCATTCCCTTCTATGTATTATCCCTCTACTCTATTAGAATGTAAGCTTCCTGAAAGACAGGGGCTCTCTTCACCTTTATTTCTATTTCCAGGAAGACATAGAAATTCCTACAGATAGCTGACATATAGAAAGCATTTATTAATTTTTTAAATTTGTTCATTGATCTGATCTAATCCCCTCATTTTTTTAGATGAAGTAACTGAAGCCCAGGGCAGTTTAAAGAGACAAGTCTCACCCTCTAGAATTAGGATCTGAATTAAAGTCCTTTCTCTCCAAAGGTGAAATTCTTTTCTGTATAATACTGCCTTCTTTTAAGGGTTTTTTTTTTTCAGAATTTTAAGAGCTAAAATTTCTAGTGCTGATGAACATAAATAGCACAAGAAATTCCAATATTTTCCCCCACAAACGCTGCTCATTTTCATGTAAAACCTGAAAACCCATCCCCATGCTCAATCATCAATAGCCCACGATCTTCTTAATTACAATAAGCATAAATTTAATTGGGTGTTTGTAAAGAAAATGAAATCTTGCATTGGTTACCCTCTCCTATGATTCAGTCATCGAGTGTGTAAAAATATGTTACATGAAAATATAATACAAAATAAAAACCAAACTTTTTTTCAAAAAAGAGAAGTCACAACCAAAGATAACAGAGGCTTGTTCTTTCCATGGGGAGAATGAGACCATTTTATTCGAGGGGAATGTTAAAACAAAGCCATATACAATTTGTACCAAATACAATATAACTGTTTGTTCCCTATTTCTGAATAATTACAGTATATACAGATTCATTAAGGCACTGGTTTCCCAAAAGAATACAAATGAGTCTTCTTTTGAAACAAATTTAAAAAAAAATAACCAACTTTTATAAAGCTACCAAGTTTTCTCCAAAAAAAATGGCATTGTTTATTACAGGAGAAATCACAAGTGCTAAATGTCACCTCTTCTGATGTCCTTTCCCAGACTGAAGCTTCTATACACACCACTGAATTCCCTACACACCTGTAACTTAAATTACATCGTCAAGTTTTCAAAATCACCCTTCTCTTAGGACCTTTGCACATATCCTTCAGTAAAAAAGTATACTGGAAAATACTCAGAACATAAAACATTGCTGTTTCTAATTGAACACATAGGAAAAGGGTCTTCTGTCACTGAAATGTAGTTACCATCCGAGACTAGTCACAATTTTGATGAAAGTGTTAAACAACGCTGACCTTGGCACCAGTAAATAGAATCTGGGAGCACTGTGCAAGACTGCCTCCCTCAGGCATTACAGAGGAAAGAGATGGTCATTAAGGCTTGTTGTGTTAACTGTTTTGTTTTGTCTTTTCCTGAAAGGCCAAAGGTCTGTCTCTTCATAAATGATTTTGGAGAATCGCAACTTAAAATTTAACAATCTATGTATTATCATAAATAAATATTATGCTTCATTTAGTGCTTTATCATCCATAATATCTTACTCCCTAATCCACATACTGGAGTTATTCCAGACTCCAAATTAAACATAATATATATTTATACACACACACACACACATGCACACACACACACGTGTGTGTACACATATATGTACACATACATATACAAACACACATAAACCTGAACATCTTAACATACAAACATTACACTATCTACCAACTGATATCCTAGAATCCCTTCTTTTGAGGGGGGGGAGGAGTTTAAATTAGCTTGTAATTAAGAATAATCCTGAAAGTAAACAATCAACTGATAGAAACATTTTCCAGGTTATTCCCTCTTCCTCTTTATAACAACATCTGCCCACCTACTAGATCTTTCATAGAAATAAAAATAAAAGTATTCTATATTATGGTGTTTTGTAAGTAGTCTGATTTTTAAAAACAATTCCTGTAAATATTGTTTTTGTAACAAAGGGAAAGAATTATTGATAAACTATTATAAACTTTTACGTAAGGTTAGCTCTAATCGGTCTTTAGTATCTAATTAATATCTTCAAATTTCTAGTGATTGAGATTGGTGATTAAAAAGGTAACTAATCTGTTTTGATTCAACAGAGTAAATAATACACACAATTTGAGGGCAGTAATTAATTAGTCCCTATTGCTATTTTTATTAGCAACTCTGGAATAAACATCTAAATTCACTTTTCAATTTCTTCAATACTTCAAATGACTCATGATTTCAGAGGATTCAAGTGACCTGAAAGTGAGTTTGAGTTTTTATTTGAGAGAAATTATTCTGGCTACCATTCTAAGGTGACTAAAGGGTTGATCAGGAAGGACATAAGGGACTTTAGAGAAATAACAAGTTTAATTTGGGAAAGACCTGAGTAATTAATGTGCTGTGGCCAGAAAGCCCCTTTACAAATACTTCATTGTTTGACTGTAGCAACCAACACACTTGTCTCTGAACAACTTGGCCTTCACATATAAAGGTTCTCTGCAAATTAGACATATATTAACCTATTCTGATGCAATGAACAGAATACTTTCACAAAAAAAAGGAAAAGCAACTTTATCTTATGCTAACATCTGGCATTTTAGTTTCTACTGAGTTTATTTTAGTTATGACTAAAGCAGCATTTAGATCTTTTATTCAAAACCAAACTATCCACAACCGCCTCATAAAAAAAAGGAAGAAAAACATCAGCAGCGAAAAGAAGTACTTCTTTCCAGCTGTGATAAAATCTGGATGGAAGGCACAGAACAATGAATTACGAAATACTGAACATAGTGCAATGCCACCAGCATGTAAGCAGACCGCACAGCTACTTTTGGAGGATTTATTTTCTGGAAGAAACAAATCATCAGCTGCAGGGAAAAAAATTCTCTTTGATTTTTTAAGCAGTTGTCGAGTTTTCAGCAATCTTTTGTCTCTGTGAAGTCCCTGGCGAATAACTCTATAGCAAAAAAGCGTGACATCACACTGCCCCCTGATGGCTCTCTTAAAAGATGGCTAAAACCCTAGGAATTTACCATTTTTCCCAATTATTCTCTTTCTAAGAAAATGATGGAAATAGAGAATTCTGATGACTTGAGGAGGATGGCTAAAACTTAATTTTACAAAACAAATTTTACAAACAAATTTTACTGTTTTTTTTTTCTGAAGAGCACTGGCTCTAATAATGACATTATCCATGGAACTCAAAAGCTAAAAACCCTGACGTTGAGGAGACAATTTGTAAATGGACAAATGCCTTAGAAAGAAATAAATAAAAAGTGAACCTCATCCCAAAAGATTAGAATAATTAAAATAAAATAAACCAGGTCAACATTCCATATGTGAAGTCAATAACTATAATATCCCCTGGGATATAGTGGAAACACTATACATATACCAATGGAACAAATCCCAGCAACCATCATATTTGGGGGCATTCCTAAGTTCCCTGTTGTCCCTTTGGAAGGCTGTATTTTTATATTTCTAGTTGGAATTCCATTAATTTAATCCCACAAATTCCTCCCTGGCCATCCCCTCCCCTTATTGATAAGAAATACATCACGTGAGATGCTAATTCTTATGCTTCTAGGTTTGGCTCTTACACATATATAAAGAAACAGCATACTTGCTTTGCCTACTCAACAACAAAGAGGAAAATCTGCCTTCCAATGCACCTTCTCTTCATCCCAAAGGATGGTAGTTCCACTTACTACTGCACTTCCCTGCAGGGAGGAGTAAATGTGTGCTGAAGTCTTCAGTCACTTCCACAATGAAAATTGTAAAAAAAAGAAGAAAAAAATCTTTGTTTGGGCTCAATGAACAGAGGGTGCTTTTCTTAGTAACTGTGTAACAATCGGCAACGTGAGGAGTTTCTGAACAATTACTGTGCCATTTACTTACTTTGCCTCAATTCCTACAAACTGCATTGGTACAATGGTTTCATATTTTGTGAAACTGTCAAAGACCACCAGTAGATAGGTGAAATTGTGGTCAGTCATCAGCTGGCTGCTAGTGATGCTAGCAGGGACACTGACCTCAGCAAGAGCAACTCCCACATCTTATGCTAGGCAATGTGGTCTTTGGAGGCAGGAGACAGGTGCCTTTTAAGATATATTACAATTTCTCAAACATCACAGACTCTCTTTGGGTTTGCTTGGAATGCCATATTCTCACAAATGGAAAAGAAAGTGATTCTGTTTTTCCTTTCAGGCACCATTTTTGGGTAGCTGTCCTTTGTGTTTTGTTTTGACTGCAACATTATATGCATTTACATTGTGTTTTATTTTGAAAAAAAAATTAAAGAATTTTTTGTCTTTAAAAATCCCCAAATACAAGGCTTTCACAGAAAGCAATATGTATCATTTTTGCATCAGTTACCCAAGTGGTCTTCCCTTCCCGCAACCAGGCCCCTAAAGCCTGTGATTGGCAATGTCACTCTTTATCCAGGGTTTTCCCTGAGAGCAAGTGGCCTGTTCCTGCTCAGGAGCAGGATGTCATTCAAGATTTGTACTATGGAAAGATCTTTAACATCTTCTGCTTTGCCAAAAAAAGGAAAAATACATGTTGGCCATCTCCAGATGTTTACTTTCTCCCTTCAATCAGAGTTTAATGTCCTGTGACTCTGACATTTTGGCAAGTGTTTTCTTAACCCGAAGGGCTGTGAGACGGGATGCAGGATTGTGGGCCCAGCATTCTGTCATGAGTTTCCCCATCTGCCGTAGACACTGTGGGGAAGAAATGGGAACATTAGAGCACAATTAGCAGACTGTGCTATGATCAACAGGGTCACTTCTTAGAATCTTTGAAGTTTGAGCATGAAAAAGATATTTCTCCTTTAAACTCTACAGGTACAAAAATCTTCAGCTCCATTTTGATTCAAGATTAAAGGATTAATGCACAGCTTTCATGTCATCCATATTGTGATAGATCCAGACAGGTGGTTTTGCTGCCTACAGCGTATTGGCTTTGTAATGCGGTATTAAACAAATATAAAAATATTCAGGGGATTTCTTTGGTTCAATGGCACACTCCCAGATTGTTTACGACACTTTCTAAGTTGTACTCTTTTTGTCTAATTGCATGTGACACAAAGGAGGAAGCTAATTCCCAAAGTACAGCTGCCTGCTACAATAACTACGTTAAATTGGACTATTTAACAAGATTAAGGACCTCTTCCTAGAATCACAGACATGGTCTCCAGTGCTCATGTGTGGTATACCAATTACTAGTCTCGCTTCATTAGAAATCCTTGGTACAAGAGTGTAGAGTGCCTGGATGGTCACCTATTGGATGTGCTGTAGTGGGGCATTCTTTTAGGGGTACAGCTTAGATCAGATGGCTACTGAAATCCCTTGTAACTTCAAAAGTCTATGATTTTGAATTTGACACTTTTCCCAGACTTCATCTCAGTCCTCCTATTTGCAAAGTGTACACGTCACTATGCATTTCAGAAATTGTGCACAAGTGACTTGCCAAGGTGGGATAAGAGAATACTATAAGTCCTTTAATAAAAACAAAACCATCTTTTTCCTTGAAAAATCATTTATTAACAGCAGTTTTTCTGTCTATGTCTACCATCTAGATACATGCATGTATGGAAAATGTACAAGGGTCCACGTTGGTGTGCTTTAAGGATCTAGCTACCGCTATTATCAAGATGCAGCTGTGTTAGGGGGACAACATGAGAATGTGTCACAAAGAGCCAAGAAAAGTGGATACTGACATGGGGAAAAGAATGCTGCTCAACTCAGAAAGTTAAGCCCCATACAGGGATGAAATGACCAAAATTACACAAACAGCTTCTCTGGAACTAGTCACACTAACTTCAAACCTGAACTTGTCTCGTCTCCCTCTACTTCCTTTTCCCTTGCCAGTTTTCAGATCAGGTTGGCATTGCTTTATTATCAGTCTTACGAAACTGACCATTCACAGAATCATAGGACCTGAGAGATGGAAGGGACCTCAGTGGCCATCAGATCCAATCAATACTAGAAAGGAACTCACACACTAATAACATACCTGACAAGTGACCATCCTGCCTCTGTTGAAATACCTTTGAGAAGCAATAACCCACCATCTCTCAAATTCAGCTCATTCACTTTGTGATAATCCTTTCCCATTTCATGTTGTTAACAAAGGTGCATTGTAACATTTTTAACAATCCCAAACTAATCTGTTTCTTGTACTTTCGAATGTCATATGTACCATGGTGCGTCTGAATTTACGTTTTTTGTACATCTATGAGACAAGAAGTATAAAACTTCACCTGTTAGCATGCTAATCTCTTGGATCACAGAAATGGTGAAACCAAGTCTGTGGGGGGGGAGAGAATAACTGGTAAAATCAGTACATTAAAAAGGTCACTCATGGAAATAACCTTGATGTAGCTGACAAGATATAAAAAATAAAATGTCAGCATTATTTAGCAGTGATGACACCTGTCAATATCTCTGAGAAAGAACAACATTAAATACAGAAAATTGGACATCCAGTTAACACTCTAGGCTTTTGGATCTCCATACATTTTTCCTCCACTACATTGCCAATATCTCTTTTAAAATGAGACACTGCAACGAGGATTGGCACTTCAACAACAGGCTTTCTGCACGAAATTGGCCAGATGTCAGTCACTCTGGTCCCATATGGACAGGGGGCTTTCCTTCCATACCTCATCACTACTCCACCTGTTGGGAAAGGAGGGACGAAGTTTTTTGATGCACACGATCTCCCTCATATCTTCATAGGAGGGGTCACTGGGTACCAGGTCATGGTAGGGAAGCTGGTATTCTTCTACTATTCCTAGAAAAAAATGACTTTTGTTCAGTTATATGACTTTGAAATGATGGGGGGAGCTAAAAGTCTAATTAAAATGGTAACGATCAATATTAATTACATTAGTACACAGTGCATCAGTACATATTTTTCTTTGGGAGTGGAGGAGCACACAGATCTGTTTTGCTTTTATTGATGCAGGGAACTCAGAGTGAGGAAATCCCCTCTACCAAAAACTGCTCTGCAATTAATAGTCTTAGAAAGTTGCCTGGCTCACTGAGAGTTTAAAAGACCTGCCAGGAGCATAAAGTTGGTACATGGCAGAGGCAGTTCTTGAACCTAGGTCTTCATGACTCAAGACTGGCTTGCTATTCACTATCCTGAGCTGTCTATTACTAATCTGATGAAGCAAAATGGAGACCAAGAGGCATGAATTCATGTGATACAGACTGTCATTCTTTCCTATTAAAATTAAGCATTCTTTAGAACTTCAAAAAGGAAAACAGTACTTCGAAAGAAACATTGCTATATATTATTAATTCTTTTCTAATGCTTCAGCCTAATGATGAAATTAGTTTTAAATTATCATTTTATAAAATCTGAAGCATTACATTAGCCATAAAGTTCAAAACTGCTTCCATATTTATCCAATATTTATGAGAAATTAGGGTTGGGCATTCAAAGATAGCACATGGACCCTGCTATTAAGACACTATTATTAATCTAATGAAGGGGAAAAGTCATGTACACAAGACATAGGATATAAGTGAGATGAGGGCTAGTCTAAGGAAAGAGGTTCTGAGAAACATAAGGGCAGATATAATCACTTTCTGCTAGCGGTGGAATGAGAAATCAGGAAAGGTTTCACAGAGTAAATGCCACTAGAGTTGAGCCTTGAAAGAAGAAAGGGATTTCAACATAACCCAAAAGCAGGTTGGGGAAGGAGACCATCCCAGGCATGGACAATATTGTAAAAAAATGTCAAGAGACTACAGAAGCAGCAATAAGAAAAGAAAACAGGTTAGCAGCGTTTTGCTGTGTTTTGGTAATTAGGATGGGACTTTTTTGTTTTCTCTCTTAGAATGCTAAGGTAATCAAGTACCTTTGATGGGTCTTGCCTTTCAAATGTAAGGGCAAGCAAAGTGGACTTTTTGTTGTTGTGTTTAGTCTTTGACCCACTTAAGAAACAAGAAAGCCTAGTTCTCATAGGTTTGAGTCCATAACTGTGAGGCCCTCTGACCCTGAGAAGGGTATATAAGATCTGAGGTTGGCATTTTGTTTTGGGGTTCTCACACACTGGAAGAGCATCCGGTGATTTGACCAGATGAGACTCTGAGTAGTCACTGGAGCCCTCCAGCTTTGAAAACACAGATGCTGATGCCTCTCTCTCTGGAAACGATGATTTGTGATTTGGCTAGACAGAAATGTTCTGTTTATATTGTCTCTGATTTTTGTTTTTATTTGTTCTGAAGTTCAGGGTGCTGGCATTTCCCCCTGAACTAAGTGAATGGTATATGTATATTTAATTAAAGTAAGATTGTTAACCCCTTAAAGTTGCTTTCCTTAGAAAAGCAGATCAAAGAACCTGTGCTGGCAGCCCTTCTGTGTGCTCTTGTTGTTGGGCTTTCACCCCCACAACAGCTGCTAGCAACACTGTGGTTAAATGCTGGAACTCTATTAAGTCTCTAGGGCAGGGGTGGGGAATTTGTGGCCTTGGGGCCCATATGTGGCCCTCTAGGTGATCCAGATGATGTAGGTTACTGAAAGAATATCTGCATGATGGGAGCTTAGTCAAGCCATGTTACCAATGATCAAAATCTGATTCAATAAATTCCAAACTTGTGAAAAGTGTTATCTTGTTATAACTATAAGAGTTAGGAGAATTGTCTTTCTCTGACCTCTCACCCACCATCTCTGTCTCAGCCTGATTCCAAAGTAGGCCTTTGTGTTGCCAAGGTAGCACAGTAATCAGACTTGGGCCCCTATACATTACATTCTTCTGATAACCCAGACTAATATGAAACTTTGAGGATGAAACAAGTAGAGAGGCCTGAGGAATGGTATGATTATGTATGCTTTTGAAAAACACGAAATGAAAGGAAAAGTCATCAGTCAGTTTTATACATTAGCCTTTTCTTGAAGATTGAATACTTGTTCAGTATCTGGTCGGGAAACAATGCCTACATTAACTTTCTGCTTATACATTACACTGTACCTACTTCAAGAGAAAAATTTTCTACTCTCAAAGAGCTCATAAAAATTAATTTTCCAATGCAATTATGAGGCACCATAACTTTAAATGCACCATTCCAAGGTAGTCCAAATCTTTGTAATGAAGTTTAACTCTAATAGAGGAAAGGCCACAACCAGTCAAAATCAAAGTATAAAATGCTAAAATATCATGCATTGGTATTTCTGAGAAGAAAACCAGTACCCCAGAAGATAAGCTATGAAAAAGCAGTTTTCAGAAAAAAGAAATACAAATGGATAATAAATTTTTTAAAAACGCTTCAATTACTAATAATCAGAGAAAAGCAAATTAAAACCCATGTTTCACCTCACACCTGAAAATTGGCAAAGATGATAAAAGACAGAACTAATGCTGGAGGGGCTGTGGAAAGATAGGCAAAGCAGATCTAGCCAACTGATCTAACCAATCTCTAAAGCAATCTGGAACCATGCAAGAAGAGTCAATATATTGTTCATATCTTTTGATTTAGCAGCACCACCTTTAAGAAATCAAAGATAGAGAGAAAGGTTATAAGTATGTTTTAAAAATTTGGAGCAGTGTTATTTGTGGTAGCAAAAGTGGAAATAAATTCAGTACATATCAACTGGGGAATGGATAAAGAATTTGTGAAATGGAATATTGAAATATTTATTGCACTGCAATAAATAATGAATTAGAAGAATTCAGAGAAACAGCATAAGATTTATGCAGAGTGAAAAAAAGTAGAACCACGGAAAGGTCAATGAATGCAATAATCACAACCATAAAAGCAAACACCATTAAAACATTTCAGAATCCTGATCAAAATGAGCAATCTTGACTCCAAAAGATTATTTGCTCTAGAGGGAGAGAACTGGTAGACTGGGAGCAGAATGAGGAACATAAAATATAGTAAGTATATCAGTTTGTTTTGCTTTGGGGTACTTCTTTACTACAAATGGAAATGAAGTGTTGTAACAATAAATAATGAATTTAAAATCTATAACTAAGTTCATTATAATTCTACTGCAGCTTCTTCATTGACTATCAGACTCTTCCAATATGTTATTTCTTCCATGCATATATTTGAAATATCATTTTAAATCAAAACATTACTCATTTACGTCTATGGATTTTTGAAGCATTGTGTGGTAGAAAATATCACTGGCCTTAAAACTGGGGTCTGAAAATGATTTTTAAAAATTGTACATTTATGGGTATAAACCTCAACTTTCCTCAACTTTAAAATGCAAATAATAATACCTATAGCACTAACCTAACCTAGTTTTATGAAGTAGATCACAAAACCTTATGAGGATCAAATGAGATTTACCCTCACAGTAACAATTAATATTTGAAATGAAAATTAAATTGTGCTTACTTTTTTAAAAAATATGAATATTTGCCACAGAAGATGGACCAAAATCAACCAGCAGAAACAGCCCAAACAAACATTTATGGGAGAGGGGAACCTGTGATGAGCAAAGGATTGTGCTTGCATCTAGGTATATAAAGAGGTCTGACCCTTTAGGGGCTTACAATCTACTTCTTAAAAATATAACATTCTAGAAGTATGGAAGGGACCATAAGAGTTCATTTGGGCTCCTCATTTTAATATGAAGAAACCAAAGTGTAGAGGGTGAATGACTTTAGATGGATGGATGGATGGATTGATGGATGGTCAGTATCAGACCTAGACTTCAAGCTTTATTGATTCCTAGGCCAAAGAGATAGAACCCTGAAGATGTTTGTGGTTGTGGTTATTGAGTTGTTTCAGTCATGTCAAACTCTCTGGGACAATACTTGGGGTCTTTTAGTCAAAAATACCGGAATGGTTTGCCTTTTCGTTCTCCAATTCATTTTATAGATGAAGAACTAAGGGAAACGGGGTTATGCGACTTTGTCTGGAGTCACATTGCTAGTAAGTGGCTGAGGCTACATTTGAACTCAGGCCCTCCTGATTCCAGGGGCAGTATTCTATTCGCTCTGCCATCTTGCTGTCCAGGATGATGTTAATTATAGTAGGATGATACTATTTATGGCTATACTAATGGTAATAATCATATATGATTTTATAGTTTCTACTGAACTTTTTACACATTCTTATTTTATCCTCAAACTATCAGGACAAGTATCACTAACCCTTTTAACGTCTATTTTTGCTTTTCCTTGTACCTCTAACACAGCACCTAGAACACACTAAACACATAATAAATGCTTATTTATTGATTAACTGAGAAATACAGAATCCAAGAATGACTTGCCCATTGCCACATTGCAAATGTGGTACAAAAAAGAGGGTGATATTTGGAGTCAGAAGACCTGCCTTTGCACAGACTGTCCCCCAAGTCTGGGAAGCACTCTTTCCTCACCTCTCTGGCTCTTGGAATCCCAAATGCCTATCAAGGCTCACTACAAGTACCACCTTCTCCTCCAGGCATTGGGTGGCTCTTTTCCATGTTTAAAGCTACATGCATGCCACAGCCTCGTGCTTTAACTCTGTATTTTTTTATGAGTATTTACTTCTCCATGTGACTTCCCCCCCCCCCAACACACACACAAAAGCAAGTTCTTTGAGGGTAAAGATCATTTCATTTTGTCTTTTGTTTTCCCAGGACCTAGCACAGAGCCATGCATATAGTAGGTACTTAATAAATGCTTCCTGCCTTGAAATGAACCTAGCATCTTAGAACACTATGTGTTCACAAAAAGGTAACTAGCAATAGGAGAGACAATGTGTTAAGTGCCAAGTGAATGGAATAGACAATGTTCTCCAGGAGCTGAGAGGAAGTTTCAGGTGCCAAACTTGAGAAAGCGAAATCATGCACTATAGAAGAGACAGCATTGGAGCAAAGGCTTGAAGACAGAGGACTCATGTAAGTTGAAGAAAACAAGGTCTTATGGGCAGGGAGAGGCAGAGTTGGGGCACTGTGCTGTAATTTAATAAAAATGTACATTTAGATAATAATAGCTCTGCAAAATGCTTTCCTCACTTTCCCCATATAACATATGAAGAAACCAAGAATCAGACTATAGTGGACTGACTACTGGACTCAGAGACTTGGCTTCTGCTTTGGGCTTTGAGAGGCTCGTTTAAATTTTCTACACTTTAATTTTCTTTATATCGACAATGAGGGAGTTAAAAATTGTCAGGTCCCTTCTGTGACTATCTCATGTACATGCCGTGTTGAGCAATAGCCTAAGGATGAGAAGCAGTGTGATGCTGAGGATTGTGGGTCAAATTTGGAGTCAGGAAGACCTCCCACCCTTTGTATAAAGCCCAGCCAGGGAAAAAAAGGGTTTGGAGACAGAGGTCCTGAGTTTCATTCACGTCTCTACTTCTTTCTAGTTTTGTGACCTCAGACAAACCCCTCTTCCTCTTCAAGACTCATTTTCTTTATCTTTCAAAAGTGGAAAATAATTATCTGTAGTACCTCTCTATTTTTTTGTGAGATTCAAAAGAGAATATTTGTCATCTGTCTGTTTATCTAGCTAGCTAGCTATCTTAGAAACTTATTGCAATAGTTCAGGTTCTAGTGAAGAAAACTACACAACTCTGGCAACTGAATTGAGAATGACAACACAGTTGTGAACCTGGGTAGCCAGAAAGTTGACAATACCTTCAACAGGAATAGGGAAGTTTGGGAGATGGGAGAATTTTGGGGGAAAGATCATGAGTTAAACTTTTTACATAATGAATGTAAGAGGCTTTTGTGATATCCACTTTGAAATGTCCAACAATTTGTTGGTGATGTGTTGAGAAAGGTAAGGAGAGTTTAGACTTTAATTAATAGATTTGGGAGTCATCTACCCAGAGATGATCATCGAACTCAGGGGAGCTGATGAGGTCACCAAGTGGAAGAGTACAGAGAGAAAGGAGAAGAGAGCCCAGGAGCTAGAGAACATCCAACAGTTAGTGGTCATGACCTGGATGAAGAATCAGCAAAAGTGACTAAGAAGTACTGATCAGACAGGTACCAAGAGAACCAAGGGGGAGCAGAGTCATGAAAAGCCAGAGAAGAAAGTATCAAGAATTGTTATTTATCATTATTTTAATGAACAAACAAATAATCGGTGCAGTTTGATGGCCACACAGAGTGTCTGGGATTTGAGGTAAGGCAGAGGCAAGACTGTGAAGAATCTTAATAGCAGAATAAGAAGCTTTTTACTGAAATGTTGGCACACTGAAAACAAAGGAAGCGTATTAGGCAGCAATGACTACTCAGTGAGGTCAGTTAGGAAGCTATCACAGCAGTCTAGGAGTGATACCTCTTGAGATATATACAAAATGAGATGTACACGTTTTTTCCCAAAGTAGGGATGTTACTTTGTTTAACTATATATATTTGTTACCAAAACTTTTTTTTCTTTTCTTTTTTTCCAAAAGGAGGACAAGGCCAGAAAAAAAAGGCCAGACAAGGAGAAAGCTTTGAAAGCTACAAATTCATTTTCATATAGTTAAAAAGAAAAGGAAGGTGTACATTCAAAAACCCTACACCTTGGACTACCTGAAAGCCATGATCAAAAAAAGAGCCTAGATATCATCTTTCAAGAAATTATCAAGGAGAACTGCCCTGATATTCTAGAGCCAGAGGGTAAAATAGAAATTGAAAGAATCCACAGATGGCCTCCTCAAAAAGATCCCAAAAAGAAAACTCCTAGGAATATTGTTGCCAAATTCCAGAGCTCCCAGATCAAGGAGAAAATACTGCAAGCAGCCAGAAAGAAACAAATTGAGTACAGTGGAAAAACAATCAGGATAACACAGGATCTAGAAGCTTCCACATTAAGGGACCGAAGGGCTTGGAATATGATATGCCGGAGGTCAACGGAGCTAGGATTAAAACCAAGAATCACCTACCCAGCAAAACTGAGTATAATGCAACAAGACAAGATATGTCCTTTCAATAAAATAGAGGACTTTCAAGCTTTCTCAGTGAAAAGACCAGAGCTGAATAGAAATTCTGACTTTCAAACACAAGAATCAAGAGAAGCATGAAAAGGTAAACAAGAAAGAGAAATCATAAGGGACTTACTAAAGTTGAACTGTTTTGTTTACATTCCTACATGGAAAGATGATGTGTATGATTCATGAGACCTCAATATCATAGTAGCTGAAAGGAATATGCATATATATATATATATATGTGTGTGTGTGTGTGTGTGTGTGTGTGTGTGTGTGTATGCATAATATACACACAGAGGGCACAGGCTGAGTTGAATATGAAGGGGCGACATCTAAAAAAAATCAAATTGAGGGATAAGAGAGGAATATATTGAGAGAGGGAGAAAGGGAGAGATAGAATGGGGTAAATTATCTCGCATAAAAGTGGCAAGAAAAAGCAGTTCTCTAGGAAGGGAAGAGGGGGCAGGTGAGGAGGAATGAATAAATCTTGCTCTCATTGGATTTGACCTGAGGAGGGAATACCATAGCACACTAAATTGGGTATCTTACCCCACAGGAAAGAAGGAGGAAGAAGATAAAAAAAGGGGAACGACAGAAGGGAGGGCATACAGGGAGGAGGTAATCAAAAACAAACACTTTCGAAAAGGGACAGGGTCAAGGGAGAAAATTCAATAAAGTGGGATAGGTTAGGAAGGAGCAAAACATAGTTAATCTTTCACAA
>CM053623.1:291367150-291395297 GCA_028646595.1 Phalanger gymnotis | reverse complement strand
AAAAAAGTTTTTGCATGCAACTAGGAAATAAGATACACAAGGAATGGGGTATAGAAATTTATCTTGCCCTACGAGAGAAGAAGGGAAAGGGGGATGGGAGGGGAGTGGGGTGACAGATGGGAGGGCTGACTAGGGAACGGGGCAACCAGAATATACACCATCTTAGAGTGGGTGGGAGGGTAGAAATGGGGAGAAAATTTGTAATTCAAACTCCTGTGAAAATCAATGCTGAAAACTAAATATATTAAATAAATTAAATTTAAAAAAAACTATGCTTTCATTTATGATCTTCTTTTTTCTGTTTCATGCTCATTAAAAATGAAAATGAAAATTAATTTTTGAAAATGTTAAAGGGATAGTAAAGGAGCAAGCCTGGGACTGAGGGTGTTAAAACAGACAGATATGAGTCTTAGAGAAATGACAATAGAAGAATCTACAAGATTTAGCTCCACGGAGTTGTAGAGCTATAAGGTATTCTGAGACAATGTAGTCCCATATCCTTATTCTGCAAATAAAGAACCAGATATCCAGTGAGGTTAATGATTTCCTTTAAGGTCACACCAGTCAGTTAATGGTGGACCCAGCACAAGAAGCCAAGTGTCTTGTCTCCCAGTCTAATGCTTGTCCGTTAGACCATGTTGGCAGGTTGACTATCCAAAACAGTGGTAAGACTCAAGGATAATACTGGGGTTTGGCATTTTGGGGAGCTGGACACCAATTGAAAGCTGTCCTGCTTAACAGGACAGAGAATCTGGCCCTTGCAGTCAAGAAGTCCTAGATTCAATTCTTGCCTCTAAAACATCTGGGCTGTGTGACATGACACAGAACAAGTCATGTAACCTCTCAGTGTTCTGGGCAACTGTCTTTATAAGATTACTAACCCATATCGGTAGAGATAATTTCCTTCCCTGGGTGTTCTCTATACAAAATAAATTAATGGTCTAGGTCGTATCTAGTCCCTAGGAGGCTCAAAGCAGAACCTTATATCTGTCAGGGTGTGAGAGGTAGGGGTGGAGATATATTCAGTTTTGAACTCTAAGAATCATCTTTGTGGGAACTCATGCTCTAACTATCCAACAATATTGTGATTACTTACCACCAGATACACATCTCCGGGTAATTTCCCACAGAATAAGGCCAAAACTGTACATGTCTGCCATGATGTAGGACTGGAAGTGGTTCCGATTCAAACTCTCATCTAGCACCTCGGGTGGCATGTAACGTTTGGTGCCAACTCGAGTGTTGGGTGGGATGTCTACTTCATTGGTGTCACTGAGGGGAAAAACATAGCACCGACATCAACACAGAAGAAAAACACAAGCAAAATCAAGTTACAGTTAGAGCAAGGTCAAAAAGTACTGTTACAAAACAGTGGGGAAAGGAAAATCTTATTGTGTGAACAAAGACTCTGCTTTGAAAGGCTTACTTGGCTGAGGCTGTATGAAGTATTTAAATTCAGGCACAGGGAAGATAAGACTCAACAGAGATGCAGCTGGTAACATTTGGGATTTCATTAGCATTAAACTAATGCAGTTGGTAAGTATCAAATATTCATTAAATGTTTAAAAACAGCCTTTCTCAGATTCACAATTTAGCAGATTTGCTATTAAAAGAGGATTTAGGAAGCCAAAAAAAATCTTCTGTTCTTCCAAATACTCAGGAAAAGCGTGACTGAGAAGAAGGCCCAGATCTCATTCCAGTCCTAGAATTTGACAGTGGAAAGCTCTCTGGTTTTCATCTGATCCAATCCTTTTATTTTATGGTAAAGACAAGTATTGAAAAAAAAAGATGACTTGTTCAAGTTTGCACTCTTAGTTGAGGCAGAATTGAGTATAGAATCTAGGTTTCCTGACTCTGCATTCAATTTACATAACACAACTCTGTCTCGGTTATATATTTTTCCTAAGTGTTCTAAGTATTCCTCACAAAAAAATGTAAAAACAATTGTGTTATTATTGGTCTTTTAATCCTGGACCTCTGATTTTATCAGCGTGGGGAAATTCTAGGGAGGCAACTATCACTGCAGGTCAGAAACTGTTCTACTATTTAGTCCTAGCTCCCTGGGGGGACTGAGAAATTAAACCACTTGCTCATGGTCACAGAGTATTAAGAATCAAAGGCATAACTTGACCCTAGGTCTACCTGACTGATTCTAGCTCTCTCCCATCAGACAGACCAAAGTTGTGAGCCCCTCACAAAACAAATGGGGCTATGTCATAGGTTATGATTCCATTTCAACTCAATCTGACCTTGATCTTCTAAAAAGGGAAGCTGGACTTGAGTCAAGAAAATTTGGTTTGACTCTTGTTAGACAATACCAATTGAGTGACAACAGGCTTGGGGTTCCTATACCCAAGTTTCCTCATCTGTAAAATAGGACAAATTAGTGTCTTGCCTAATCACTGTAAGCAAATCATTTGGAAAAGCTTAAGGAAGAAATTAGTGAAAAATTCATATTCAATTAATAAGTATTTATAACATGCATGTACAGATCACTACACACGTGGTGCAGTGGAGATAGAGGTAATACAAGTGGTCATGTCCTCACAGAGTTCCTTGTTATTATTTGCCCTTTATTTTCGAAGATGCCATGACTTGCAAGTGCATTGGATTTAAGTGGGGGAGAGTTGTACAAAGTCACCAGGGTCACTCTTTCCTCCAGAGCCATTTGGGTCCAGTGGTGAGACATAGATCAGGACAAATGGAGATTGCCCTGCACGGAGTTTACTGTCGTATAAGGGGCAACACATGCTTACTTCAAAGATTCATGATTGCATCATGTAAATTCTCCCTCCACTGACAGAGGCCACAACCTTGCTTCCTTTTAACAGGTTTATTAGGTTGTTGGCTATCCAAAATTCATCATCTTCTGGTCAATCGTCTTTTGATCCTTTCTAAACTTTGTTAGGCTGGTCCTCAAATAACTGACAGAATCTGTCACTGAGTACATTGCACTAGAAGCTGATCTAGTTTGGCGTTCTAAGATCCTTAAAGCTGCCAAAGTTTGAACTCCATAGACATGGGCTCATGATCACCCCTAGCGCTTAGTAGAGGCCCATACATGAATATATGCAACTTAAAAGTGATACTAAAAGTGCATGAAAAAGGTGAAAAGTGCTTTGCTAAGCACTTCCCTAGGACCTAGGAAGGTTTTTCATGGAGGCCCTTTCTTTAAAGGATGGGTTGGACTTCAATGAAGGGAGAGCTGACAAAGGGGAATTCACCTTCCAGGCATAATAGCTGGAGCAAAGACCCAGAGGAAGGGTATGTACACTCCTTTTGGCTTAAGTATAGAGTGCATGGTGGGGAGAAGTATGACATAAGCCCAGAAAGGTGGAGAGTCTAATGCCATACTAAAAGGTTTCGACTTTATTCAGTAGGCACTAGGAAGCCCTTGAAGGATTTTAAACTGAGGAATGAAAGGACATCTTTGGATAAAGCATATTCATTTGGTGGCTTTGTCGATAATGGATTGGAAGTGGTGTGGAGAGTGAAGGTGAGAACATCAGCCAGGGCTAAATCATAAAAACACAGATTTAAAAAAACATACCATTGACTTTACCACATTCATTTGGTCTATGTGCTTTTGAAAATAAGGTCATGAATCTGTTTACAATTTTTAAAAGCAAAAGGAGCTTTAAATTGGAATTTTTTATACCTACCAATAATGTCTATATAAGCCTGAACTGTTTATATCTATTTACAATTTTTTTTAAGTCACACAACTTTATTTCTAAAACACCTTTAAAATCTGTTTCCCACCAAAAGATTCGACTTCCCTAAATCCCCAATGTAGTTATTTCAAATAACGTACCACCAACTTTTGGAATATTCATCAGTTTAAGCAAAAAAACTACAGAGTAATATGTCCTTGTCTTTACAGAAACTAAAATATAAATGGAGAAGAGTTGAGTAAAATATCTTATTAAAATATGGATGGGTCATAGCACACGGGTCTTCTTCTGGCTATTAAGACAGGGCACTGGAAAGTCAATATATACCAGGAAGAAAGAAATGTGATTAGTGCTTGTATTCAAATACTGACAAAGGGTAGCTGGAGCTAATTATTTATTGGACTAATTATTAAGTAGAGATTTTAACAAATCTGTCTCTTCTCTACTAGCTTTGGTCTTTTCAGCATTTGGCTTTGAATCCCAGGAACTCTGCTGCTTCCTACCTGTGAGACTTGGGAAAAGTCACATTGTCTCTCTAGACTTTAAGGAGCAATGATTTCTTGAACTGCTTTAATGCTAACTGCATCTTTTAAAAGATGATAAATTCTGAAGTTCTATCCAGGATATGGCTCTCACTATCAGAGAGAAACTGATTGCTTGGTGGAAATGACAGGAATGTTGGAGAGAAGATTCCATTCTTCTTAGAGTTTGTGATAGAAATGGAGAAGAAAGCTGGGCATAGTGGGAAATGCACCAGAGATTTTGATAAAATGTATTTCAAAGGGTTCAGAAAAAGACACGTTCAAACTCACATACATTATATAGGGTAAGTCAGTTCAAGCAAGATGGGAAGCTCTGGGAAATGAAATCTCAAAGACACCAAAGAGAAACAATTCTAAGAAAAGGAAAAGGAAGATTTGTCCATAGACATTAAAGTGGATGCATAGGGAACTCAACAACCAACTTAAAATTTTAAAAAGATATGTAAAGAATATGGAAGTAAGGGCAGGCAACCTAATTATTTATGTTCTCTAGCAACATCCCCTTTGTTTTCTCTGAACAAAAGAACCTGTTCTTAAAAAAACTGAGGGTGAAGGCAGAGCCAAAATGTCAGAGAAAAGGCAGGAACTTGCCTGAACTCTTCCATAATCCCCTCCAAATAACTTTAAACAGAGCCTCTAAATGAATTCTAGAGTGGCAGAACCCACAAAAGGACAAGGTGAAATAATTTTCTATGCCAAGACAACTAAAAAGGACTGCTAGAAAGATCTCTCTCACTCAAGTAAAATATTAATGCAGGCCAGCACTGGTGGTCTCTGGGCACACAAGCAGGAGGTCTCACCTGAGCTTTTTCTAAATAAATGTAAGACTCTGACAGTGATGCTCTTTGGGGAAGGTAAGCAGAAAGAAGCATTAATACCATCCTCTAGGTGAACCATAACAGAAACACAGCATCTTAACAAAGTGGGGGCTGGGTTGGACGGACTCATGTTTATTCAGCCTCCAGAGTGAAAGGAATCTAAAAAGACACATTTTTTTTCCTCCTAAGTAAGATGGTCAAAAATAATTCAGAACAACAGGGAAAAGGAAAATGGAAAAAGCATTTATGAAGTGCCTACTTTGTGCCAAGCACTGTGCTAAGCACTTTCTAAGTGTCTCATTTAATCTTTGGTTAAGTACCCTTATCATCTCCATTTTAAGGCTAAGGAAATTGAAGCAAACACCTATTAAGGGATTTGTCCGGGAGCACATAATTATTAAGTTTCTTAGGTGAGATCTGAACTGAGGTCTTTCTGACTGCAGGGCTAGTTTTTTTCTACTCTGTTACCTAGCTCCTTCTAAGAGGAGTGCCTTACACTAAAAAGAATAAAAATTGTAGCTGAATTAGATCATTTTGGGTAGGAAATCCATACTTACTTACATAAATCTTAAGGGATTACATGAGGAAACCAGTGTGGATGAAAAAAGCAAAAGATCTGTATAAGGAATCTTAGACCTTGTCTTCTGCCTTTGTTACTGCACACTTTTATGTATCTCCAATGTAAAAATCAAGATAAGGAATGAGTTCTCACAAAACACATATAAATAAGGTTAAAATTCCGAAACAGGATTCAATACACTATGTGTGTACTAAGTCAATTTTTGCCGAAACATAAATACATCCTGGGAAGTTGAAACACTGAAGAAAAGTGGGTGAAAATAGAAGAAACCAAAATGCGGATTGTCACCAATCAACAAGGCTGAAAACTACATCCCAACTTTGAAATTAGAAAATTGTAGATATTTAGAGCTGAAAGAGACCCCAGAGATCATTGAGTGCAATACTCTTATCTTATGAATGGGAAAACTAAGGTCCAAAGAGAATAGATGGCTTACTCAAAGTCATAATGCCAATGAATAGCAGTACCATATATGGTACTCCAGATAATTAGACTTGTACATCCATGTGTGTTACTCTATACAAAATGAATTGTTGTGTTAGTGGCAAGGTTTGTTTCACTTAAAGGAACATTTCTTTACCACCCAGTCCTTGGGTACTGAGCTATGTGATGACTATATAAGAGTGAGTTCCTGCCTACAAGATGAATCCATAGGGTCCCATAAAAGAAGCCACTTAAAAACATCTTCCTCATAAGAACTGAGTAGGACTATACTTCAAAACATAAAATAGATTCAACTTCCAGAGACATTTTAAGATCTGAAAAGAAGGGGACTCTTTAAGCTTTCTAAGACTCAGATAATTACTTATTTTATATCTAACTAAAGTCCCTTGATGTGAAGATTCACCCTATTTCCTCTTTATTTTTACAATTTTCAATAAAGCCCTTTGTCTCAAAGCCATATATTTGCTGCTTTGGAAACCCCAATTTACTGAGCTCTTTTTCAAATTTCATTTTCCAGCCTTTTAGCCATCATCATAGTTTTCTTTGGAATGCTTTTCACACTTTTCATGTTAGTCCCCAGGCAGGATCCTGAAAGCATGGTCCTCTGCTGATGAGAGAAGGAAAAGGAAGAAGTAGAGGAAGAGGAGGAGGAGGAAGAGGAGTTGAGTGTGTTCTCTACTCTCCATAACTCAGATCAATGATGAAAATAGTAAAGTTATTACCGCCACAAAAACCTTTTTAGTTGCAAAGAAAGTTCTTTAAATAAGAATGGAAATTTACAACACTTGTCATTACTTGCTGAAGTGTTGAAAAAAAGACATCCGAATTATGCAATTTGTAAAAAGCAAGATGTGATACATGGGAAGGAACCAGCTGAGAAGCAAAAAGAGAACAGGGCTCTTATCCATTTTCTTGCATATAGACTCACTGTGAGATCTTCGACTAGCCATACTCTAGAGTTGGAGCAGATCGTCTATCTCTAAGGTACCTTCCAAGTGTAACATTCTATGATTCTAAGACTCTTATTCGGCTGCTTTGATACTAACCTAATAAACTTAACTGCCAATCCCAGATCAGCTATACAGCATGCTCCATTTTTCTTCACCAGGATATTCTTACTTTTCAGATCACGATGTGCAATTGCTGGTTTTCCTTGAGTGCTAAAGATCTCTGTATGTAAGTGGCATAGGCCACTGACTGAAGAATAGGCCAACTTTAACATTGCTTTTGTATCTAGGGTAGTGGACTTCAGATAGTCATACAAGGACCCATTCTCATGGTAGTCTGTGATTAGGTAGAGTTGGGTCCAGGATCCTGTGCCTTTGATATCTGCAGCAATAAATCCTAAAAATGGAGGAAAAGAAGAAAGAAACAAAAAGTTTGGAGATTAGTATTTTCTCAATACTTCCAATAACATAATGCACATTGTCTGAGCTCAGTAGGAGCCATGGGTTACTTTTGTTTCACATCTATTTCTGGAGCATGATTAAAGCTGTAATACTATTAAGTTACCAATGCCAAACAAAACCAATTAAACTAAGGAAAGGAATAAGTAAAATATATCATGTGCAATTGGCAAATTTTTTTCTAGGGTGTGCCAATTTGTTTAAGTTATTGTAATTATTGTAATTCATGCAGAAGTGCCAACATAGTTTAATCAGGAACAAATCACACAAATTTAATAGATAAAACATAATTCCATTTCAACAATTATAACATTTTTGTGGAAAACATGGAGAGATGTGTCTAAATGATAGTAGAGCTAGGAAGAGTAGGAAAATGCTTCAGTGACTGGATCCACAGATTACTCAGTAATTAATGGTTTACTTTCAACTTGCAAAGTCTTCAGTAGAGTGTCCCAGGAACCTCTTCTTGGTTTTCTTCTGTTTAACATTTTTATCAAAGACAAGATAAAACATGCAGATGACATTCTTAGTGCACTAATAGAAAGCACATTCCTGGTAAACATAGCTAACATTGGTTGAGAGTCAAGATTCACAAAGATTTTGACAGGTTGGAAGATTGAATCAAATCTAATATCATGAAATTTAATTATCTTTATCAGAGATTATTTTTAGTTCATGGCTCAAACAATAGTAAAGCAGAAAATCATGTGAGACTCTTAGTGGATTGCACACTCAATTGGAATCGGCAGTGTGGCATGACCGCCAAGAAATAATTTGAACTTAGACTAAGAGACACGGTATTTGATAGAGTTGCATTGTACCCTACTCTGGTCATACCATAATGGAAGCGATGTGTTCAAATCTGCACATCATTTTTAAAGTTCAGTGAAAAACTGGATGGCACTCAGAGTGGGGCAAGTGGGATGTTCAATGACTTTGGAGTTCATTAAATATGAAATCTAGCTGAAAGAATCAGGGATATTTGTCCACTGAAGACTTGGGAGGGAACTTTGGGGTAGAGTGGACAGGATTTCTATTTTTAAGTATTAGATATCTGTGTTTAAGTATCAAAGGGGCATTCATGTGAAAGAGAGATTAAACTTGTTCTAGGCCACAGAACACAGAGCTAGAAGCAAATATCACTTGCAAGAGAAACTTCCAAGAATTAGAGCTACCCCAAAACAGAATGAGACTCCTCCTTACTGAGGTTCTTTTAAGAAAGGCTTAGTAGACTGACAGGGTTCTTTTTCAGGTATAGGTTCTTTGCAATTCTGAAATTTTATGATTCTGTGAATACAAGAAAAATTCACAAAATAAGGACTAGGAAGAATTAATCCATCTGACCAAAGTAATCTGTTCAGAAATACTTTCTCTGTGAAAAATTTGAGCTAGATCATTTTACTCTAAGATAATTAAAAGGTAAATGAATTCTTGATAGAAATAAACTGTACAGATAGAATCCATGAATTGTTACCTAGTCATTATGGACAGGAATTGCTGATGCACTCTGTAGCTGGGCCAATATTCAATATGAGAACAGCAGGCTGGATCTCAGTTAGGAAACTGCCCAGCAGTTTCACTGGTTCTATGTTACTCCCTCCTTCAGAACTTATCTTTTTAACACCAATATTTCCCTAGTGCTGTTAAATGGATGTGAATCACAAAATACCACATTCTCACAATCACGCAAGAATGAAAACTGTATAGGACACAATGAGAAATGCCAACTTTGCTTTGGGCAAGAGAAGTGGTGTGTAAAACACAAAGATATTTATTTATCAGGGGAAGGAAGTGATCTGGCCATATAATGAGGGCAAAGGCCAACAGATGTTCAGCTCGAGTGCTACAATGGGACCCTTGAAATAGGAAGAGACTCAAAGGAAGCTCTTTACACTTACAGGAGACCTTCTAAGGGTAGATGTGGACTATAATATGAAGATAAGGCACGAATAGGCTAAAATCCATGCCGATGAAGGAAATACTCATCCTGATGAGATCACTGATCCCCAAAACAAACAAAAAGAATTTTGTGTAATCTTGCCTAACTTTGAAAAAATTTACTTCTGTTAAAACAACAGGACATGAGCTGGTTCTGAGATTACCTAAGAGTACTGATAAATTTTAATTTCCAGTCTCTTGAGCAATTACTTTTCTTAAAGGATCCCCCTTCTTTCGGCCTAATATCTGGAAATATTTTGACCATGTATTCTGAGGACAAAGGCAGACCAATTGCTCAGCCAAGGCCAAGAAAACAAGGAAGGACAATGTTTCGAGGCAGTTCACACAAGTTGATACACAAATAGTCCTAAAGAAAAGCTCAGAGCGAGAAAACAAATGCAGAACATTTCTATACTGATTTTTACTCACCCAAAATATTTTCATGCCTCATCAAGACCGTCTGATATATTTCCGTCTCTCTGAACCAGCTGGCTTCCTCAGTGGTGAAGAACACTTTCACAGCCACCTTTTCACCACGCCACTTTCCCATCCAAACTTCCCCGTAGCGACCTTTTCCAATCTGTTTGACCATCTGAATCTGCTTAGCTATAGTCCTTTGGACCTATTAAATCCCAAAACACACTGTTGGTATATTCACAGAACAACATATTTGTTTAATGTCTCTTGAATAGAAGCAGTGACTACATATGGTAACATATACTTGGGTTGTAGCCTTTCTTTACAGACAAAGCCATTTCAAGATCTTTATAATATTTCTATATTATGAGGCAGCCTTTTATTTACTGACATTTTGTTGGGGGAAAAACCCTAAGTTTTGTACCGACCACGAAAATGGAAAAAGGCTTTTTATCAAAGAAAGTTCCTAGTAAGAATGAGCCTTATCTTCAGGCATTTAAGTCACAAATGGAAATGATTTTAAAATTCGTTGAAAAATTAATCAGCAAGCATGTATTATGTGCCTTCTAGGTACCGGGCTAGGCAATGGCAGTTTTGCCATCGGCTCTGTTAGACAAGAACTGCTATATCAAAGCATCTTGCATGAGGACCCCACAAACAAATTTCTCATCATTGCCAAAATCACAGGCTCTTCTTTTAGTATTTGCTTTATATGGAAAAACCTACTTTATTACTCAAGACAGCTGCCTAATCCAACCCTACTCACTTTGTCATCCTAATTTAGATTGAGTTTAGAATCTCAGATTCTTTGTGAAGCCTCAAAGGGCCACTGGATTTAGAGCTGGAAGATACCACAGAGAATCTAATACTTTCCTTTTAAATCAATTAATCAACACACATTTATCAAAAGTGCCTACTATGTCAGGCAATAGGAATACAAAGATTAAACAATCCCTGACTTCCAAGAGTTTACATTTCTTTGAGGGATACATGTACATATATGTGTTTATGTATAGAATATATACACAATAGAATATGTGTGTGTATGTATGTATACACAAAATTCGAAAGTTGAAAGGGGCTTCAGCAGCCACCTAGGTCCAACTCATACAGAAAAAGAATCCCTGCTATATAACATGTCCAACAAGTGGTCATCTAGCTCTACATCCAAGGAAGGGAAACCTATCAACTCATAGGGCAGGCCATCTCTACTTTCAGAAAGCTTCAACATTTCACATGTTTTTCCTAACATCAAGCCTAAACTTGCCTCTTTCCGTGTCCACTGCTCCTGGTATCCTCTGGGAACCAACAAAACAAATCTTACATCCCTATTCCACATGACAGCCCTTCAAATATTGGAATGCAGTTATCACATTCCCCTTGAGTCTTCTCCAAGCTAAGCATCCTAGTTCTTTCAACCAATCTTCAAGTTATAGATTCTGGGCTCTTCACCATCCTAGTTGCCTCTTCTGAACTCTCTCCAATTTGTCAACCTCACTCTTGAATAAAGCACCTGGAGCTGAACACAAATGACCCAAAAAGATTTGACAAGGTGAGGATGCACTGGGAATGCCCTCTTCCTGGAAGCTAGGTATCTCTTAGTGTGGCACAAGATCTCATTCCTTTTATTTTTGGTCCACCTGATACTGCTGATGAGTATCAAGATTGCAGTCCACTAATGCTTTCTTAGACTTATCTGTTCTTGGTATCACTACCCTCTACCCCGTGAGTGAAAGGCAGAGGGAGCAAAGACCTCTAAAAACCTCCCTTTACGGACAGGGCTCAGCACAAACATATCTTCATTTCCCACTGGGCTATACTACATTGGGACTTCACTACTCTGTCAAGGATATGGTCAACCTCCTTTCCACTCCTGTTTTTCAGCTTCCTTTTGTGTATGGTCTTCCCTCATTAGATTTTAAGCTCCTGGAGGGAAGGGATTATCTTTCTTTTTATGTATTTGTATCTCTAGCATAGTGCCTGGCACAGAACAGTTCTGATTGTAATCTCTAACCCTTATTCCTTGATCTTCTCCACAAGAGTGTGAGAAACTTTAAACAAAAAATTGAGTAAACTCTAACTAAAGTATATCCATTGCATTCTCCTCAATTACTAGTTAAATAATCCTATCAAAAATATTGGTACATTCTAGGCACAAGGGACATATCTGAAAAGGCTCCAATTTTTACAACAAATTAGAAAGTGAGCAATTTTCAAAAAAAGTGAACAGTGCAGTGAGTAATGACAGAAGCTACAGACTAGAAAAGAGCCAATAATCAACAACTGGTGTCTAGGGCCATCCGACAAAAGGACAAATCACCTAACATTTGAATATAAAAGTGAATTATCAAAAAATTAAATAATGTTTAATAAATTTTTAAATTTAATAAGGCAGTAAAGCAAGAGGAGGTATTGTATAATATATAGATAGCTGGCCTTGGGGTAAGAAGACCTGAGTTCAAGCCTTGCCTTTAATATATCCTGGCCAATTTACCCTGGTCATATCCCCTCACCTCCCAGCACCTCAGGTGTCCCTTGAAAATTACCAGTTGCAGAGCAAATATTGACCTGCAGCTATGAAATCACAGATCTGATTAAAAAAATATGTATGTATAGTAGTATGCTACTATACTGAGACAAGGTACGAGATAAAAGCAGTTAAGGACAGAAAAGTGTGACCTCAATAATTACACACGCAAAAGGCAGAAAAATACAGGTTTACATGGCTCATTGAGGCTGAAGATTTTTTACTTATAAACCTGCTCTACTTCCCGCCCCACAAGCCCTAAGAATCTTTCCTGTGTTTTCCCTCATTAAAGCAAGTGCTTTGGATTCCCCACATATAATCTCCAAGGTTGGCATTGATGACCATCAGAAAATTAACCCTCTCCTAAATGGAAAAGTCAGGGACTTCACCTTGAAATTTGAGTCTTGAGGCTGAAACAAAGCCTCCCTCCCCAATGTGATGCTTGGATAGGAGTTACATGTGATCCTTTGGACTTACGAAAGAGGGCCAAGGAGAGAGTAATGGAACCCTCAGTGAATCCAGGGTGAATATGGTTCCATATGTAACACTTCCTACTCTGCTCATGATCAGAAAAGGCTAAAGTCTAGATCGTAATTCTACCCTTGCATTAAAAAACAAACAATCACATTACCCTCTCTAAGTCAAGAGGTTATCGGTTAGGACTGTAACTGAGCTCCCTGTCTACCTAACATAAGAGGGCTCTTTCCCTAACCAATGCCCTACTCGTTTCACTAGTAAACAGACACCAGGTGGATCTTGCCATTTACAGAAGTTACAGTTTAAACTCTGACACTATTCTCCTCATACCAGCAGAGGGAGCCCTGATCCACTTCCTGAGCTCTGAGATTGTTCAATTAAATCTTTCAAGGATTCCCCTGGAGGGATGTAAGTCTCATCCTGTTCCAGTCCGATGCTGTAACGAGGTCTAGCTTCTTGTCTTTTATACCTAAAGATGTAAAGAGGAGATGTAATTTAGCTACCTAGGTGCAGTGACAGGTAAAAACATTGCATGGAAAACAATTCATAGATTTCACTTCAGCACTTAAATCACTGCCTCCCACAGTAGTCAATACAATGACTTATAATTTTTCCAGGTGAAATAATTTTATATTTATTAAGCAATCTCCATCATTTGCATTTTTCTCTTTTCCTATAGTTCAGGTTTGTGTTTCAATAGTTTCATACCGAGTGACTTAAGGAATCATAACTAGAGAGAATTGATGTTTTGACTAATTTCACAACTCATTCCTACACTATTTCATTGTATACCACTGTATTTTATATTATCCATAATGTATAAATTATATATATATATATAAAATATATATATTATACTGTATGCCACTGAATTCACTGAAAGCTTACACTCTATTATTATACCAATCCATTTACTATATACTTTATTTTCATATTGAGGGTAACAGAAGAGGTCTAGAAATTGGAAGGGACCTTTATTCCAACCTCTTCCTTTTAGAAATGAGCAAACTAAGTCCCCGAGAAATGAAATGCCTTGCCTGGGGTTACTCAGTGTCATAGGCACTGATCCAAAGTCATCTGACTTTAAAGATGGTGCTGTTTTTGTTGTTCCAAAATACCTTCCTTCTCAAATGCCACCCAGTCCAATTGGTGCCTGAACAAGAATCCCCTTTTCTAACACCCATGATGAGTGTTGATGGAGCTTTCACTTGAAAACCTCTATGAAAGAACAACCACTATGGCCCAAGGATGCTCATTCCATTTGGGGACAGTCGGGAAAATAATTATAAAACAGCTTTTTCTTCTATCAAACCTAAATTGGCCTCATTGTACCTTCTGTTAATAGCTGCCACTTCTAACCTCTGGGACCAAGTGGAGAAAGTCTAATGTCCTTTCCTCAACTGTCAGTCAATATTTGAAGATAGTTAAATTATCTCATACTTTTCTTTTTTTCTCCCCACAGATAAAGGCAGAAAAATTTTAAAAGATGGGTAAAAGACATTAATTAAATCTGCAATTAAGCTTTAAAAACACATTTTACTTGTAGTTTAATTTTCTCTTATTCCAAATCTTTTATTGCAGATCATAATAAATAGATGAATTAAATCACTTGAATTGTAATTTTTTATTCTTTAGAAAATTAGGGTGGTTGGTGTTCGTCATAAGAGTGTCAGGCTGAAGGCAAGTAGTAAGAGCAATAAAATTCCTCAACAAGTTATCCATAGCCTTATCTATTAAAATCTAATAAAGTTACTTTGATCTTATAAATTATATTTTGATAACCAGTAAAACTTTTCCAAAAAATTCTTCAAATACATGGGGGGTGTAAGGAAGCAAATCTCGCTTTTTTCTTACAGTGAGAAAAGGAGAGTTCACCAATTAAGCTATTCTACCCAAAAGGCTTTCAGTAGTTCATAATTATTTATCAAAACTTCCTGTATCAAATAATACTTACAAAATAACTATGCAATTTCAACATCTTCAGCAGTACAAGTACTTACAGCTTCCATTTACCTCACCATAGGAGCTGATATTAACAAATTGGCATTAGGTTTGGTTTTTTTTAAGGAAAAATATACTTTAGTATGAGCCTAGAAAATGAGGTATCTATTTGGATTTTTTTCAGGCAGTAAATACGCAAATAAAACCTTACCTTACCCCAAACGCCTAGAGTATTGGCATGCAGAAGCTACCTCCTTCACAAAAGGGCTCTACCTACATGTTGGAGACTTACCTGAAATAACAGAATAGTATTATAAGGATCAGAAGGAAGCTACAGACTGTCACAGATATCAATATGGCCTTATGGTGTATGGATCCATCAACAAATTCTGAAATAAAAACAAATGGGTCATAATATAGAGAGGGCTTTAACCCCAAGTTCAAAGGCAGTCACTCTCTAAAAACTGTTTATTATATTTATTTTCTGGCAAGTTGTGAAAAGTTCTCTCAATCTTTGATTTCAAAAGTAACAAAAAACAATTCTCTGCCCCATCTTCCCTGGGGGAGTTAATAATCCCTTTAGTTTTGTATCTCTTACAAAATGGGGGTGAAATGTCCTAACTGTTGAAGGAGTGAGCAAATGCAAGAGAATGCATACCCACTCTATCTAGCCAGCTCTATGCCATGTTCACATCCACTCTCTTTTGGAAATTTTGGTGCTTTTGTCTCTAATCACCAAGAAAATAATTGAAAAAGCTTCAAACTGAAAAGGAAACAGGGTGTTGGGGAGGCAGAGAACTGCTTATGGTTATGCACTAAGCTATATACAATAGAAAGCACTTAGACGTTAGATAAAAGAATAGCAGTTAAGGTACCAGAAATTCACAGAAAACAAAATCCAAGAATAGAGGCTGCAATACACTACAAAAGCCCAGGGTACCACACCAAAAAAGTACAAAAGTGTGGTTAACAATGAGTCATTAACCATCAACAGGTGTCCACTAAGGTTCATAATGCAGCAGATATTGTGCCAAGTGGTAAGATACAAACATAAAAACAAAATAGTCCCTACCTTTGAGAAGCTAATATTCCATTGGAAGAAATATCCCTTCATACACGAACATATATACAAAAGATGCATAAGTACAAGGGAATTTTAAGTGGGAAGGATACAACTGTCTGAGGAGATAAGAAACGGTTTCAGGTAGAAGGTAATATTTGAATGAAGTTTGGAAGAAGACAAAGGATTCTTTGAAGATAAGGTGACAATGGCCAGCATTCTAGGCATGGGGGGGAGCCAGGAAAAAGGCAATGGTCTTGCTTAACAGAAATAGAAAAAAAAGCCAGTCTGGTTGTAGACAGAGGGTGAAAAGTGAGATAATCTTTGTTAAGCCAAGGTTGTGAAGTGTTTTAAAAGGTAAACAGTGATTTCCTCCAACTTCATTCAGCAGCACATCAATTTTTGGGTGGTTTTGATCCAAAAAAAAGAAGAAAAGAAATATTGGCCCTTCCCATAGCAAGGGACAAGTCTTTTACACGCACTTTTGATCACACTGCCTCCTGTTTTCCTTAGCAGAATGCCCCTCTATCATTCCACCCACTTTTTCAATCTCCTACTATTTACTATTTCTTCCCTGATGTCTACAAACACAGTCAATATCTGACAAAAAAAAGTCAGCAACCTCATTAGATCCCACCATTCTTGCTAGCTATTGTCTTGTATCTCTCCTTTTCTCAGACAAACTAACTGAAAAAGTTGTCTATACTTGGTGGCTTTACTTCCTCTCTCCTGAATCTCCTCTAAACTCCTTGTAACCAGCTTTCTGATATAATTCAACTGTAAACACCCTCTTCAAAGTTAACAATAATCTCTTAATTACCAAATCTAATAACTGCTTTTCAGTCCTCATCCTTCTTGACCTCTCTTCGATATCTGACCTTTCACAGTTCATCCTCTCCTACTGGTTTTACTTCTCTCCACCGACACCATCCATCATCCTAATTTAGAATTCCATCACCTCTCGCCTCAACTATTACAATTGCATCCTATTTGGTATCCTTCCCGCAATTCCCTCTCCATTCGAATCCTTCAGATAGCCACTGAAGTGATTTTCCTAAAGTGTAGATCTGACCATATTATCTTCCCTCCCTAATAAACTTAAGCAATTCCATACTACTTCTAGGATCAAATATTAACTCCTGTGTTTGACATTTGAAGTTCTTCACAACTTAACCTGTTCTACTTTTTTAGTCTTTCTAAACTTTACTTTCCCCTATAGACTTTATCGTGTAGCCCCAGGGGTGGGGAACCTGGGCCCTCGATGTTACATGTGAATTTCTAGGTCCTTGGGTGCAGCCTTTTGCCTGAGTACAAGTTTTATTGAACAAATCCTTTCCTCAAGGAGATTAGCTCTGTGAAGTTTGGATTCAGTCAAAAGACTGCACTTGAGGATCTTGAGGGCCACATGTGGCCTTAAAGCTGCAGGTTCCTCACTCCTGTTCTAGCCAAAAAGGGATGTTTGCTATTTCGCACCCAAGATAAACCAATTCCCAGATAAACCATTTAACACTGTCTTTTTCTCACGCTTGAAATATCTTTCTACTTCACCTTCACCTTTTCAAATCCTTGATTTTTTTCAAGATTCAGTACCAACAACGCCTTCTATGTAAAGCCTTCATAGGTTTTCCTCCAAGTACTGATGCCTTCCCTCAAGTCAAGTCATAGGCATTTATTCAGCCCCTTCTATGTGCCCTTAAACCGTACCAAGCCCTGAAGACACAAAGGAAGACAAAAAGGAATAAAAAAGCCCATCTTTCCTCGTTCGCAAAGAGCACACTGTGTAATGGAGAAGACAATTTGCAAACAACTATGTACAAACAAGGTATAGATGAGATAAAGAGACGATTATAGAAAAAAAAAAAAGGCTGAACAAAGTACTAGTTGACCCTAGAAAAACATGCATGAAATAATGAAAAGCAAAATGAGTGGGACCAAGAGAATGCTGCATACAGTAACAACAATGTAGTCTTAAAACCAACTTTGAGCAAATAAGTCATTTTGACTATTATAACTACACAGATAATTACAAAGGACATATAGGAAGATGTTATCTGCATCCAGAGAAAGAACTGATAAATAGATGTTGAGAATGATTTTATGTGCACACACACACACACACACACACACACACACACACATGCCTAATGGTAGCCATCTCTAGGGCAGGGGTGGGGGGCATTGTTTATAAAAAAAGGGAAAAATATTTACATGATAACTTTATTATATATTTAAAAGGAATAACAAATCGTACATAATAGATTTGCAGTTTCATGTGCAATCATTGTTTTCTGTTCTACTATATCAGGGCTGTCCAACCTTAGGTTTTTATTGAAACAATAGACAATATATATTGATTTGCCATTTTAGTGAGACCTCTGTGGTAGCTCGCCTTTGTTTACTAAAGCATTTATGTAAATTTCTATGCTTATAGGTAGGCCGCATAAATCTCACCGTGGGCCACATGTGGCCTGTGGGCTGCATTTTGGACAGCCCTGTATTATATTATGGAAATGCTTGTTTTATTCCATAAATTAAATATTAAAAAAGAAAAAAGTGTTAAGGAATATTGAAAAAGGTTTCTTGTTTGTTTTTAAAGAAAATAAAATTATATTTTTAACTTAGACCTGAAGGAAGTCATGGATTATAGGACAGAGACAGTGAAGGAAAAAAATACTAGGCATGGAGGACAGCTAGAGAAAACGCATGGATGGCATAAGGAGACAGAACATTGTGTCTGAGAAGCAGCAAAGTGGCCTCTCTCCCCAAACCACCTTGTATTCTGTAAGTTCTTATATAATTATTTTCCCTATTAGAGTATAAGTTCCTACAGGGCAGCTACTACTTTTCATTTGCCTTCATTTTCCCAGGGCTTAGCACAGCACCTACCAAATAGCTGGTGCTTAATAAATGGTTGTTGCTTGGTTGAATTAAATATCTGCCTGTATGTCTTGTTACTAAAATGAAACAAACTATGAATCATTTTTTGCTAAAATCTGATTGGTCTTTTGCGTTAAGTTTTCATAATATCCAATTTCCTTAAAAGCAGGGTGTATTTCGATATTGAATGAATGCAGAGAGAAGATCAGAAGGCCATACACTATTGGTGGAATGATGATTGGCACTTCATTTTGAACGAACTTTACATCCTAAGGCTCTACGTTTCTTGAAACAACTTTTTACCATTTGACCTTGAACCTGTCTTGTTTCCCCAGCATATTGCTTAGGTATAAGACAAAGAAAATAGGGTTGAGGGGAAATGCTATATCATCAGAGGAAGTCTGATACCTCATTTTAAAGGTAAGTCCCAATGAATTTCCCAATGAATATCACAGGGATCTCATAATAAAACTATAGTTATGTTGGAAGAGGATTTAAAAAAGGATATCTAAAACCTTAGTCTGGAATTCTGTTTTGTTTTTTTTTTGCCTTGCCAATACCTCCACACCTATTGTGAGTATGATACATAATGTTTTACTCATTATTTTTAAAATAAAAGTTTATTTAGCATGGGAGAAACCAAGGAGAGAAGACTCGAGCATGAATCGAATAATTTACAAAGAATTTCTAAAGATATGCAGATTTTTATTAACTTCAAGGATTTTTCACTCGACATTCCATCTCCCCAACTCTCTGCCTTAGGACAGGCTGTCCTTCATACCTTCCTCATCTCTGACTCTTAAGATTCCTTATTATCTTTCAAAGGTCATTTCAAGCTCCTCCTCACCTGCTACACCAGACCTTTCAAGATACCCATATATTAGATGTATTTATTTTTATATATATTTTACATACTTATACTTGTACATATCGTGTCCCCCAACAGTATACAATCTCTTTGTCTCTGTATCTTGAGTGCCTAGTGATACCTTTCACTAACTAAAGATATATGTCTGTGGAGAGAAACAAATCATCTATTGCCTCTGTTCCAGGGAGCTTTCTTATTAGCCTCAGGAAGTTTGTGGGAAGAGTTATACCAGCCTAGTGCCTGGAACATAAAATGTGAGTAATGAATATTTGTTGAATAATCGAAGAAGTTATAGGAAGTGTATACTGGGTAACAGATATGTGTGTGTATTTGTGTGTGTGTGTGTGTGTGTGCGTGCGCACGTGCGTGTATGGAGTGGTTATCTGACATGCCTGAAAACTTTTAGATCAGAATTATTTATGATTAACACATTTGTCCTATGAGTACTCTTGGGACAGTAGTACTCAAGGTAATTTCTGCTTAAGTAAGCAAAGGTTCTTTTAAAAATGACAATTTAAAAACCATTTTCCCTCTCATGAAAATCTAGCAGACCAAAATGATCACATATATTAGACAACAGGATTCCTAATTAATTTTTTAGAATACAGTTTTTTGTTACAAAAGTAGCTCTTTTTTCAATTTCATTTTTTCCCAAAAGAAAACAGATTACACAGCATATGTTTAAAATAGAAAGAAGTCAAAACCACAATTATATCATATGATCAATACACGAACAAAAAATAATTTGGGTTTCACCGCAACAGAATATTGGGAAATTTCTTCTGGAAATCTTCAGGCTCATTGCCTGTCAATGTAAATGGTGAATAGAGAAAATCGTAAGGCCTCTATTCTTTCCCACTCCTCTGATCACATTTCAGATTTATGAGAGCAATGAGACAAGAAGACTCCTGAGGGATTGTGCTTTACTGTCATTCATTTGAAAAAAAAATTTAATAGAAGACCAAGTTTACATTGCTCACCCCCTTATTCCTATCACTTTCCTTGTCTTCTATCATGAATCAATTATATCCACCTGCACACTAAAATCCACCAATTGTTTCTGCTGGTCACACCAGTCATGTTTTCATCTACCATTACCTGTTCTTTAGGCATTAAGAATGTAAACATTCAAGTCATTGGCATTAGCCTTCGAAAGGAGATACTACTTGATGCCCATCCAGAAAATGATACGACACATCATTCTTACTGAGGAAGCATATTTCTCTTACCATGTCACTCCAACTAAGCGAACTGAAATGGAGAAGCCCCCAGTGAGGTCCTGTTCACTATATAAGAGTAGATTTACTAAGGACCTAATGCAGTTTTAGGCCCCAATAACAGTCACTCAATTATTTTCCAAAACAAGAACATATTCTACACCTATTCCTTTTTTGTTTCTTTAAATATAAAATGTACTTTATTCCTATTTTACTTTTACTGCATGTGGAAGTTCTCTCAGTGTGTGTTAAGTTCTGAAAATGATGAGTCAGGACCATTTAATAAACCTCCAGCAAAGACAAATGTATCTTTGGGATATTGTTTCCCTATCACCAACATAGCCAAAGAATTGAGGCTGTGATAAGCAAATTCATGTGCTGCATAAGGTGGAGATAATTACACAAAAGTTGCTTATACTCTATTAAATTTAATGAATAATTAAAAAACTTTCCAGAATGGAAATCCATGTTTGTGTGTGTGTGTGTGTGTGTGTGTATACACACACACACACACACATACACACACATATATGCATACACATATACTTGATTGTCTGCATTTGTTGATTGCCAATTTAATAATAAAAAAGAAAACTTGGGCAAGTCACTTAACACCAACTGCCCTGCCATCCCCCTGCAAAAAAACAAACAAAAAAAGAAAAAAAATTAAAAACCAAAGAAATAAAAAGGTAAAGGCACTCAATTCTTCACTCCCATTTTGCCCAGATATTCCATTTCAAATTCCTGTATGATTAGAAGTTTGGAAGGTCATAATTGTTGTAGATGTTCTCTGGAAAGAAATAGAACTCAGTACTTAACGGAATAAGTATAGATAATACTAAGAGTGGAAGAAGGATTCGAGGACTAATCTTTCAAAGTGAAACAGAAGTTATCATATTATCCTTCTATCTGTTTTATAGTAGCCATGGCGAGAGTATACGAGGAGAAAATTTGTATAAGCCATTATTTGAAGACTTTCATTTCTCATTGGAAATTATACACACACACACACACACACACACACACACACACAGAGGAAAATGTGTATATCAAGGATGATAAAGTATAAAGATTATTTTCCTGAGCGTCTACTTAGAGGGTAAGTGATTTGTCCAAGTTCACACAGCCAGGATCCATCTTGCGACATATGCTGTCACACAGTGGGACCATCACCTAGGATCTCCTAGCCATTCTTCTATATTGCTTCTGCAAAGAACATTATAAAATGGTTATTTCTATATTGAAACTCCTATCTAGAAATTTATAATAATCCAATAATCACTTAATTGGAAAGATTTGTACATTCTGTACAAATGAATTAGAGAAAATGGAGGCTAAGAATCTTTTGAACAGTTGTCACATTTTCTTCCTAATTTTCAGCCATCATGTCTTTAAACTGTAATAGAAGAAAGAGCATTTTTTTCACAAATGAATGTGTTAAAGCAAAAGTAAATTATTTTGGAGGATGAATTTCCTTACAATCTCATCAAACGATTTTGTTTTTTCCCCAAATTTCTAGGACATAATGATCTTATCTTGGTGAAACAGTAAATGCTGAAATTTGAGTCTAGAAGGCTCAGTACACACATCCAACTGCATTACACATCCAAGCCTTTGCTTGGCCATTTATTACTAATGATACAAGCAGAAGTTGGCCTAAATCAGAATGGACACCTTTGTCCTTTCCTACCTACTGCAGCATCACTTAGATTTCTAACCACATCATTTATTGGTTATAGTAAAAGAGTCATATAATTCAATGATTGTTATTGTTTCCTTAATTTTCCAAAAGTACTGGATATCATAAATTCCCCCAAAAGACCTGGCTGATTCTCTTCAACCAAGTACAAGACATTTTCTTCAATGACCTCTCTTCTCCACAAATGATTAAAGACTTGTTCATACTTAGTTTATACCTATTGTTGATGGATTGATTTAAAGGACAGTCACCTGTTCATACTTAATTTGTGCCTTTGAATAACTATGTAATTTAATCAAAGGGATTTATCACCTGGTAAAGGTGTTAGAGAATAAAGCATTTTGAAAATTAAATTAATTGCGATTAAGTAGTATAAATCAATTGGGGTAGCCAAAGTGAATATATATATATATATACATACACACACATATATACATATATACATATATATATATATATACATAGAGAGAGAGAGAGAGAGAGAGGGCAGAGAGTTGAATATGAAGGGATGATATCTAAAAAAATAAAATCAAATTAAGGGATGAGAGAGGAATATATTGAGAGAGAAAGGAAGAGATAGAATGGGGTAAATTATCTCACATAAAAGTGGCAAGAAAAAGCAGTTCTCTAGGAAGCAAGAGGGGGCAGGTGAGGAGGAATAAGTAAATCTTGCTCTCATCAGATTTGACCTGAGGAGGGAATAACATACACACTCAATTGGGTATCTTACCCCACAGGAAAGGAGGAAGGAGATAAAAAAGGGGGAACGATAGAAGGGAGGGCAGATGGGGGAGGAAGTAATCAAAAACAAACAATTTTGAAAAGGGACAGAGTCAAGGGAGAAAATTGGATAAAGGGGAATAGGAGAGGATAGGAAAGAGCAAAATATAGTTAGTCTTTTACAACATGATTATTGTGGAAGTGTTTAGCATAATGATACACATGTGCCCTATGTTGAATTGCTGGCCTTCTTAGGGGAGGGTGGATGGGAAGGGAAGAGGGGAGAGAATTTGGAACTCAAAGTTTTAAAAGCAGATGTTCAAAATAAGTTATATGTAGAAGATATATTGGATTCCATGCTGTCTTGCGGGGTGGGGGGAGAAGGAGGGGAAGAAAATCTGGAACTCAGGTTCATGTAGAACTGAGTGTTGTAAACTAAAAATAAAAAATCTTAATAAAAAATGGATTTATAGAGGTATAAATTGTAAAAAAAAAAAGAAGACAGATTTGAAAAGCACAAGATTAGAACAAGTGTATGTAAAGACAGCTGTGCTATAGGCAAAACAATTGTGAGGGCTTTGAAGGATCAATTCATGTGATATTTGGCAAAAGAGTAAAAAAAAAAATCTTAGACTTTAATACTACATCCCTCCCACACATGAAAAAAAAAACTCATTCAGTCATGTCCGACTCTTCATGACCTCATGGACTATAGTGCACCAGGCTCTCCTATACTCCATTCTCTCTCAAAGTCTGTCCAAGTTCATGTTTGTTATTTCCAAGAAACTATCTATCTATCTCATCCAATTTCTACATGCTATAAGCTTCTGGAATCTTGGTGGAGGAATAGAGAAGTAAGCATGGAGAAATGAGAAAGGCCAGTGTAATATTTAAGTAATTTTTTACAAGTTAATTACATGTGTACCTGCATAACAATACTTTTACCACTTCAATTTTCTTTTTTAATCTTTTTTTATAATTTTTTTTTATTTTTAGTTTGCAACACTCACTTCCACAAGTTTTTGAGTTCCAAATTTTCTCTCCCTCCCCTTCCTCTCTCCTCCCCTCAAGATGGCATGTAACCACTTCATTTTTCTATCTCCTACTTATGGCAATGTGTCAAAGTTCTGGGCATGTTCACATCTGCAGAGATTTTTTGTATTCATTTGGATATCGTTTTTGAGCATGGTTCAGGCTCTAAATTCTTTCTTCTCTCTTACCTCGATTTTTCAATGGAGGAAGTGTAGGATGAAGGTCTTTATTGCATTCATTCCGTTCTGTGCAACATTCAATTGACCTCCTTTGGTGAGGAATAGGAGTGTCCTATAGCACAAGCCAAATATAGGAGCAAATATTAATTAACATTTTTCCCTAAAATTCAGAAAGGACCTTTAATTTCCAACTTGAGTGAGTCCTTTTTGGCACTTATTTATTATGCAAATAAATCTACTGGATCTGGGATTAAAATAATCCTTTTAAAAGTAATAACAATGGTAGTTCCTATTAGAGACCATCATGCAATGTTCTGGTGAAGTTTTCACATTTTACTTCAGGTGTTAATATAGTTATTTTATTTACAATTTATTTTGAATGGCTAGACTTATTTTAAATTACCTACCTCATCTAGTGGAACCTTCAGGAGAAATTTTGACAGAATACATTTACCCAAAATAGAAAATGAACAAGAAATATGAATGAGTGAATAGGCAAGGGTTTCATTCTACTGAAAGTAATAGGAATATCTGTCTGCAAAAGCAGAAAATACATGAGAACGCACAGGGATTTCCAACCATTTTGTCTTTTCCATTATTAGCAGATGAAATTTTCTTGCTTCTTTTGAATGAAATTTGGCTTATTAAATCACAGGTGTAGTGAAAAAAAAATAATAAACCAAGCAGAATCAAATGTATTTTCTTACCCGACACTGAAAATCTGAGCCCTCTAATCCTAGACATCCCGAAGTGACCACAGGCATCCCAGAATCATCTTCTTCTATCATAGTGAAACAGTAGCCATCTGTGCTAGAGATCAGAAAGGAAAAAAAATAAATGCGTACGTGTACAGGAGGTTGCTCTAACATACACTGGAGAAGGGGCAGAGAAAGGCTTCTGAATTATTTCCCTTGAAAACAGGATCATTGTATTGCAACAAGGAATGGCACATCTTCTCTTGATATGCAAGGCAGATAACTTTAGCTATCACAAGAGCATACAATTATTTGTCTCACCTCTCCTCCCTCCCTCCTTCTCTCTCAACTCACTCTCTCTCTCTCTCTCTCTCTCTCTCTCTCTCTCTCTCTCTCTCTCTCTCACACACACACACACACACAAACATGTGCCACTAGATGTAGCTGATCACAGAATATGCTTCAGATTCCATGAAGCCATACAAACAGAAGAAAAACACAGCCTAGGATGGCATCTTGCCATCTCTCTGTGCACCCCCTTATTTCCATCTCTTGCTCAGGAATAATATTAAAATCAATACCAGCATTGCTACTACAACGTGATCCCAACACCGTGTGGCTGCTGTGACACCCCCGACCAAGACTCCCTTCTCTGACCACAACTTCCCTGTGTGTGCTACCTTGTTATTAGAATGTTAATTCTCTACAAGTCATTGCCCAATTGAGAAGTGGTCAAAGGATATGAACAGACGATTTTCAGAGGAAGAAATTAAAGATATCTATAGACGTGTGAAAAAATGCTCAAAATCACTACTGATTAGAGAAATGCAAATCAAAACAACTCTTAGATACCATCTCTCTCCTGTCAGATTGGCTAAAATAACAAAACAGAAAAATGATAAATGCTGGAGAGGATGTGGGAAAATTGGAATATTGTTACATTGCTGGTGGAGTTGTGAACTGATCCAGCCATTTTGGAGAGCAATTTGGAACTATGCCCAAAGGGCTATAAAAATGTTCATACCCTTTGACCCAGCAATACCACTCCTAGGGTTGTATCCCAAAGACATCACACAAGTGGGAAAAGGACCCACATGTACAAAAATATCTATAGCTGCTCTTTTTGTGGTAGCTAAGAATTGGAAATCAAAGGGATGCCTATCAATTGGCGAATGGCTGAACAAGCTGTGGTATATGAAGGTAATGGAATACTATTGTGCTATAAGAAATGGGGATGATACAGACTTCATAACAACCTGGAAGAACCTACACAACATAATGCTGAGTGAGCAGAGCAGAGCCAGAAGAACATTATACACAACCACAGATATATGGATTCTTTGATGACGAACCCTGACAGATTAGATTTTGCTCTTCTCAGCAACACAATATGCAGAGACAGCTCCAAAGGACTCATGTAGGGCTATCTACATCCAGAGAAAGAACTATGAAGTATGAATGCAAATCGAGGCACACTTCATACTCGCCTTCCCCCCCCACACACACTTTTTTTCTCTCTTTTGTATTTGTTGTTGGGTTGTGTTTTTGGGGTTTTTTTTGGTTCTGTTTCTTCTTTCTCATGAGTCATTCCATTGGTCATGGTTCTTCTGCACAACTTGACTAGTGTGTAAATTAATTCAATGAGAAGTTATACATGGAAGTTATATGGGATTCCATGCCTTCTTGGGGAGGGAGGGGGGAGGGAGGGAAGAAAAACTGGAACTCAAAATTATGTAGAACTGTTTGTTGCAAACTAAAAATAAAAAATAAATAAATAAATAAATGATTTTTTTTAAAAAAGAATGTTAATTCTCTGAGGTCAAGGCTGATTTTCTTTTGTCCCAGTGCCTACCACAGAGTATATAAACAATGCTTCTAAGTAGCTCTGCCACTTGACAAGGAGATAACTATCTCTGTTGTAGTAGCTGGTGCTCTAAAAGCAAAACTCTGGTCCTCACCAGAGTTCATTCTTTAGTCATTTTTCAGTTATGTCTTCCTCATTGTGATACTTTAGGGTTTTCTTGGCAGAGATCCTGGAGTGATCTGTCATTTCCTTCTGCAGATCATTTTACAGATGAACAAACTGAGGCAAATAGTATTGAGTGACTTGCCCAGCCTCACAGAAGTGTCTGAGGCCCAACTTGAAATCAGGTAGAGGAATCTTTCTGATTCCAGGCCTCGTATTCTAATCTACTGTGCCACCAAGCTGCTCTCACCAGAGGCTAAGAGATTAGAATAGAGGAGAGACATTGATGGGCAAAACACAACATATAACCAATGTCCTCCTGGGTGTGAAAGGGAGAAGAAAGAGTACTGTTTGTGTTTATTTACAAACAAACTGAATTTCTTGTCCTTTGGAAGTGCAGAATATAAATATATATAATATAAAACATGGACACATGGGATTTTAAAACAAAACAGCATCACTGTTATGTTCTGTAAGATGTAAAGCTCTATCCATCCCATCTTTTGCATATACATACAGAGCCCAAAGATGGGCATGGTGGTGGAGACTTGAAAGTTTAGCATTACAGAAAGGAAATAGTGAAACGCTATTAGCTATGATTTGTCTTTTTTCATATTACTGATAGTGACGTTCTGTTGTTCATTAGCCCTTGACTTACCATCAACAGGCTTTATAACTATTTACTTGGCCTGCAAACCTAAAGTGATCTGTAATACCTCAGTTTATAAGTACTAAAACAGCAGAGTTCAAAAATCCTAACAGATGGCTCGATGGTGCCAGTGATAAATGTCTTTGTTAAACCAAGGCCAAATTCATGAAGATTTCTGGGGAGAACAACTGCCTCTGCTTGCAGTCTATAGTATAAATTCTTTGGGGGGGCTTCCATGCTGATTCAATCCAATTTCTGTGTAAATAGGAAAGCCATAAAAATTAAAAAGTACAAGAAAAAACCTGAATCCTATTAACCTGAAACACAATAATACAAATACATGCTACTTTCTGGATTTCCCATTTCTTTTCTTTTTTTTTTTTTTTTTTTCCTTCCTTTTTTTTTTTTTTTTTTTTTTTTT
>CM053623.1:291272806-291357200 GCA_028646595.1 Phalanger gymnotis | reverse complement strand
GTCCCGCTTCCCTCTGCCCCTTTGTGGGTTCTGTAGTTCTAGAATTGGTTCAGAGCCATTTTTTCATAGGTTTTTGGAGGGACTTGGAGGGGAGCTCACGCCGGTTACTGCTTTCCAGTCGCCATCTTGGCTCCGCCCCCCCTCCCATTTCTTTTCAATGTATTTAACATTTTTAAGTAGGGTGGGAGCAACTCAGAGAGGGGACATATTCTTTCACCAATATATGAAGATCCTGGTGTGGAAAATTCCCCCACTATTTAGACTGACAACAACTCTTTTACAATTTCTACTTTTAAAAATTTTCCTGGGACATTGACCTGTTAAGTCACTTGCTTTATCTAGCTAATATGGTTCAAGGAAAACTTAAACTCAGGTGTTCCACATACCGAGGTCTAATTATCATCTATCCACCATACTATGGTGACTCTCAAAATTTGCATATGCTACACAAAGTCCTTCCCTGGAAGCCACAGCATAATTTGGAATCAAGGGCAATAAATATGGGAAATAATCAGCCTGATTATCTGACTGTAAGTTTATATGGGAGTGAGCAAATGTGACTTAATGTTTGGTTTTGGAATATATACATATGTATATCTAAATATATTTCTTCTGAGAATATCAGTCTTTTGTAATCAACAATTCAGCTTTGAAAAGAATTATAAAAATGACCATATCAGAGACTTTTAAAATTACACTGTGCTAGAAGCTATCTAGGATAGGAATAGGGATAGGATTAGACCTGTAATTCATTGAAACAAGGAATTCCATTACTAATGCAGGTCAGCACCTTCTCTGTAACAAAATTTCTTGTTTGAAGTCACAGAGATACTGTGCGTCAGAGGGATTTGAAGCTAGATCTTCTTGGCTTTAAGGCTGGCGCACTATGCACTATGCCACTGTGAATTCTCTTTAAGAAGGTGTATACTTGGCAAAATAAAGAAAACAAATTATTCTTACTTTTCTGTATATACTCTAAAATACTACTTAGAACTTGGAATAGCTGAATTTTCTGGTGGCAGAGGTTTTATTTCTATTTGAAAGATGGAAAGGACACAAAGCCCACAATAATAGCTCAATAAGTATTTGTCAAATTGAAGACATTTCTTTCCAGTTAATTCTAGCATGAGGAGATCTAGAATCTTTCATCTGTCTTTGTATAGGAAATTAGTATGACCTAAAAGGCCTTTCTCTACTATCTGTCACCATATTTAATATAGAAAAAACAGAAAATTATCTCCAGGAAACTTGCCCCAAAGCAAACAGAGAGTTTTGGGATTTTGGCACTGGGTATGCTACCTCGTCATAAGTGTATAATACAATGATGTTTTGAAATTCAATTCACTTGACCTAAAAGGCAAGAATAAAACTCTATATTTACTGTGAAATTCTAAATTATGAAACAGCATAACAAAAATAGTACAATGCAAATCACTACGAGTGGTTCTCTACAATAAAATATCCTGCTACTCTATACCACAGATAAACTGTTGAACCAGCACATAAGATAGAAACTACAAGGAGAGGCCCTATATTCTGCCTCCTACAAAACAAGATATCATCTTGCTAAAGCGTGAGATCTGATGATGAGAACACAAAAACCACAAGACCTTATTTTTGGAAAGATGCTACTATGATTAAAAAACTACAACAGTGAAAATGGTGATTTGAATCAAGACCTTTAATAAATGTCAGAAATAGAAAGCCAGGATCCCAAACCCTGCAGCTGTTCAAGCAGATGTCTTTGTTGGCAAAAGGCCAATAAGATGCTGTACCTATCCTACTGGTTCACAATGGTTCCAGAGTATCAGTTCTTTCTACTACCTTTCAAGGAAATAAAAATGACATCAGCATCTAACTAGGTGTAGTCTATTTTGTTTTTAAACTTATTTTATTTATTTTTTTAACTACTTCAAAGGTGGCCTATATCCAACTTCCCATTCTGACCCTGGTTATTTGATATAATTTAGTGTCCCAAAAAATTCATTCTAAATAATAAAAGCTTCCACAAATGAAACACACACATATACAAAGATATTTGAGTGCATAAGTATTTGTACATATGTATGAGTGTGCATATATAAATATATTATCTATGTATCTATAGCTATCTATGTATCTTGTCAATGAGTCTAAGATCTAACAGAAGAATCCACTATACTCATACTTTCACTGGTAATAAACAAAAATGGAGGACTGGAAAAACAAATGCAAAATTTGATACTACAAAGAACTGAGTGCCAGTGGAACAAATCAGATGGACTGTTATGATTTCATCATGCAATGTAGGACGTGATAACAAACGAGAACAGTGTGTGTGCCTTTAAAGAATCTGAGCCCCTTGTGTCACAAACACCTGTTTGGAAACTCACAACAGCACACTCAACAGGAGGATTAAGATTTCAGCAGGTTCAGGGTTAACATAACCTTTACAAGGACTCTTATGAAACCCTTTCAACTTTGCCACCTGTAACTCTTCAAACTATTCAGCTTCTAATTCTTCATATGCTAATTACCACTGATTTCATGTATAAATCGTGTGAGTGAATCATCTAAAATGATAAGCACTGATTTATACCTCTAAGACTCGAAAATCAATTAAGTTCAAGAATTCTTGACCAGACACTAAGTGGACAAATGAATAAGTATTCAGATCTCTGAAATGAAGACTTAAAGAATTCTCAGTTTTTGGTTAGCTACCTAGACATTTAAAAGCTCTAATTTTATATGAAACTCCCTTCCCAAATTCTATAGCTTAAGGGAATGTCTCTTATTTGTTCCCTGATCCAAATAATACGACCCTGTAAATCATACGAAAACTGCCCATATATTCTACTAAATATGAATTTAAAGAATTTGTATACAAAGGATACACAGTGTGGCCATTCTTGACCTTTCCCAGTAAGAGCTTTTCAAAGTATCCCCTTCATTAATGTTCTCCTCTGATGTCTTATCTTAGACGCTGGGCTTCCAAATTATTTAATCTCTGGCAGCTCCCACCAATGTGGCAGTATGGGTCTGGTGGTGGTCTGTATGTTGGTCATTCAAGAACCAATAGAAGTTCAGAGAGCCTCAAATACAAGTTGGTCAGAAGTGATGAATTTTTCAGACACTGAAACTCCAAAGGCCAAAATTCAAAGGGCTCTGATCAATGTTAATGGATGGTGCATCTACAATAATGAAATCACAGACTGTCAAACTATCAAAGCATGAATTCTGGACATTTTCATGTGTATATGGCCTCATTATTCCCACCAAAGTCTTTTCATAGGAAATCAAAAAATGCAAAACAGTGCTGAATGAGAAGGAAAGGCATAAAAAAGCAGAAATTATGGAAGTCTGAGAGTAAAACTGATAGATAAACAACATGTAGGAATAAAGACTCTATCTGTCATTGCAATGGCATAGGGAAGTCTCAGGTGATAAAACCATTTTACCAAAGTAGATCACACCTTCTGTTACAGAAGGTCTTAAAGAGTTGTCTCATGCATAGAAAAGTCTAGTGATTTGCTCAGGGTCTCACAGCCAGCATCTTTCAGAAGCAAGTCTTGAACCTAAGCTAGGCTTTCTTGGTTTTGGGACTAGCTCATTCCACTTATACCTCTATAAGCAAGATATATGGAGGGTGACTATAGCAGGCTATGTGGCTCCTCCCTCACCACTGCCAGAATCAAAACCTTGAGAATAACCTTTGACTCTTCTTTTACTCTTTTCCTAATATTTTACCAAATATTCTTCCAAAATGTCCTTGAATTCAACCTTTCCTCAAGGTTGCTAGAAGGTAGACCAGGAGTCTTGAATGTGCCCTCAATCTTAGAGGGATAGTGGTAAAATAGGAACATTAGTCCATTGTTGTTAGAGCTTTAAATAAGTATAACCATTTTGGAAAGCAATTTGGAATTATACAAATAAAGTATTTAAAATATCCATATCATTTGACTTAATGATTCCACTAGTAGGTTTATACCCCAAGGAGATCACTGATAAAAACACAGTCCTCATATATAATAGAATATTTATAGCAACATTTTTGGAAAAGCAAAGTGGATATCCATCAACTAAGGAATGGTCAAACAAACTGTAGCATATGAATATAATTGACGATTACTGTACTGTAATAAATGTAGAATGTTAATACATGTAAGCATGGAAAGACTAACATGATCTGAGGCAAAGAGATGTAGAGTCAGGAAAATAATATACACAATGACTAAAATTATATAAATGGAAAGAATAAAGAACAATAAAAAGTTAATGGGGTAAAATTAAAAAAAAAAGATGGCTCTAAAGAAGAGACCCAAAAAGACACACCCTCTTCCACTCCTTTAAAGAGATGGAGGTCTATGGCTATGCTACTCTGCATATATTTTAAGACTTTTTTGATTTACTGATTGGTTTTGTTGTGTTTTTTTCATTCTCTTCCTTTTTTAATATTTTTATTGTATTTGAGATGTCTCTCTTCAAGAGAAAGGGTGAAGGATATGAGAAGAAATCCAAATGATTAAGAGATTAATAAAATTGTATTTTAAAAAATTCCCTGACTCACTGGATATGTTAGAAGACTAATCTTATCTTATCTAAATAACCTAATCTCAATTACTAACTAAACTTCAAGAACATATATGCCATCAAATATTTCTTAAGCACCTAAAAATACAAAGGAACTCATACATATATGAGACAAGTATAAAGTAGACAACTAAGAAATATGATTGAGTTGAAAATAGGGGAGGCCTTGTATATGGGAAAAGAATAGATAATAAAGAAGTTAAAGTAAAGTGAGGATCTAGGTAAGAGATTATCACTGAAATGGAACTGAAAGCTTAGAGAATAGAGAAATGGTAAAAAGGAGAAATACTAGAAATTGTAAGATCTACGTACTTTCTAAATGAACTTGTTTGTAACAGGGACAAAACTTTAGGATAGGTAGATTAATTATAATACAAATTTTGCTCATTCTCCATACTTTTTAAAAGGCATACTATAAAATCATTAAAATAAGCAATAGGAAAAAAGTATGTGTGGGGCAGAACTAAGGTGGCAAGGTAGAGGAAGCCTGACAGCAAAGATCTCCCAACATTCCTTTACAAACAACTTTAAAACGACATCACAAATTGAATTCTGGAGCAGCAGAGCCAACGAAAGGTGGGGGTGAAATAGTTTTCCAGAACAAGACAGCTTAGGAGTTTGGAAAGAGAATTATGTGACACTGGGGTGGGGGCTGGCTCAGACTGCACATGGCAGCAAACCAGTGGTGGCCTTGGAGGTTTCAATAGCAGCAGCAGCTTCAGAGCTCTAAAACTAGAGACAGTAAAGGAATCTGGTAGCTGGTCAAAAAAAGACTACTGGCTACTGCTGTGCTAGCACTGGGCAAAGAATAAAGTGCTGTTTGACACCTCAATTATCCATACCCACTTCTAGGTTACAGTTCCAGGGCAGAGAGGAGTGATAGCTGTCCCAAGAGTGGTCTGAAAAGCAGTATCATTTGTAGTCATAAGGGTTCAGGAGTCCTAAGGAGTAGTAAGGCTTTTGGTCCAAGGGACCAGGGGCCTTGAGGAGCAATGTCACTTGCACACCCAAGGAAGCAGTGATCATATCTTTCTCCAAATTATGCCGCCTTGAAAGCGCTGAAAACTTCCAAACCTCCAGAACAAGCTCTGAAAAGAGCAGGGGAAAAAGAGCCTGGAGCTAAGAATAATCCTCTCCTCCCCCATACTATCTCAGCAATAAAGCCAAAATTTTAAAATAAAGCAAAAAGTCAATAGTCTGGGAAAATGAGCAAACAACGGAAAGAAAACCTGACCACAAAAAGCTACCAGAGTGAAGTATAAAAACTCAGAAGGTAACAATGTCAATATAGCTACAAGCAAAACCTCAACGGAAAAGGAAATGTAGATAAAGCGCAAGCCCAATAGGAATTCCTGGGAGAGCTAAAATATTATATAAAAAAAATAAGAATGGAAGAGGAAAACTAGGAAAAAATAAGTGATTCAAAAATGTGAAATAAGCACAAAAATAGTGAAGAAAATACATATTAAAAGCGGAATTGGCAAAATAGAAAAAGGGGTACAAAACTTCACTGATGAAAATAATGCCTTAAAAAACAGAATTTGCCAAATGGAAAAGGGGGTATGAAAGCTCACTGAATAAAATTCCTTAAAAATTAGAATTGGGCAAGTGGAAGCAAATACCTCTAAGAGACATCGGGAAACAATAAAAATAAAAATAAAAAGAAAGGAAAAGTAGAAGAAAATGTGAAATATCTTACCAGAAAAACAACTAAACTGAAAAATAAGTCAAGGAGAAATAATTTAAGAATTATGGAACTGCTTGAAAGCTATGATCAAAAAAAAGAGCCTAGGCATCAACTTCTAAGAAATCATAAAAGAAAACTCACGTCTGATAGAACCAACGGGTAAAATGAAAAGTGAAAGAATCTACTGATGACCTCTCAAAAGATTCCAAAATGGAAATTCCCAGGAATATTATAGACAAATTTCATAGCTCTCAGGTCAAGAAGGAAATACTGCAAGAACCAGAAAGAAAACAATTCAAATATTAGGGAGTTACAGGCAGCACCACACAAAGCTTCTACACTAAAGAATCAGAGGGCTTAGGAGGCAAAGTAGCTAGGATTACAACCAAAAATAACCAATACAGCAAAACTGAATACAATCTTTCAGAGGAAAAAGAGGATAGTTAACGAAATAGAGGACAAACAAGCATTCCTGATAAAAAGACTAGAGATGAATAGAAACCCTGACTTTCAAATACAAGACACAAGAGCAGCCTAAAAAGGCAAACATAAAAGAGAAATCATAAAGAACACAATAAAGTTAAACTGTTTACATTTCTATATGCAAAGATGATATACATAACTATTAAGAACTTTGTCATTATTAAAGAAAATAGAAGAACTTGACATAGAAGGCATACTAGTGAGCTGATGTTGGGAAGATCTTGAAAAAAACATATAGGTGAGAAAGATGGGTACATTGGGAGAAAAAGAAAAGGATGGGTAAAATGGGAAATACTGTCACACATAAAAGAGACATCCAAGGAAGAGCTGTTATAATGGAGGGAAAATTGGTTGAGGTGCACTTCCCTCCCATCTGAACAGATTTAAACATCAAAGAATTCTCTCTCTCTCTCTCTCTCTCTCTCTCTCTCTCTCTCTCTCTCTCTGCAGTAATAAAAAAACCAGAATTTTGAGGAGGGAAACAATAAAAAGAGATAGGGAAGTATAAAATAGGATAAAACAGAAGAAAAATGGATTGGAGGGAAATGTACACCAAGTGTTTATAACCGAGAAAGTGAATGGGAAGAATTCACCCATAAAGCAGAAGGAGGCAATAGAATGGATTAGAAATTAGAATGTTTACAAGAAACATACTTGGAGAAGAGAGACATTTAGAGTTAAAGGATTAGAGCAGAATTTATTATGCTTTGCTGAAGTCAAAAAAGCAAGTGTAGCAAACATGATCTCAGACAGAGCAAAAGCAAAAAGATACCTAAATAAAAGAGATAAACAAGGAACCTTCATCTTGTTCAAAGGCACCATATCAAGGATGAAATAATATCAGTACTAAATATATATGCACAAAATGGCATAGCATGCAAATTCTTAGAGGAAAAGTTGAATGAACTACAGGAGAAATAAGACAGGAAAATCATACTGGGGGTGGTGGTGGAGCCAAGATGGTGGCTAGAAAACAGGGACTTGCTTAACTTCTGCCCCAAATCCCCCCCAAACACCTGTAAAAATGGCTCTGAAAAAATTATGGAGCTGTGGAACCCACAAAATAGATGAGGGAAGCATGTCTCCACTCCAGGAGAGCCTGGATGGTCACTGGGAAGAGTCTTTCACATGATGCTGGGAGTGGAGTGCAGCCCAGTGTTAGCCACGCCAGGACCAACCAGATGGGGATTCAGGCAGAGCAGGCCTGAAGGCCATGAATCACTGAGCTGTGGCATTTACCAGACTTCTCAATACACAAACACCAAAGACCACAGAGGAGGTTAGTGAGAAAACTGCTGGATGGTTAGAGAGCGCTCTGGCCCCAGCCCTGGGGGTGGTAGAGGTGGTGCAGTAGTGGCAGCTGCAGCAGCAAGAAGCTCCTGCAGCTGCTTCCAGAACTCTAGCATTAGCTGCTTCCCAAACCCCTGGCTCACAAGGTGAGAGGAATCAAGCAGCAGATTGGAGCAGGAATACAGGGAGCATTTTGCTGGCACACAGGCAGGTTCCCTTGCTATGCCCTGCTTGGATCTAGGTCATGATGCTGGTTGGAGGTTCTTAGGCGAGGAACAGCACTGCTGTGGCAGAGCTTGCAGTGGAATAGAAGTAGCTCTGAAAACAGCAGCACATTCCCTAAAACTTGAGACAAAGTACTCTCTACTACACAAGCAACCATACCCTGACAAAAAGCTCAAGGGTCAAGTAGTTGGCTGGGAAGATGAACAGGCAAAGAAAAAGGACTCAGACTCAGAGTATAGAATCTTTTTTTGGTGACAAAAAAGATCAAAACAAACAGCCAAAGAGCCTACATTGAAAGCCTCCAAGAAAAATATGAATTGGTCTCAGGCCATGGAAGAGCTCAAAAAGAATCTGGAAAAGCAAGTAAGAAAAGTAGAGGAAAAATTGGGAAGAGAAATGAGAAGGATGAGAGAAAATCATGAAAAACAAGTCAACAACTTGGTAAAGGAGACTCAAAAAATACTGAAGAAAATAACACCTTAAAAATAGACCAACCCAAATGTCAAAAGAGCTCCAAACAGTCAATGAGGAGAAGAATGCCTTGAAAGGCTAAATTAGCCAAATGGAAAAGGAGGTCCAAAAGACCACTGAAGAAAATACTACCTTAACAATGAGACTGGGGCAAGTGGAAGCTAGTGACTTGATGAGAAATCAAGATATTATAAAACAGAACCAAAGGAATGAAAAAAAAATAGATGACAATGTGAAATATCTCATTGGAAAAACCACTGACCTGAAGAATAGATCTAGGAGAGATGATTTAAAAATTGTTGGACTACCTGAAAGCCATGACCAAAATAGAACCTAGACATCATTTTTCAAGAAAGTATCAAGGAAAACTGCTCTGATATTCTAGAACCTGAGGGTAAAATAGAAATTGAAAGAATCCACCAATCGCCTCCTAAAAAAGATCCCAAAAAGAAAACTCCTAGGAATATTGTCGCAAAATTCCAGAGTTCCTAGATCAAGGGGAAAATACTGCAAGCAGCCAGAAAGAAACAATTTGAGTATTGTGGAAACACAATCAGGAAAAACAAGATCTAGCAGTTTCTACATTAAGGGATCGAAGGGCTTGGAATATGATATTCCAGAGGTCAAAGGAGCTAGGATTAAAACCAAGAATCGCCTACCCAGCAAAACTGAGTATAATGCAACAAGACTTTTAATAAAATAGAAGACTTTCAAGCTTTCTCAATGAAAATACCAGAGCTGAATAGAAAATCTGATTTTCAAATACAAGAATCAAGAGAAGCATGAAAAGGTAAACAAGAAAGCGAAATTACAAAGGGCTTACTTAAGTTGAACGGTTTTGTTTACATTCCTACATGGAAAGATGATATGTGTAATTCATGAGACTTTTCTCAGTATTAGGGTATTTGAAGGGAATACACACACACGAAGACAGAGGGCACAGGGTGAGTTGAATATGAAGGGATGATATCTAAAAAATAAAATAAAATTAAGGGGTGAGAGAGGAATATATGCAGAGAGGGAGGAAGGGAGACATAGAATGGGGTAAATTATCTCACATAAAAGCGGCAAGAAAAAGCGGTTCTGTTGGAATGGAAGAGGGGGCAGGTGAGGGGGAATGAGCGAATCTTGCTCTCAGGGGTTTTACTTGAGGAGGGAATAACACACAATCAACTGGGTATCTTACCCCAGCGGAAAGTTGGGGGAAGGGGATAAAAAAGGGGGATGACAGAAGGGAGGGCAGATGGGGGAGGAAGTAATCAAAAGCAAACCCTTTTAAAAAGGGACAGGGTTAAGGGAGAAAATTGAATAAAGGGGAACAGGATAGGATGGAGGCAAATATAGTTAGTCTTTCACAACATGAGTATTGTGGAAGTGTTTTACATAATGATACATGTGTGGCCTATGTTGAATTGCTTGCCTTTTTAGGGAGGGTGGATGGGAAGGGAAGAGGGGAGAGAATTTGGAAGTCAAAGTTGTTTTTGCACGCAACTGGGAAATAAGATACATAGGAAACAGGACATAGAAAGCTATCCTGCCCTACAAGAAAGTGAGGGTAAAGGGGATGCGAGGGGGAGTGGGGTGACACAAGAGAGGGCTGACTGGGGAACGGGGCAATCAGAATATATGCCATCTTGGAGTGGGGGGGAGGGTAGAAATGGGGAGAAAATCAAAATCTTGTGGAAATCAATGTTGAAAACTAAAATATTAAATAATAAAATAATTGTTAAGGAAAAAAGATAGTTTAAATAATATGTTCCTGGGTTGGTTTGGGGTAGTAACTACAAGTACCACAACCCCTAAGGCATAGCTTGAGGATAAAGATAACCTGAAAATCAAAGTTAAAGCATTGCAGGAGTCTACAACATTGACTATGGAAGAAATGGGGAGAAAATTTGTAACTCAAAATGTTGTGGAAATCAATGTTAAAAACTAAAATTTTAAATAATAAAAAATGAATAAAAGAAAAAAAAATTCTACTAGTGGGGACCTCACCTTTCCTCTCTCATATCTAGGCAAATCTAACCATAAAATAAATGGAAAAGAAGCTGAGGAGACAAGCCCCTGGAGATTGAATGGGGAAGAAAAAGGCCATCCTATTTCTCAGCTATACATGGCACCTTCACAAAAACTGACTATGTATTAGGGCATAAAAAGTTCACAAACAACTGCAAAACAGCTGCAACATTAATGTACTCTTTTCAGACCATAAAAATTACTGTCAATAAAGGGCCACAGAATTATAGATGTTTTAAATACCTAGAAACTAAATAATCTAATCCTAATGAATTAATGAGACAAAGAATAAATCATAGAAAACACCCAACAGTTTCATTAAAGAAGATGACAAGGAGACAACATACCAAGGGGAAAATTTATATTTCCAAACTCATACATCAAATAAAAGAGATAAAGAATTGGGCATGCAATTAAAAAAATAAAAAATATCCAATTAAATGTCAAGATAGAAATCCTGAAATCAAAAGATAAATTAAAACATTAGAAATGAGAAAAAACAGTTAACCAATAAATAACACTAGTAGCTGAATTTATGGGAAAAAACAAAACAAAACAAAAAGATAACCTATTGATTAATTTTATTTTTAAAAAAGAAGGAAATCGAATTCCTAGAAAGAAAAACGAAAAGTGTGACAGCAATATCAATTAAGACTAAATTAAAGCAATTTGTCCAATTCTAGACCAATAAAACTGACAACCTAAATGAAAAGGATGGATATTCACAAAAATATAATTCACCTAGGTTAACAGAAGAGAAAACAGAAAACTTAAAATATAGATAACCTTATCATAGAACACGAAATTGCATAGCCCATAAATGAGATGCCTAAGAAAAAATCTCCAGGACCAAATGGCTTTAAAAATGATTTCTCCCAAACATTTAAGGAACAATCAATTCCAGTACTCTCTAAAGTACTGGAAAAAATAGGTAAAGGAGTCCTACCAAATTCCTTTTATAACACAAATACTGTTTTGATACCTAAACCATGAAGAGCAAAAAGAAAGAAGGAAAACTATAAACCAATTTCTCTAATGAATACTGATGCAAAAATTTTAATAAATTTTAATTTAATAAAATTCTTGAAAATGTTAAATAAAATACTATCAAGGAGATTATGGCAATAAATCTCAAAGATCGTGTGCTATGACTAGGTTTTGTCCACCAGTTGCTTCTAAGAGAAGTGAGAAGGTGACTTTGTAATAGCTACCACCTCTTCCCAATAAAAAGAAGTGAATAAAAGATCTGTCTTTGTAACTGTGTGATATTGAGTGAGTCACTTCATTTCAGTGTCCTAATACATAAAATGAAAGCATCAGGTCAAGTTATCTCAAGGCTCCCTCTGCCTCTAAAATACTACAATTCCCTTTACAGGAGCATTCTTGCTCTCTGTACCCTTGCTCCCCATTCCAACTAGATGGCCCCACTGATTTCCACATGTAAATCCAGGAGAGATGAGGCTATGTCCTATTTTTTTCTCTACCTATTCTGCTATGGCTCAAATTCCTTTCTTCAATTTGAACCTTTTTGCTAGATTAGTGACCTGAATTTTGATCCAGTCGCTTTGTCTGGGCTCCTGACCAAGTCCCATGATAAATTCTTTACAATTTTCTCAGCATCTGCTACACCTCTTTTACTATTTTCTTGTTGATACTGAACTACCCTTGATACATTCTGCCTACTTCTCTACTTTCTCTTAGTCATGCTTAACCTGTTATAGCATCTGTTTACCTGCTTCTTTCACATACCATCTGATTCTCCTCAGCCCAGTCCCTTGCCCTGCGTCCATAACCGCTGCCACTCATTGCCTATCCTTAATCTAAATGTTGGTAGAGGTAAAAGATAGGGAAATTTAGCTTCTGAGGCATGAACATAGATGAGAAAAAAATGCTAAATTATCTTGCTCTTGGAATGTAAGTCATTCATTCAGCATGAACATGCTACGTGGTAAAAGTTTTATTTCCCAATACATTGACCATAATGCTCTAACACCTGGCTCATTCCTTACCTCAAGTTCCACCATGATAGCTAATCATCCTAACTTGAGATTTCTCTGCAAATCAATGATTCTTATCCATGGACCACTACACCAAGGGGTTTGTAAACAGATTTCAGAGAGTCCATAGGACTTAAATGGGAAAAACTGCATCTTTATTTCAAATAACTGGTTTCCGATATAACTACATATATTAATTTTATAGAAGAGGTAAATAGGATTCACCAGACTGTTAAAGGAATCCATGATAGAAAAAAAATTAAGAACGCCTACTCTAAACTGATGGGTCAGTATGCCAATCTGTTGAAAGCAATTTTTTTTAAAAAAAAATGTATTAAACCTTCCTTTACTGAATAGACATTTAGAAAAAAACTGGTTCCTGTTGAGGAAGATCTAAATGTTTAGTCTATACTACAAGAATTTTGTTTTTGAATAGTGAAGGTAAGTAGGTGGTTAGAAGCATGTCAGAGTACAATGTCAGGCAGTACAACTTCAGCATGGTTTCTACTGCAGTTGAAGAGTTGAACATTGTGGGAAAATGTGCCAGTGAGAGCTGATGAACTGAAGTAGCCTTGCACTGAAATGAGTTGTTCAGGACAGCACAAAACAAAAAATGCAACCAACATATTTTTCCACTTTGTGGCTGTCACATGACTGTGATTAATTCACCAGTAGAACCCAAGAACAATTTCAGTACAGTGCTAAATGATCTTAGGCTTTCAGGGTCAAAAGTCTAATTTTTCATATGCAATGAATCTGACTTTTAAGTTCTGGTTTCCAAATTTCTGACAGGGAATGTTACAGAGAAATAAATTAACATAGCTAGGATAAAATATTAAATCCTATGTAGGATTTTCTCATTTGCATCATATAATCATTAATCCCACAAAAACATGAAAAGGTTTATTTTTTTAAAAAAATTGTAACAGAAAAAGAGAATCACAGATTTAGAGTTAGAGGAGTCCTCAGAGGTGTAATTGAACCCCTTCATTTTACAGATGACTGTAAAAACTGCAGTCCAGGGAGGTTAACTGGCTTGCCCAAGGTCACATGACTAGCGTCAGGAGCAGGATTTGAATCCTTGTGCTCTGACTCCAGAGTCAGCACTCTATCCACTGTACCTTAGTGGCTCTAAATTAGTGCTCTACTACTGTTAAAAATCTATATTTGAACTACTTGAACCACCAACCTGCAAATATTGTTGACGGAGTCTTCAGGACAGTGATGGTGGCATTTGCATTGCAAGACCTTTGGCCGAGGGGTGGGGGCTGTGATCACACCGTCTTCCTTCTTGTTGTCCACATTCAACTTTCCCGAACTTCGCAAAAGCATATTGTCAAGGAAATTAGCTATAAAGGAAGAGCAATATATGTATATATGTATTTTTTTTAGATCTATGGAGAGTTTCCAGTGGTATCTACCAAAGAATAAAAAGGAGAAGAAGCTTAAGGCATATAATCTTTTGAAAGTAATCTGTGGTCAGTATTCATTCATATAATTCAAACTGAGAGACTTCATAATTTAAAAAGTCACTATTGTGTAGAGAATGAGTTTCTCCATATGGGATAAATTTTCTTATAGTATACAAAAATTTGCATAATCATTTCAATCTAATATTCTACGTTTTAATTATTGCATAGAAAATAAAAAGAAATGATGGCAAAAATAATTTTCTGCCATGTATTTCATGATAAGGCCAAAACTCCAACTGTTTACCAGTAACTAGGAAGCATAGTTGAAAAAGTGCTCAGAAAGACCAGAATTCAAATTCTGCCTGAGACACTTATTAGCTGTATAAACCTGGGCAAGGTTTATAATCTCCCTGGTCCTCAGTTTTTTTTCTATTAAGTGGGGATCATAATAGTCCCTATCTCCCAAAGTCCTTGTGAGGATCAAATGAGATAGCACTATGTAAATCACTTTAACAACCTTAGACCGCTATGTAAGTGCTAGCTCCTCACATCTTCCTACTCATCCTCATCCAGATATGCACCATTCTTGGCAGCTGTTACAAATAGGAACCTACTGTAACAGCTGACAGTCACAATGCTTCTATTGGGGGTGGGGGGGGAGGTCAGCCATTCTTCCTTAAAATTGTAAAAGTAAAGCTACAATAGGATAAAATGTAGTATAACAATGGGATAACATGTCACCAAGATACAAGCCGAACAGGGTAGTAATAATGACAACACAACAAAAAGCAGAAACTTTTAGATTTTCTAAATAATATGAACAATTTACTTAATCTGATATTTTTCTCTTCCCAGTGGAGTTGATTTCAAGCCCTAGACCTGGATTCAAATGCTGGGTCCTGTATCATGGACAGCTCACTTCATCCCTGGTATTGTATCTTCATCTACAAAATGAATTTAGATTTGATGGTCCCTACCAGCTTTAAACGCACAAAACTACAAGACTGGCAATGCTTCATTCAAGGATCTATGGGTCTGGCATCCAAAATTAGTCATACTTCGATCACAAAAACACCCAAACTTTTAATTATAAGCACAACTACAACTAGATTTTATAAAAAAGCCACAGATGCTTCTTACCACTTGCCCCATCAAACGATGATAAGAGGCACTGAGAATTTTGAATGCTGCTCAAGTTCTTTGAGATGAGAAAAAATTTACAACTAATTATAACACAGAGCTAATTAGGAACATGAAGAAAAATAATCAGTAAAATATGACAATTACCTTTGTAAAAGTTCCTATACCAGCCCCTAGGATTTCATTTGCCAAATGCGAATAAAATATCCAGTGGCCAATTTTCTGTAGCCCTCAACTTTAATCTGTTATTCTTTAAATAGGAATCTCATCCTCAAAGTGACCATTGAAGATCTTTCCCACACATTAATAGGCCCACGTGGCCTGCTTATGTCACAGGAAGCCTAAGTCACATGTGGTGCAAGAAGTTTGCTGAAGGAGTTGAATAGGAAATGCTCAGAGCAAGTTACAACCATGGGAGAAGAAGGACACAAGCAAGGAGTGAGCTAGGATTTCTGAGTGTTTGTGGAAAGGTCCCAGCTGGGGGGAAGGCTAATAGGATAGTGAGGCTCCACGCTGTGATGTTGTGTCTTAAGTTCCTTGCTGTTACGATGAAGCAGGCTAACTGGTTTTGGGATATGGTTGCTGCTTGGATGGGTTGGACTTACTGGTTTGGAGATTTGGTTCTCTAGTGTCTGAATAAATGTTTTACTTCTTCTACCTTCTATATGGAGAGTCTCATATTTTGTGATAAAGAATTACACAGGCATATTCACAATTATCATAGATGTTGTGATTACTGCCTCGCTGATACACCATTTGACTCATGTCCATTCACTGACCGTGATAACTGAAATATGATTTACATTATATCCCTGTTCATTCAACAGTCCCTTCCGCTTCCCCATCATCTTCCAACTAAAGCTCTACCCCCCAACCAACAGCTTTCAAAGTACATAAAATCACAATTTCATATTCAGAGAATAATAGGTCTAGAGTTGGAAGGGATCTCAGAGGTGATCTAGTGTAACCTGAGGCCCAGAGAAGTTAAATGACTTGCCCAAGGTCAGAAAAGCAGTGCTTGAAGCATGATGTGCTTATGTAAGTTCATGGACTTCAGAGGTCTTCACTCTTCTATCTACTGCACCACATTATCTTTCCATTTTTCTCATTTGTTTACAAGTATTGCAACAATATTTTTTTAAGCATCACATTGAGAATGAACAGAATTTGACCTATGTTAAGAACTGGGCTTTTGTGGGTTAACTAGACACCATTTATAACCATCTTATATTATTTTAAATGAAAGAATTTAATTCCAATTGGCTTGAAAATAAATATTTACAACATAATTCATTTGTAATTTTCAGGCTCCTCGTACAAGATTGAGCCCTTTATATCATATTCGGCTGAATTTAACAAACTCTTATTAAGTACTAAACATGTTCAAGGCAATATTCTAGGCAGTTGGTTGTAAAGAAACAGCCCTGTACTCAAGGAACCCACGAGTCTAATATTCTCTATGCAAACTTCACAGAACAAATCCCCTTAAGAAAGGGATTTGTTCTGTAAAACTTGGACTCAGTCAAAAGGCCACACCCAAGGACCCAGAAGGCCACATGTGGCCTCAAGGCCACAAGTTCCTCACCCCTACTCTACATCTAGACAAATATAGAGATTCTATATATCAGCCATTTGAGCTTGGTTTTGAAGTTCCTACTCCTGAACCAAAACAGATGAATAAATAAATAAAACCTAAGTAAGCACTGTTTGTACCATTATGATCTGAAATTCAGAAAATTTAACATGTGGCAGTATGATAAGAAAATGAAACCTTGCAATCTTACGGCATACATTAAGTTTCTTTCAAATAAAAAGAAAACTGATAAAGGTGGTAGATACTTGCTGCCACAATTAATACCTAGGTTTTTAAAATCAGAATGTATTTTCCCACAGGAAAAAACTTAGAACAATTAATCAGGAAAACCTGGGTTCAAGTTCTCCCTCTGACTTCCTGGCTAAGTAGTGTTGGACAATTGTCTGATATCTTTGTGCTCCAACCAACTCTCTAAGATAATAAGTTGCAGAATAAATGCTAGCCTGTACTGTTAGATGAAGTTTCCTCATATTGTGAATTGAATCCACGAAGAGACAGAAGAGTAAAATAGGGTAAAATATTAAATTATGTGTAAGATTCCCTATCTCAAAATGTATATAAGCATTAATTCCAAGGAAATATGAAAGATCTATTTTTCCTAATTACAGCAAGAACATCAGATCACAGGTCTAGAGATAGTCCTACCTCTTCATTTTACAGATAAGGAAACTGAGACCCAGAGAGGCTAAGAAATTTGCTCAAGGTCACAAAGGTAATGAGTGTCAGAGGTGAGATCTGACTCTACATTCAAAAAAAAAAGTGTCTCATAACCTGCCTCAACCATGGTGCCCCACGTTCTATCCATTTATGATTAGTGATTTTTATAACTCACAAACCATTCTTCAAAATTGTTTTCAGAATTTAAAAAAAAGGCTAAATCCATTTTTTCTCCCAAAAAAGCTGCTTTCTAAATAAAAGAAAAACATCAGCAATGTCATAAAAATAGATTTCATACTAGAGAGATCACAAAATAGAGGAGCTTGGGGACATCTGTTTGATATCTGAGAAAACATTTATGTCCCTGAAGTGTACTTTCCTAAAACATAAGGCAAAAACAAAGAATATATATGTAGATAAGTGTATGTGTGTGCATGTATATGAATGAAAATTTGTTTTCTTTTCTTTCCATGCCACTTTTGTTTCCAACTATGTCTATTCCCTAGTCAGTGAGTGAGCCCATTTAACAAAATGAGAAAAACATTTTTAAATTTGCTATTTTACCATTAAATAAAAGGTTAGAATTATTTAAAACATAATAAAAAAGGGCCATGTATTTTCTATTTTCTGATTTTTAAAACTTTAATGTCAAGAAAAGATGGAGTAGTAAAGTGGAAAGGGCCTTAAATCTAGGACCTAGAAGCCCCAGATCCAGGATATGGACTCTTAAATCTGTCCGATGGAAACTCAGAGGACTGAAAAGGAATTTCTTCTATAAGATCCTTGACAAGAGGTCATCCAGCCTCCTACTTGGGGTCAGGAAGACCTGGGTTTGAATCCTGACCCAGGCAGTTACTACATGAGTCACTAGACAAATTACTTAACCTCTCTGTGCCTCAGTTGTCTTATCTGTAAAATAAAGTTTTAGACTTGGTAGTCTCTAAGGTCGCCAGTATGAACCTATGATACTGAAGCACATTGATTCACATTTGTACAGCTTTGATTTTTATGAAATCCATCTCCTGCTCAGCCTGAAATCTACCTCCCATGAGGCCTGGTTTCACCTAGTAGCATTAATAATTAATTAATCAACAAGCAGTTTTATACTAGACATTGTGCTAAGTGATGGGGTTAAAAAAATAAAAGTGAGACAGTCCCCTGTCCTGATGGAGTCTACATTTGTTGATGGAGATAACATATACACACATACAAGTATATACAAAAACAGATTGACATGCCAGCCCTTCAAATATCTAAAGGCAGCAATCATGCTCTACTCTGAACATCGTTTTCCCACTCTATCTTAACATCTGTACTTCTAGCAACCCACTGTTTGATGGCATGGGTTTGAGTCCCTTCAATAAAAGTTGTTCTCCTATGGAAATAGTGTTAGAATTCTTACTAAAATATGGCACCTACAAGCAGATACAATACTCTAGAAATTACTCTTTTAGTCCATATATGGTGTTACCACAGCTAAAGATGTGCACGTGGGTATCCCTTATTCTGGATGCTATGGTTCTATCAATGAACCTTAAGACAACATTAGCCTTTATGGCCATCTTCAATCAATTAACAAGCATTTATTACGTGTTTGCTATGGACTGGGCACTGGGCTAGTAACTAAGGTTAAGAAGCCAAGAGTGAAGCAGCCTCAGTCCTGTGGAGCTTACAATCTATCCAGAGGAAACAGCATTTAGTTGCATAGGGATATACAAAATGGATCCATGGTAATTTAGTGTGTTTTAGGAGTTTAGGGAAGGAGACTACCATAATTAGTTCTGTTTTCAATATACATTACTTTTGAGATGTCTACAAGTTAACCAGCTGGTTGGTTAGGAAAGGTTTCATGTCCAAAATGTCATCTGAGCTGAATTTTAAAGGAAGTTAAGCATTCTAAAAGATGGACAGATCACATTCTAGGCATGGGGGAAACACAAGGTTGTGAGATAAAAGTAGCTAGCATTTACACAGTGCTTTATGGTTTACAAAAGAATTTTATAAATATTATCTTATTTCATCCCCAAAACAATCCAGGGGCACTTTACAAATGAGGAAGGGCTAAGTGAGGTTAAGTGACTTGCCAGGGTCACTGAGATAGTAAGTGCCTGAGGTGGGACATGAACTTGACTCTTCCTGACTCCAGGTTTAGTCCTCTCTCCACTGAGCTACTGAAAGAAGGAACCTGGAGTGGTGTAGGTGAGGAACACCAAGAAGGTAGGTTGGCTGGACCATACTGTCATGCCAAAGAACATAAAATGCATTCAGGATGGAAACATGGGTTTCACACCATAGAGGTCAAATCCCTGCCCCCTGGGTGATGCCAGGGAAATTATCCTTTCTCTATACTCCTACACTGCCTGTTTGGTTCTTGTTTGCATAACCTCCTTGTCAGCTTTGCCTCCTCCAGGCTCAGAGCCATCAATGTCCAGAAGACTGCTCAGGCTTGAAGTGGACCCACTGAGGCAGGGACAGCTCTACAACCTTTGTCAGCAGGAAGCAGTCTCAGAAGCTCAGACCTTTGTCCTTTACCCCAAAGGAATCTGGGTCCCATTTGTTTGAGGGGGGAATGATGGGGTACAAGCTCTGGGAACACCCCTGAACTCTCCTTGAGTCTTTCCACTTGATGAGGCATTTGCCTGAGGCCATAAGCCTTTCATTATCACTAGGCCCAAATCTCTAGGTTACTTTTAACCTAGCCTAGCCCTCCACTGCCCTGCTACTTCCCACTTTTAATCTTATCAAAATGTGTATGCCCAAATCTGTTACTCTTAAACTAGCCTAGCCCTACATTGTCTTGTTATCTCCAGGTAGCCTTCAGCTACTTCCCACCCTTAATCCCATTCTCTTGGTCCTAGAGTCTGACCTCACTCCAGTCCTTACATTTCTCCTCAAGACCCTCCCTTAAACCCCTCCTCCTGTCACCCCAGGACCACCCATGATCCCTCCCACAATCTTTCTGTATATAAGTCTCATCCTGCCTCCATGAAGGGGCTCAGGTTCAATCTAGCTCAGTAGATTGAATGTGGCCTGCTTGTCAAAATGAGTGTCACAAATGGTGAGATTTCTTAAGACTCTACCCAATATGGCGAATCTTTAATAAACTTTCTTTTTCTTTGGCTGTAAAAAGGCTTGAGTCGAATTCCTTCAAGCAGGAACTGGCATGTCAGTATTTTAGGGTCCCCTAAACCCCTAACCTCAACAAATGGTTCCCTGACCTCATCAATGCCAAGTTGTGAAAAGTTTTAAATGCTAAAGAGAAGAGTTTATATTTGATATTAGAGGTAACAGGCAGCTCCTGCTGTTTACAGAACAGAGAGAGGAGTGATATGGTCAGACCTTCACATTAGGAAAATTGTTTTGGCAGGTATGTGGAGGATTGGAATAGAGACAGACTTGAGTCAGGGAGATCAAAGAGGAGGCTGATGCAATAGTTCAAGCAGGGTGTGATAAGATTCTGTGTGAAAAGGATAATGGGTGGGAAATATATGGAGGGTTAAAAAAAAGTTTTGGCAACCGACTGGATTCTGGGGCAAGTCAGACTAAGAAGCTGAGGATGACATGAGATCGCTAATCTAGGTCACTGGATCTATGACGATGCCTTTGCCAGAAACCGAAATCTAAAAGAACAGTGAGCTGGGAAGGAGACTACCATAATGAATTCTGTTTTCAATATATGTTAATTTTGAGATGCCTGCAAGCCAAGCTGTTGGATATTTCCAATAGACAGTTAGTTGATGTAATGTGAATAAAGATGAGAAGAGAGATTGAGGCTAGATATAAAGATACTGACATCATCAGTACACACACACAATAATCACATTTATTAAGCTGATTAGCTCTCTAAGAGAGAGAAAAGTAAGTGCACAGTTAGGAAGCATAATATGGTCGATGAACAAGCAAAAGAGACTAAGTCAAGAAGGTCAAGAGGGGAGAAAGTAAGGAAGAAGAAGTAGTCAAGTGTATCAAATGCTTTAGAAATCAAGGAGGAGGAAGATTTGGCAAATACAATCACTGGTAACTTTGGGAATAATAATTTCCTCAAAAATATATCTTGCAAAATTCAGTCTAATCATCAAAAAGACAAAATTTCCCCCCAAAAGAGGCAATGGAGTCATTCCTCCAGATGAAAGCAAAGATGAGCACAATTTTTCATTTTCAAATTCTTCAAAAGAGAGAAATAAAAGAAAGGCAAATAAGTATATTTAAGGAGATAAAGTTAGGCAATGAATAAGATTATATTATCTAGTGCTTCTAGGTGAGGCAAAGCTTTGAAAAATGAGGATTAAAAGTCTTAGGAGATTTAAAAGAGTCTCAAGAAAGAGAAAGTGAGGAAGAAGAATTGAATTAATATTCATTCAAAGGTAGTAAGGAAGGAACTCATTTTTAGTATTGTAAACTAGTCTTATTTTCTTCTCTTTTTTCCACTTGGTCTTTCTCTTTCTGCTCCTTGTAATCTTTTTTCCCATTCTATTTCTTTTCATCTTGTCTTTGTCTCACTTCTTTCTCTTATTTCCCTTCTCTTGCTTCCATTTTTGCCACACCCCCTTACCTTTTTACCCCATTCTCCAAGTTCCAGAAGAAAATCTCTACGTGTGACTAGGTATAATTTACTTCCAACAGGGACACTTTGATAGAATCTAGTACAGCTGGAGGCACATAAATGCCTCAATACTTTACTGATTGAGAGGTTTTTTTTTTCCTTAAAAATTATAAATTGTGCAGAGAAGTAGCAGTTCAATAACGACTTTGCTTTAATTTTTTTTTAGAAAGCACCACAACTAAATTAAAAGATCTTGCAAGTATTTCATAATAATTTAGTAAACTATAGATTTGCCTGTAACTTATGGCAAGCAACTATGATTGGGAATTAGACTCAAATTTCTAAAAGTTGTAAATTCTACAAGTCTCATTAGGAAGCTCTGCTGTTCTGCAGCAAGGACAGGAGCATGTTAGGGGTAGCTAACCGAGAATCTGAGCATAGGAGGCCCCAGGGCTCTTTTGTAATTGAAGGGTTCAAACTGTAAACTTTTCACCATCCATCAGCACCACGGGCAGCCTGACTTTCATTCTACCTTCACTCCAACCTAGACTTCTGCTTCTGTCTTTGATTTCCTAGATGTCTCTGCCTCATATACAATATACATCATCCCACAAGAAAACAGCTAAAAGAAATCAAAGCTTTTGACTCATAAAAATATATATATTGTATTTGGAAATATTTCACTGAACTGGACATTAAATAGAGCTAAGTTTTTTTGTAGTCCTTGCACAGAATTATTTCTTATTCTTAATACATTTTCTATCATGGAAATTTTAAACCTATCTTATTGTTAGCTCTTCTTAAACTTTTTTCCACTCTTGACCCCTTTTCGAATTTCGGCAGCATTTTTGCTGTTGTGTGGCCTGAGAGCACGAGCAATGCAAAATACTTTGTGCTCAGAACCAAAGCCACAGTGAAGTTACATGATGCAACCCCATTAAATGCTGCCAGGAGCACCTTGGATACATTACGTGTATGATTTTTAATTAATCTTTGGTCATTGTGCATTCAGAAACCTTTTATTGTTGCCAAAATTTTTGCAACCTCATGTGGGGTCATGACCCAAAATTTAAGAAGTGCTAATTTAGATTATAAAAGTTTATAAATACATGTTAATGAATGGCTATCAATATATTTTCCTCAAATAAAATTATCCTAAATGGTTAAGCTCAATATGCCAGGCTTTTTTTTAAGGTGATAGAGATCTGAAACCATGATTTCATCTGTAGGGAAGTCTCCATGTAAAAACTCCCTACATCAATACACATCAGCAGCTCATCTGAAATTTATAATTCCTGAAAGTTGTTTGGGGAACTGAGAAGTTACAGCACTTTTAGTAAGGGTCAGAGATAGGTTCTGAACCCTGGCCATCTGAAGTCCTTGGCTGGCTCTCTATTTACTTATTCACTATACCAAATCACCTCTCATTCCAAACCATATCATTTATGAAATTGCTCCTAGGAATATCAACATAGCCGGAAGACTAATTCAACTAATCTGTATCAAAATCAACATTTCATGAAGCGCGCGCGCGCACACACACACACACACACACACATTTTCTGGAAGTTTTTAGTGTCTTTCATTTTTCTTTTTTAAGCCTCTATCCCGGCTTCAATGCTTCCTCCTATCAAGAGTATCTCCTAAGAAGAGAAGTAAATTATCTCACACATTAATTCACACTAAGGTGTAATGAATGTATAACCTGCTTAACGTTATTAAAATTCATATTTTAATACAGGATTATCCTTCACCCATATGAATGACTTGCTGATAACTGAATTGTAAGCCAGCATAAGAGGCAGAGATATCCTAGAAATCTAGGTGAAAGATCTTTTTGGCCTCCATATGACACTACTGCTTACCAATAATTAAGTTTGGTCGTAAACACATGTTCATTTTATCTCTCTTCCACATATTAATTATTAATTTATATTTACATTATAGACATTATACAATATATTTCATATATACATGTGTATATACATAGTATATATAATGTACACACATGTATATATGTATATACATACATGTACACATATGTATAGATACATGCACATATGTACATATATTGTATATATTCATATATACTATTTTACATATACATATTATATTTACATTTATAAAATTTTGTAATTTAAGCTAAAATTTTTAAATCTCCCTCTTAGAAAATTTATTGACTAGGAATTAATTCTATGTAATAACTACAAAATAAAATTTTTTATAAATTAGTTTTGTTTTTGTGTTGGTAAGCAAAATGGGCTCCTTAGCACCTAGTGTCCTTGAAGAGTTTGGCTTTTGTTTTGAGTAATTCAGTGTATTTCATTGAACCTTACTGGGTGCTAAGCCCCAGGCTGAAACCCCTATTAGGTATGGAACCTATGTAGGTGTGGATTGGTCACTGGGGTGGGGTCCAAGGTGGGGCTGGCTAAGGGTAGGTGTTAACTCCAGAGCCATGCCCCATTAGGTGTTAACCTAATCTATACGGATGTGAACCTCCGAGGGTCCTAAGGGGAGGAGCCAACTCAAGAACCAATCATCAGAGCCTAAATTCTGGTCATTCAGATGAGGGTTGATGACTTCTGAAGCCTTATAAGAAGGGAGGACAGAGCCATTTGTGCAGGGCTCTGGAGATGGTGTTGATGAGGAGACTCCAGGAAGCTGTAGCTAAGGAGCCCTCCAGCTTGCAAACCCCGATGCTGAGACTTAGTTGAACTCTGGTAACTATGTACTGGGATTTGAATCAGACAAGGTCTGTCTGTTGATGTTTGTAATTTGTTTGTATTTTGTTCTTAAGTTCAGGGTGCTGGCTTTTTCCTCTGAACTAAGTGAATGATATTTGTATGCTGAATTAAAGTAAGCTTGTCAACCCTTTCACCTTGCTTTCCTTAGTTAAGCAGATGAAAAGAATCTGTGCCAGTGGCAGCTTTCTGGGTGCTGGCTGTGGGTGGATCTTATACCCCCACAGAAGCTGCTAGCAGGACTGTTGAAACAGTTTTATATTCAATTCAGTGAAAGTGTTTACTAATAGAAATATGCAGCCTGGCCACTGCAATCTGCATGTTGTACAGCTCTCTCATCAGTCACCATGGCTACTGAAGAACCTTAAAAGAAAATTCCTTTTTCCAGAATCCTGTCAAATGATTTAACGTCAGAAAGAGATATGGTTTTAGTAGTTGAAATAACATTAAAGAAGATGCATTATCATCTGCTTTACTAGTATACCCTAAGGAAGCACCTCTTCTATGTGTTGTCTCCTCCTATTAGGATGTGAGCTCCTTGAGAAGGACTTCTGTATCACAGGATCTCAGCACAATACTTTGCATATACTAAGGACTTAATATATGTTATCCTTTCATTTTCTTTCCTCTTATCCTCACTACCTTCCCATGAAGGCTACTCTTTGAACAACAAAAGAACTTCTCTCTCTCTCTCTGTCTCTCTCTGTCTCTCTGTCTCTCTCTCTCTCTCACACACACACACATACACACACACACACACACACACACACATACACATACACACCCTTGATTATCTACTAGCTTGAGAATTATACTCTAAACTATCAAAGAAACCTGAAATCTTGCCATAACTGAGCACACTGTGTAATTTTACTGATTGTAGAGTCAGGTGGAAATAAGAACATTATTAGAGAGTTGCTGAAATTGTTTTGAAGAAACATGAATATTTCATGAATATCCTATCACCCCACCATGATGTAAGTTACTTGTACCTATGTGTTCTACTTTCTGGATGGCTAGCACAGCTAGTGAAGTTTTTTTTTTTACTCAATCAAGCAACCACCTGACTGCATAGTAGATATACTAGATATAGATACAGATAAAGCTAGAGATACTAGATACTAGATAAAGATAGTGGAGACAGATACTAAAGACAGTAGAGAGTTCCTGGCCAAGAGGAGCTTTTATTCTTTTAGATGACACAGATAAGGAAAAACAAAATATATATGATATAAATACAAAGCAATAAGGGGAGAGGGAGACATTGGCATCTTGGGGCATCAGGAAAGGCCTCACGTAGGTAAAGTGGCACCTTAAGCATGCTTTGAAGGAAACTAGGGATTCCCAGGGTCAGAGATAGAGATCAAGTACATTCTAGGAATGGGCGACAGCTTGTAGGAAAGCATGGAAATAGGACCTGAATTCAAATTCTGCCTCTATCACTTACTGCCTGTATGACCTTAGTCAAGACACTTGTCCTCAGTTTCCACATCTATAAAATGAAGGGCCTGGACCAGATGATCTCTGTAGTCTCTTTTAGCTCTAAATGTAGAACCAAAAGCAGTGCGTAGACATTGTAAAGATATGAATTCTGATATTAGAAAAAATTTCCTAACACTAAGAGCTGACCAAAAGCGTAATGGCCTGTTCAAGAGATCTCCCCTCCTTGGAGATCTTCAAGCTGAGGATAGATGATCACTTGGTGGGTAGGTTAGAGTCGTGATTCCCATTATATAATGAATAACAATTCAAGTTATAGTCGGGGCAAAACTCACGAGAGTAAATTTCATATGGATGAATTCTATACTTTCAACAAACAAACAAAAATCTTAAAAGCACAAAATGGAGTCATGGCTACCCATTAGTTCATGTGAAAAATATCAACAAGTTTCAATGGCCTCCAAGTTCCATCTGAGTTAATCTTGTGATGTGATGTCACCCCAAAACCAAATGCAGCCTTAGCTGCAGTAAAAGAACTTTAGTGTCAAAAAAGGCAATAGTGAGGATCTTTGCTTTCATTTGCCCTCGTAAAACCACATCTCAGGAGTATTTTTGTGTAATTCTGCGTCCCATATTTTAGGAAACTGATAAGATTGAAAATATCCAGAGGAAGGCAACAAAACCAGTGAAAGGTCTTGATTCCAGATATGGAAAGATTGGGTGTTTTGCCCAGGGAAGAAAAGACTTAAGGGAGACACATCACAGCTGACTTTAAATTACTGAAAAATATACATTAAGGGTAATCAGACTTGCTCTGCTTGGTATCAGAGGACAAAACTAGGAGTAGACAGTACAAGGAGGCAGCTTTAGACTCAATGTAAGGAGGAACACTCAGAGCAAGTCCAAAGAGAAATGGATTCCTTAGTAATTGGTATGACTCCCCTTACTTGACTTCCTAAGTAAAGCTTGGATGTCTTTTTCAGGGAATCATTTTTCAAATACATGCCTAACTCTGTGCCTTCCCATCCAACTCTACAATTCTGTGAGTCTTGGTATGTACCTTACTCATCTGACAAACTAATATTTATCAGGCATTTCTGGTGGTACAGCACAAGATACAACCTAGTCAGGATGATAAGATAGATAAATCAATAAATGAATTACACATAGAATGTGATACGTGGAAGAGCAATCTAAGCACTACAGACCCAAATCAATAAGGTAATATGAGTCTATGCTCGTGCATTATCAATCATTCTTTTTCTCCAATACCTCCTAACCACAACTGCTATGTATATTCTTATATGGAAGTGAACATAGTGTTCATAAAAATTATTTTCAAATTCTCTCAAGTCAATCTGTGATCTTATCACTACTCACAGTTTCTTCACTGATGCAGATTACAATACATTCACGCCTATCTATTCTGAGCAACTCTTGTTCATGTCTTCCCATAATTCCACTAGAAGAATCCATCCACTAAGGTGCAGACCTTCCTTGCTTGCTCCTGACTTACTGAGGATACCACGGGAGAACATGGACAGTATGAACACTTTGGTTAATCCCCTGCTCTTGTCAAATGCCAGCTCATCTTCTTTTCAATGATACATTTTTTCTTTTATTGTTTTTTTCTTTGCAATTCTTTTTTAAAAATATGTTCCAACTAGTTCATGCCCACTATTGGACTATGTATTATCTTCAAAATGATACTCTTTGAAAAAAAAGATTATTATGTTTCTTGACTCTGCATCACAAACATCACTAGAAAAATTATACTATGAAAAATATGGGCCTTGGTTTTATGGGGCAGTCTCAGGGCATTAAAGGAGCTTTTACGAAAGCAATTCAGCCTTTTCTCTTCCTCCTATTTGAATCTGGGACCATTTGCCATGTCTGCCCAAGATTATTTTACCTATTTTATATATGTATGTGGATATGTAGACATACAGTGTATTCTTTATAGACACACATATACATATATGATGAAAATCATCAGACAAGATCATCTGAAAAAAAATTATCGAGTATCATCAAATGTGTGTATGCATGCGTATGTGTGTATATGTTTATGTGTGGATGGACAGACAGACAACCTTATTCAGAGAAAATCTTGCCTGATAACTCTCTCATCGTCAATATGGAGTCAACGCACAAAATAGGGAGATACGTGTTCTTCAGATGTTCATCACCACTTTACAATATCCAAGCTGTCTTCCAGTTTCTCCTATTTGTGGATGACATTGCACTGGTTGCCTCAAGTGTAATTCCTGGACAAGATCCATAGTAACTCAAAGGAGTTTGGTCTAACTATCCACAAAAGAAAAATCAAGTACATGCTATTGTTTCAGGTTATATTATATGCAATTAAATGAACAATCTATAGAATTATAATCCACACTAATCACCTGAGTCTAATAAATAGCTCTCACTTTAAACTAATTTTGGCAACATATAATAGCTGCAAAAAATTTTTTTTCCATGAAAAAAATAAGGATGAAAACAGAAAAAAAATCAATTCTTTAGGAGCTTTCTCTGTATGATACCAGACTGTCAACTTTTCATGCCTTCAAGAATAAGTGTAAATATTCCTTATAACATATGTCACACAGTAAAATTTGTTTTATTAATTTAACTTTTGGTGACCAGAATACAACTATGAGTTCAGAAAACATTCATACTAACCGATTATGAAAAGAACCCCAGTCTATAGGCCATTAGGCTAATATCATTCTGTGTAGTCATTCCAAATCACGCATCATTTCCTTCTCCCCTATGTATCTTTATATTCCTCACTTTACAGAAAATAATCGGCAAAAGTATATGTTACTTATTGCTGAATTAAAATAAGAAAGCTTTAAAACAAACTCATAACCTGATCAAAAAAAGATCAAAAGAACTTATTCGAAAGGACAGCTAGGAAATATAAATTAATAGCAAGTCAGGCAATAAAGACTTTTCCTAGGATTAAATTAAAATTACGCACAAAACAATAGTTATTCTATTTGACCACAGATAGTACCGGCAGGATGCCAGTAAGATGAAAACATGTTGTACTTGAAAAACTTTTGCAATATCACTTGGATTATACTCTGCTAAAGAAGCATATAGGACTGGGGACCTTTTGCCATGAATGTCTAAGAATCAACTAGCTCCACTGGCAGACTGCCATGTTTGAGTTTCTAGCTTTTTTTTTTTCCAGTGAGAAGTATATAAACTGCCTGCTCCACAGAACACAAATAATTTTGTAAAGGTGTTCAATTTGCCACTGCACCTATTTAAATTCATCTTTTTCCTGGTATATCAGTTAGCTCCTAAAACAAACTAGCGTCTGAAACTGCTTTGAAAGGAATCTTTACATGTCAAAAAGAAGGACTAACAAGTCTCCCAGATGCACAAGAGACAAAAAGACAAGGGTTTGGGGTTTGTTGGTTTTTAAGAAAGAATCTGGGAATACTCCAAGGACCTCCTACTTTTCTTACCCTTCCAGTACCCCAGTCACCCAGTCATAAAGAGATAACCAAGTCAGGGAATATATTTTACCAAAAAGAAGCCCCACAGACAATCTGCCTCAGGTGTAAATGTATGAATCATAGAATTTTGAAATGTAGGTTTTGATTTTTAAAACATAACTTTAATTATTCATTCATAATATCTACCACCCAGAGTCTACTGGGTTTTGAGAGATGCCTGACATTCAATCAACAAGCCACTTAATAAGCACATACTGTGAGCAAGCTGCTATGCTATGCCCTGGAGAAATAAAAGATAATGGTGAAACATTTCCTATTCCCAAGGAAAACTTATAAATAATATGCTTTGGAAGCAAATAGGCCTGCAGAAAAAAAACAATCTCACAAAATAAAAAAAAGATAAAAGTTAAAATGACTATTCAAGTATCATTAAAGTTATTTCAAGAAAAATATTGAAAACAGGTATAACACAATTATTAGAAATCACCTTTATATTCCACTAGTTTCTATTTAATTAAATTGGGTAAATTTTTTCAACACTGATCTATCACAACAAAAATCTACAACGACAGTGCTAAAAACTACTTTGACAATTCAAGGACAATGACTCCCAATGGATCTTCTAAACATTTTTAATTCTTTCTCAAGTGAAAATTTCATTTGCTAAATTTTATATCCTTGATTAATTAAAAAGAATTAATCTTGTGAAGCTTCCTTAAAGTTCCAATGTATGCTTCATTTCATGATCCTTACTCCAAGCAGCAACCTTCATGTTTGTTCATCAGTTTATACAGTGGTGGGAAATGGGAAATTGATCATTGCAAAATTCAAACTATCAAAACCTATAATCATTTGCCTCTTTAAACTACATCACCCAGGACATGGTTGTAAAGTTACTAAAGGGAAAACAAAAGAGAAAATTCAAAAAACACCTATCTAAATTTCCCCCATTTTAACAGTTACCCTGGAGGATACTAGCAAAGTGAATGTCCACTTTGATTTTCTAGCCATGGGTTTGACCTTTTGTCTGAACCTTTTGAACTACTCAATTCTACCCTCTTGTTTTAAGACTAGGAACTGGCGCTTTTTTTCCTCTTTCTTTTGTAAAGGGAAGACATAAAGCTGCTCATACTACTTTGATTTCTATATGCTTGATATATTGTTGACAGATCCCCTCCATTCCCCACCCCCAAAAACCCCCATATGAAAGAAACGTGAGGAGGAGGGAAAGAGCTGCTAGGAGGTTATGCTCAAAAAACAGAACACCGTAGGCCGGACTAATCCTGCACCTGTGATGTGTTATTCAGTACAGAAATGTAGTTCAGACTGCGGTTGCCTAATATAGCTCAGCTGTTTTTCTGAGTACTCCCTTTGATTGTAAGCTGGCAAGAAATATTATTCCGGCTAAGTACTGAGTTATGTTCAAGATACATGGCATATGACAGTGGAAAGGTAAAAGAAAATGGAAACCATAGGATTAAAAAAGGCACTGACCAGTACAGTATTCATTACCATTTCCAGATGGTTAAAAAGCTGCCCCTAGTGTGGTGTGAAACTTGAATGCTTAACAGCATTTCAGTGTCTAGAAACTTAACTTTCTGTATTTTTTTTTCACTTATACGAAAACTGCCATTCTATCTCCAATGCTACTCAATTATTTCAAGTGCAATTTCTGAATCTTCTCATCCCAACTGCAAATTACTCTTTAAACATTTTAACTAAAAAAAATTTCCATATTAAATAACATGGAGTCATTCAACAGTTTAAGAAAGTTAAGACCAATGAGGAGTAAAACATTCATTCAAATTGATTTTCCATAATCTTTCATCTTTCTCTTGAGCTGGTGGGGAGGAACCTACCACACAATAAAAATCTGACTAGAAAAAAATATTTAAGAGACTGCTAACCACGTATAGACTAGCATTTGCTTAGGCCATTAGGTAGGAGCAAACATGAGCAGAAATTCCTATTTATATCTCCATCCGTCGCATATGATCATCTGACCTTTCACTTAGAATAAATTCTTACTCTTCATCTGCTTACAGTATCCTCCCAAAGGGAAATTTATTGTCAATCTGCAATTTACTTTCAGTCCTGGAAATAGGAATGAACAGTTAGTATGTATTCAACACCTACTTTTTAGAAAATAGTGGGAAATTTCTGGGTGGGTTTTTTTTTTGGTGGGGGCAGTAAAATTAAGTCTAGTTTCTAATCCTCAAGGTAGCATTTCTACCTACCTTAAATTTTATTTTATAATGTAAATTAGATTTCTCTTTCTCCAGAGTACCAATTACCAGAAAACCCAGAGTCAAAGCAGGTAGTAATCATGAAAAATAGCTTACATTTGTGTAACACATTTGGGCTATGATGACTCTCTCACATCCATTACCTCATTTGAGGCTCATAACAACCCCATAGGTTGGAGGAGGTGCAAGTGATGCTTGGATTATTGACCTCATTTTACAGAAGAGAAACACCTAGAACTCTGTAAAAACAAATGGAAACAGGTTCTCCACTATACTAAACATAGTACTCAGGGTTGGGGGGGGGGAGAAATCAAGTTCAAATATCATTACTTTTTCCCAAGTACAAAACTTGGAATTTGATACCTCCTCTATGCTCCTAAAATTAAAAAAAAAAGATACAAAAAGCCAAAACAAAATTACTGCTTAAAGTAAGTCATTTTCAAATAAATTAAGTTCATAGTGTCATAGGTTTAGAGCTGATGAGCCCTCAGAAAAAAATTACTAACCTTCACTTTTTACAGACGAGAAAATTAAGCTTAAGCTGGGGAAATGGGCAGTGACAGAGGCATAGGTGGCATCTGAGTCTAGGTTCTGTGGCCTTAAATTTAGCACTCTCTTCCTCTTCCTCCTCCCCCACCCCTCATATCACCTTGCTTCCCTACACTATAAGGGTTTGTTGTCACTTAGTTGTAGACTTGTGGTTTCATTTCTTTTGAAAGTTTCTAGTGTGGAAACCTAATTTTGAAACATAGAGATCCATGGCTCAGGTGTAACACAATCTTAGAAAACCCCTCAAGGCACCCAAATGTTCACAGAGAGTCAGGACTTAAATTCAGCTCTTCCTGACCAAAGACCAGTTATCTATAGAGTACATTATGCTGTCTCTTTATAAGAACATTGCCACAGAGCCATCTCTGAAGATGAATGCGACTCATTTATTCATTTTTCATACCTATTACAAGTGACGATAAAATCACTGTTATTTTGTCATAGCATCATCATTTCTTCTTATAATTCAACATAAGATTTTAGAGACTGGCACTTAAAGAATATTACTATTTTGAAACTTTGAGAACTTTTTTATTATTGAAGATATTTGAGTATTAGGTTTTTTGAAGATTCTCTGAGAACATTAGTTCCAGGCTTTATGCAGTATTTCCATTCTTTTCAGCGATGAATTGTTTGCAAAATGGGTGCTTGCTGGAAAACAGCAATCACGTGTCAGGACAGATTAGTGCAGGGGTGGGGAGCCTACAGGCTCAGGGCCACATGTGGCCTGGAGGCCACAGGTTCCTCACTCCTGGACTAGCAGATCTGGAGATAGGAACCTCTAGTCAAATAACAATTAACCTCTTGGGGACCCATTTTCTTCAGCTTGAAAAGTGAGTAGGAAAAGGGGAAGAAGGAAAGAGAAAGAAATAAAACAAAAGTTGAAAGAAGAAAAAAAGAGTAATGAATTTGTGATCAAGAGAGAATTTTGTTTGAATCCTGCCTCTCACTAGCTGTGTTTAACATTGACAAGTCATTGAGATTTACCACTAAAATTGTGAAAACAACACCTGTAACATTCACCTCACTAGATACTTCTTTGAAAACGATGAAATGAAAAGTGCAAAGAACCCTGTCAATCATCAAAATTTGTAAAAAAAAAGTAGCCATTGTTTACATTATGAGAATGTTAGTATTTAAAACAGTATCAATTAATATTTATATCTTTTATAATACCTTTTAGAAGAGGACCATGACATCAGGGAAATGATGACATGACTTGCAGTTGACTTTGATTTGGTGAGAGAGGGCTGTGCAAGGTAACCAGCCTCACTTTCTCCTCCAGAGCCATCTGGGTCCAATGGCTTGATATTCACCAGGATGACAGGAGATGACCCCGGATGCAATGGGAGACCCTGGCCCTTTTATGCTAAAGGCCTTTTGCATGTACTCACTTATGCAGTAGTATAGCTGTCTGTCCATAACCCTTCTAATATGGAATTATCTTTGTAGTATTCTGCAGTATCTTTTAAGAACTCTGCCAACTTTGTGTATATTAGGTAAAACTTCAGTGATGTTTTTTATTAGCATTCTCTTACTAGTGTTTTGAAGCAATCTCTACTACAGTTATTAAAAGCAATTCTTTGGGAAATAATATTGCTAAAAACATGAAAATATTTGGCAGAGATGAGTAAAGCAGTTGAACTGAAAGTTTTTAGAGTTAGCAAATATTAATAATATTGAAAAAGGTAGTACTACTGAACTTTATATGGAATGAAATATCACTAGAGAATAAACAATTTAACAAATCTGCAAAAACACAAAACTTGAAAATTAAAGGAGAAACAGATAAAATAGAAAACAAAAAGACTTTCATAAGAATAAAGGCTAAACACAAGGATAACTCCTCTCTAATTATTGTATGTTATAATTCTAAAAATGCCAATGATAGCAATAAGAGGAGAAAGGAAGCAAGTGCTTATTAAGGACCTACTATGTGCAAGGCACTGTGATAAGTGCTTTACAAATACTACCTCGTTTGTTCTTCACAACAACCCTGGAAGATAGGTGGTATTATTGTCCCTGTTTTGCAAATGAGGAAATTGGCACACAGATGTTAAGTAATTTGCCCAAGATCACAGGGCTACTAAGTGTCTTAGGCTATGTTTCAACTCAGGTTTTCTTGACTCCAGGTGCTGTGCTCTGCCCATTGTACTATCTAGCTGTCTTAAGAGAAATAAATAAAAGTGGGAAAGTGGAAGCAAAATTAGCTTTATTTGCTGATGATATGATGGGTTACTTGTGTCTAATGGTTACAATGAATAGAATATACTCACACACATCATTAGCATTTCTGTGTACAAATAACAAAGCCTGCGGGGAAAAAATGGAAAGATGAATCTCATTTAGCACTAGGAACATTGTAAGCACTTAGATGTCAATCTATCTATCTACTTTTCTATTTAAGATGCCTAAAAATGCATAAAATATCTGGGAGTCCAACGACTAAGTTATGTTCAAGACATAAAAATCCATTTAGAAAACAATCTTTAGAGACATAAAGAATGATTTAAATATGTGCAAAGATTCATTACTCATGGCTAGGCTACATCAACATGATAAAATTATTATACTAGTTATGGCAAATTAATTTAAAAATTGTTATATTAAAATGAATTTTTAAAAAATCATATGGAGGATGAAAGTCTAAGTCTTAAGGAACATAATGAAAAACAGTATGCATAAAGGGAGGAAGCGTTGCAAGGCCCTTGATTATATCATAAACCAATAATTGTCTAAACTATGTGTTACTAGTTTCTATGCATCTCTAATTTAAAAATAAAAAGTAGATTAGTACAACAAATTTGGTAAGCAATAATTATAAATAACTGAACTCAATAATGTAGCTTTTCATAAACGAAGAAACATAAGCTACTTGAGATAGGGACTCTCTAATTGAAAGAACCATTAGGAAAACTGGAAAGTAATTTGACCAAAAAAGGTTTAAATAAGTATCTAACACTGCTATAAACTCAAAATAGATATTCAAATAAAATATCAATGATCTCACTATAGCTAAGGAGAGGATTATTAAACAAGTTCAGGACAGAGGACTTAGAAACAACAATAAAAAACAAAATTTATAATTTGATTACATAAAATTGATTTTTAAACTAACAAAAATTTATGCAGTTAGAATAAGAAAGGAAAGCTTTGATTAGAAAAAATCGCATCAAATATCTGTGATAAGGGTCTAATAGCCGATAGGAAATATCAGGATTTAACACAGATATATCAGACCAAGACCAATTTCATGATAGAAAAGTGGTCAAAAGATGTCAAATAATTCTCAAAAGGAGATATCTAGACTAGTTGTAATTACATGAAATATTGCTTCCAATCACTGATATAAGAAATGCAAATGAGATTTCAACTGACATCAAGCAAATTGGCAAAGATAATTAATATAAGTTGTAAATAGCGTTTGGAGAGCTACAGAAAGACAGGTACGCTGATTACACTGTTGGCGGATCTGTGAATTTGTCTAATCATTGTACAAAGCCAATGGGAATTAAATTAAAATGTAACTAAAAGGTCCATATTCTTTGACCCAGAGACCCTTCTGCTAGGTATATTCTGGAGGAAGGAAGTGAGGAAAGGAAGGAGGGAGGAAGACAAGCAGAGAGGGAGAGAGGGAAGGAACAGGGGAATGAGGGAAGGAAGGACAATATAGTGTATGAAAAAATAGTCATTCTCTGTAGAAGGAGAGAGAGAGCGAGAGAGAGAGAGCGAGAGAGAGAGCGAGCGAGAGAGAGAGAGAGAGAGAGAGAGAGAGAGAGAGAGAGAATGGATGCCCCTGCTTGGGGAATGGCAACACAAATTGTGGTACTTGCATGGAATGAAATATTACTGTTTTGTAAGGAATAACATATATGAAGAATTAGAGAAACATTCAAAGACAGATGGTGCAGAGTGAATTAGGAAAAGTCTGGAACTTACTATCCACAATAACTACAAAAATGTAAAAGGAAACTGCAACAAATAAATCTAAAACTTAGGTTACTACAGTGATCAAACTGCATCCAGAGAAGAGTTAAGAAAACTCAACTCTTTCATTTTAGTGAATACATGGGGGTCTATGGGTGTGGAACATCACATGTGCTATCAAACAAGGTTGATGAGTTGCGTTTTGCCTAAGAGTGATTTTTTTTTCTTTTTAAATCTTTTTTTGCTAGACAAGCTTAGGGGAGAGATACATCCAAAAAGAAATAAAAAGAAAGGAGAAAAATGACATCAAGAAAATAAGTAAATAAATGATAATGATTTTTCAAATCAATCCTGTTGGCCTTTAAGTAATGACACAAATAAAAGATTAGGTCTAAAATCAAAATTACCATAGAGGTTGTCATCGTAAATCTCAGCCTGTTACATAGGCTATTGGTACACACTGGACTGATAAACACTGAGCTGATGCTGCTCATGATGTTCCTTTCTTTTCTTTCCTGTCTTTCATAACAAGAGGCTTCAATATCTAAGACATTCTTTACAGATACTCTAGTTTCTAGAATTTTAAGAGATTTAATGCTAAATAGATGATTGGCGTCATTCTAAAAGCAATTCCTTCATCCACCTCAACTCTTCCTTTCTGGAATAAATGTCATAAGCCACCCCCATTTCCTTTTCTTCTCCCATCCTGTCTTATCTGGTTCCCCCAACCAGTTATATACACAGTGCCCCAAGCTCAAAGGGCTCCTCCACTCATCTCTTCTTTCAAATCCTTCAAAACTTTGTTTTCTTCTCAAGCCTTTTAATGACATATGATGGCCAAAGGCTTCCTCTTTAAGTGAATGATCTCTAGGTAAACAGAAAAAAGATAAAGAAATACTCAAGCAAAAAAATACCCCACCCAAACAAAACAAAAACTCTAAAAGCAAAATATTATATAAGCAGTAATTACTTTTCACAGAACAAGTCCTTTGGCACTTTCATATATCACATCGTCTCTATGAAGAAAATGAGGTTGACAGTAATTTATTACTCTTCTCGCAATGTTTCTCAGTCTGATTTCTGAGAAACAATTTGAAACACCTTTTAATCCTTAATTGACTTCATTAATGAACACGAAGAATGAGCCAACCATGAGCCAGTCCAGGGAGGCAGGCAGGTGGGCATGTTTCCCTCTCGGACCAAAGGGCTGTAGAACATGCCCAGATAAGGGACCAGAACCCATATGGTTATCTGGCTCAGCCTTTTCAGCTTCCTTCACTTTCAAAAAAGTATTAAAGCAAAGAAAATATGCCATTGAAATTTATTATTTGATTACTCAATACTGTTCTTAATCAGCTATATGACCATGCTTTTCCAGGGTAGTTTGTCTCTCCTGAAATGTTTTTTGATTCATTTGATTCATTGTTTTGGGTTTTATTTAAATTATGCCTTCTAGTCATTTGAAGGGAACTAAAAAATGCAGTGAAATGAATGTTGGTGGTCAATAAATATTTACTTCTGTTGCTTTAAAAATGGTAGCAAAAAAAAAACCCCAACATGCTTATCTATAAAGTAAAAAATTTTTCCAGTGCATCATCCCTTCCTGACAAATGAAACCAAAATTATATTAAAAAGTTTTGAGGAAAAGGAGAGAAAGAAAATTGCAAATAATGATATAGTACTCGTGAAGGATTCCCAATTTTTTTCATGTAATGGACCCCTTTGACAGACTGGTGAAACCCATGGAACTCTTTTCAGATTAAAAAAAATATTTGAAGGAAATATTAAATTTCTGTTAGAGGTCAATGAAAATAAAGATGCAATTTTTCCCATCCAAGTTCATGGATCCCTTGTAATCTATCCATGTGGGTTCTTAGGTATCAGGCTAAGAAGCCTTGTACTAAACAAACACAAAGAAAAGGTTACAGCATTTATCTGAGCTTTTGTTTTTCTGACTTTCCCATATCAGTCCTTAAAGTATGCTATGATAGATTTGGTTTGTTTGTTTAAACCACAAGCTACATGGAAATTTCTGTACACTATGTTTAATGGTAGGTTAAAAGTGCTAAAGGACATATTTTCTCTTCCTACCTAACCCCACAGAGAAAAGAGAGGTTTGTCTAATAGACTCCATTCCATCCAAAAGACTATGCCATCATCCCAGGCCCCTGGTCTCTGCAGAGCTCAGCATCGCTTCGCTAGCAGTCCAGAATAAGCAGAGAGATCATTAGTCATGGCTAAAAGACACTAGCAGATAAAGCTGACTTATTTCAGGGGCTATTAAGCTATAAACAGTATGTTGAAAGCCATTTATCTGAATTTTAGAATAAATACTAGAACTTACTCAATTAAATAGATGGCAAGAAGTAAGCTGTGAACCCCAGAGGCAAGAGCAGCCTAATTCTGAAAGAGACAATCCATGCATTTAATAATACCAACTTTAGATTATGGATACGCTGACACAAGGAAGCACTGAGGTCCATCTTTTCAGAAAATTACTGAATTAGGTAATCAGAAAAAAAGGACAAAAAGCAGTTCAAAGCCTATGTAGTGACAATTAACAGAAGTTTGCTTTAAAGTCAAAAGGATTTCAATGCATGGAATCCTGTTCCTTCATTTACTGCAAAGAAGAGCTGCTGGGTTGCATTTTTATTAGCAGACTTTTAAGCCTGAATATTAACACAAAACTATGTCAAAGTTAAAAACAGCCTTTATTTTTATGGATACTCCTGTTTGTTTTTATACAAATATACTAAGCAGGAAAATACTACTCAATGAAATAAATATGAATAATATTTACCTATTTCCATTCATAACAGAATCTACACATTTAGTTTCTTCACATGTTAAACAGGAGGGCGGGGGAGAGAGAGAGAGAGAGAGAGAGAGAGAGAGAGAGAGAGAGAGAGAGAGAGAGAGAGAGAGAGAGAGAGAGAGAGAATGAGAATATAATCCTAGGTCTTTTATCAACAAGTATACTGGATAATTCAAAATGTAAACCCTGCTTAATAAGGGAAAAAACAAATCTACCATTTTTTTTCTTTTCTTTTCAGAAAACAAATCAAAACCTGTGGGCTTTTTTTTTTTTCACACTTCCAGATGTCAGGGGCTTTTCAAAACAATTCAGAGGTCACAGAAGAGAACACACAGGTGTGTGTTATATCAACCACTGAAAGCAACTGAAGGTTGGGTTGGAATCTGATCTCCCGCTGACACATTCTTGTGGGCATTATAAATGCTCCCTAAAGGAATATCACACACTAATGCTAACTAATTTTCAGAAACTTACCCAATCTTATTAAACCTCCTCATTATCAGTATTGTCCAAAGCTTCTCTTTAGACCACATAAAACTCATTGCTACCACTTGGTAAACTCCAAATGCTTTCTTCTTTACGGTCATTGCTAATGTCCAATTTCAATGATAATACAATGGAGTTAGCAAAAACTACTCATTTTATCGCAAATAAGTCTTTTAGCCATGTGCTGAAAACTAAGGCAGAGGAAGAAGAAAATGTAAAGGTTATGTTCCTATAAACAGATATCCAATGAAGGTTCTATTTGTCCCTTTCTGGTCAAACAGGCTACTATGAGCTACAGTCATAAATTATGGCTACAGGTCAACAACCAAGGAATTGTCTCCTCATACTGAGAATACTTGCCATTCATGCTGTGATATTGTGTGTTTTTAGTCATTCAAAATCTATATTCAAACAGCAGATTACACTAGATGCTTTCTATGTGAGAAACATGGTCCAGGGACCAGAGGAGAACACTGGGAATTGGGTGCCCTGAATTTCACATAAGTGTAAGGAATTTACTTCCTATGCAGACAACAAATTATTCAATTTGACATTTCAATTACGTGAAAAAAGAATGAAAAATGACACTGTACATTAATTTTTAATTTTTTTGAATGGAAAAGAGTGAGGGAGGGAGGGAGGGGAGAGAGAGAGAGAGAGAGGAGGGAGAGGAGAGGAGAGGAGAGGAGAGGAGAGGAGAGGAGAGGAGAGGAGAGGAGAGGAGGGAAAGGAGAGAGATTTGGTGATTATTTTAGTCATCATTCATAACAATTTATCAAATCTCTACTCAATCCACTTAGATTATATTTGGGGAACCTCTTCCTGAGCACCATTGCTGCTTTCTCCACCTCTTCTTTCGATAGCCTACTTCCTTTCCCTCTACATCCCCTTCTCTCTCACATATAAACATGAACCGGGGCAGCTAGGTGGTGCAGTGAGTAGAGTACCAGCCCTGGAGTCAGGAGGACCTGAGTTCAGATCTGGCCTCAGACACTTGGCATACTTACTAGCTGTGTGACCTTGGGCAAGTCGCTTAACCCCAATTGCCCTGCCTTCCTCCTCTAAAAAAAAGAACATGAACCAAAAGCAGCTTGTTCCAAAAACACTCTTCATTATTTTCTAAACCTGATACACCTTAAAGAAAGATAGCAGTCACAAAATTGAATGAAATTGACATTTCTTTTCTTTCTCAATTCTACCTAAAGCCTAAATCTTTGTGACCAAGTAAAACACAGTCTCATGGTTGGTACAGGTTGAATCGTTCTTGGCTCTTTTTTCTTTTCACTCTACATTTTCTCCCTTGGCCATTCATTCATTCATTCATTACTGTAGCTTCTATCATCATCTCTAAGTAAATGACTTCCACGTATAGGATCTCAACTCCAAACCCTTCACTGAAGTACATTCTCACATTTCCCACTGACTGCTGGACATCTCCAACTAGAATGAGTGCTAGTATATCAAATTCAACATATTTAAAATGGTAATTGTCATCTTCCCTATTTCTGTTGATAGCATAACGCTAATTATTTAAGCCAATGATCTCCAAACTTTTTAACTGCACACTTTTGGCAGTACAAAGTTTGGGAGTGTGCACCAACAATGTATGCATAGTTATGAATTATATGTGTTATTCTGTTTTATTAAAATAATATGTAAATTAATAATATAAAACAGAAAGCTAAAAGGATATGATCATAATTAAATAAGCAATAATTTATTAGCTAAAGATTTAAAAAAAAAACCTTTCTTTCACTGATTTGGAGTAAAAGTAATAGTACTAAATATGCTTCATTTTTTTAAATTCCTGTATATTACCTGAGCAGTTCAATAGCACATTGAATAGTGTGCTGGACCAGGAGTATGGAAGACTCATCTTTGTGAGTTCAAATCTGGCCTTAGATACTTATTAGCTGGGTGATCCAGGACAAGTCACTTAACTCTGTTTACATCAGTTTCTTCATCTGTAAAATGAACTTGAGAAAGAAATGGCAAACCATTCCAGTATCTTTGCCAAGAAAATCTTACATGGGGTCATGAAGAATTAGACATAAATGCAAAACTTCTCAAAGACAATATGGCCAAAAAGCTAGGACATAATTCTAAGTAATAATCTCCCTAAAGCACAGGCACCATCACATCTCTCCTCTGCTGAACAACTGCTGTACCAAATTCAAGAGGCTCCACAATCTCACTACAATTTTACTTTTCTTAATTGATGCTCCTACTTTGTCACCCTCTCTCTACACTCCCAAGAAGTGGGATTACTCAATATTTCCTAAGCTTACCTATCCTGCCTTATTTTGCCTTCATGAGTGTTCCATTCTCCATGCCTGAAATGGATTCCCCATTTTCTCTTCCCATCCTCTATCAACTATCAAGTCACTTTCATACCTTTTCAAATACTTTAAGGCTCATTCTGCTTTTCCCATTATGCCTTTCTTCATCCTACTGAATTAAATATGATTCTTCCCTTGTATCTCTCATGCAATTATTTGATCGTTTCAAAAGTATAGTATTTTATTTTTCCCAATTACATGTAAAGACAATTTGGTAGTCATTTTTGAAAATTCTAAATTCTAAATTTTCTCCCTCCCTCCTTCACATTCCCTTATCTCTAAGGTGGTAGGCAATATGATATGGATTATAGAGATACAATCATATAAAATACATTTCAATATTAGTCACATTTTAAAAGAAGAAAAAGACTAAAAGAAAAATAAACAAAAATAAAGTGAAAAACAGTAGTTTTCAATCTATATTAACACTCCATCAATTCTTCTCAGGATGTGTCATCATGAGACATTAGAAATTGTCTTGGATCATTGTATTGCTGAGAATAGCAAAATCATTCATGATAGATCATCATACAATGTTGCTGTTGCTGTGTACAATGTTCTCCTAGTTCTACCCACTTCACTTTGCATCAGTTCATGTAAGTCGTTCCAACCTCCTCATCATTTCTTATAACACAATAATATTCCATTAAAATCATATATCACAACTTGTTCAGGCATTCCCTAATTGATGGGCAACCCCTCCAGGCTCAACTCTTTGCCAACAAAAATTTTGCACAAATGGGTCCTCCCCCTCCCCCTTTTTAAAAATCTCTTTTGAGATACAGACCTAGTAATGGTATTGCCGGATCAAAAATATGGACGGCTTGGTTACCCTTTGGGTATAGTTCCATTTTACCCCTCCCTTCCCTCTTTTCCCTTTCTTTCTTTCTTACTCCTTAACTTTTTAGGTCACCCCATCAAAGTCACCTCATACCCACCCACTGTCTATGTATATTCTTAACTACCCTTACAGTGGTACAGTTCTTAAGACGTTACAAGTAACATCTTCCCCTGTAGGGAAGTAAACAATTTAGCCTTATTGAATCTCTTATATTTTTTCTTTCCTGTTACCTTTTTATGCTTCTGTTGAGTTTTGTACTTGGAAAAACAATTTATTTGTTCAGTTCTTGTCTTTTCATCAGGAATACTTAAAAGTCCTCTATTTCATTGAACAACCCATTTTCTTCCCTGAAGGATTATACTCAGTTTTGTTGATGATTTTGTGATTCTTGGTTGTAATCCTAGCTCCTTTGCCTTCTAGAATATCATATTCTAAGCCCTTTGATCTTTTAATATAGAAGCTATTAAACCTTGTATAATCTTCACTGTAGCTCCCCAATATGTGAATTGTTTCTTTCTGGCTGCTTGTAATATTTCTCCTTGGCCTAGGAGTTCTGGACTTTGGCTGCAATATTCCTAGGAGTTTTCGTTTTGGGATCTTTGTAAAGGATGTGATTGGTGGATTGTTTCAATGTCCATTTTACTTGCTGGTTCTAGGATATCAGGGCAGTATTCTTTTGTAATTTCTTAAAAGTTGATGTTAAGGCTCTTTTTTTTTAAAAAAAATCATGGCTTCCTGGCAATCCAATAGTTCTTCCAGTCATCTCTACTGGATCTATTTTCTAGGCCAGCTGTTTTTCCAATGAGATAGTTCAGATTTACTTCTGTTTTTCCATTCTTTTGCTTTTGTTTGATTCTTGGTGTCTCATGGAGTCATTAGCTTCCACTTCTCCAATTCTAATTTTTAAGGAGCTATTTTCGTCAGTTAGCTTTTTTATCTCCTTTTCTATTTGGCCAATTCTACTCTATAAGGAGCTATTTTCTTCAGTGAATTTTTGTACATCTTTGCTTTTTCATGCTTCCTTTACAAGCTGTTGACTCTTTTTTATGATTCTCTTACCTCACTCTCATTTCTTTTCCCAATTTTCTCCTACCTTTCTTATTTGATGTTTAAAAGCCTTGTTTTAGCTCTTCCAGGAGTTCTTTTTGGGTCTGAGACCAATTCAAATTTTTCTGTGAGGCTCTTTGAATGTTGGCATTTTAACATTGTTCTCCTCATCTAAGTTTGTGTTTTGATCTTCCTTGTCACCGTAGTAACTTCCTACCATCAGATTCCTTTTGTTTGTTTAATTATTTTGCTCATTTTTTCAGGCTATTTTGAGCTCTGCTCCTGGAGTGGAAGGGATACTATCCCAACCTTCCTGTACTGGGGGTTACATAGGCCCTGACCACTGTAGTGCTGCATTGGGACCTTCAGGGAGGCCTGGGAGCTCACCTGGTGCTGTGTCACAGCAGGGTTGTGGGGGAGCCTGGGCAACTGTCTGTTGTAGTGTGCTCGTGGGGAGCCTGGCTGCTCACCTGCTGCCTAAGTCACTGGGCCTCAGTCGCTGACCAGCACTGGGTTTCACAGCCTCCCCTTGGCTTGTTGAGACACACCTTGCTGTTGGCTTGCTTGGACACCGCCAGCCCTGGACTGCATGCTTCCCTCTTACCACGTGAGACAGACCTTTCTGGCCAACTTTCAAAGTTGTCTGTGGCTGGAAAATTGTTTCATCTCAACTTTTTGTTGGTTCTGCCATTCCAGAATTCATTTCGAAGCATTATTTTATATTTCTTTGGTAGGTGAGTTTCGGAGAATCCAGGGGATTTCCTGCCTTATTCTGCCATCTTGGCTTCATGATCACTTGGTCAGACCTTCCTAATGTCTCTATTCACATTCTAATTTGTGCTACAATTACTTCTCACCCCACACATTCTGACCCCCAGCCCCAGATAGTCCTGACCATCAAAGATCTTATAATCTTATATTTCATTTTTGAAATGAATTTCCCAGTGCTATGGAAACATAAGTCACTTAATAAATATGAGTTGAAATGAAGAATGTAGATTTTAAAACCAAGAAACAAAGAGAGAACATACTGAATTTTCTGTGTCCTACCTACTTCCCTTAAAATTCTGAGACTGGCTAGTCTTAGTTCCGCTAACAAAGCTTAGTGTCTCACTGGGCTTCAAATCCACTGGGAACTTAGCAAAACTGTTCGCTGGCTCTGTGTAGGGACATGGTAGTCAAGTATACGTACAGGCCTATCTTCTTATGAGCTAAGTTCATCTTCTAGTTTGATTTTTCTCTAACTCATAAGTCACAATGATTTTTTTAAAAAATCACTTTGTACATGTTCCAATTATCTTCCTTCCTTCATACTCTAAAGCAGAGATGAATGCCTCAAATTATATTCGAGAAAATAAAGTATGTAGCAGTTACAAACTTTCTAGCTCCTTGTTTCTCTAATTTTACATATTCATCTTTCTGGACCTGTCTTTGCAACTTTCCCTCTGGTTTCAGGGGACGTGTCTCTCCTATTCAAAGCACATCATTTGTCCTCCAAAGTCCACTTTTTGCCATCTACCCTCGTGAAGAATCTCCATCTCAGATCCTTTCTTTTCCTAAGTGGTATGAAACCGGTAACTTCCCCTGACTGAAACAAAGTAAAGAACAACATTTGGACAAAGTGCGTGTAAAGAGTATCTAGGTGAAAAGATTAGGGAAACACTGAAAGAAAGGCTGGGCTTTTAAAATCAAAGTAAATAACCTTGAATTTATGAGCAAGATACCCACATATGAGCATCTACTATTTAAAAGGCCTTACACTTCTCTCATAGGGGAGCAGCACTGGGGGTAAAAAGAGCTTTGGAATGACAAGCTCCAGTATGAAACTCAGGATGTAATCTCTTAAAGAGTTAGTCAAGAAAAGTTACTGCTAGATTTATATTTCCAAATTAGAATTTCAGCATCATTAAAGAACAGCAGAGGGAATTAAAGTTACTCTAGTGGTCTAGTTTTAACAAGTGGTTGGAACTGTTTCTACAATACTATTGTTCTATGTATTATCAATAAAGACGGTGACAAGGAAATTTTCCAATAAAAGTTATCATGACATAGAGAATGATTAAGTCGAAGCCTCGTTTACAAGAGCTTACATTATAGAAATGTGTGACTTGGAAATTTCATTGAATAATCAACCTCACATTGCAGAACTTGTATATGTTAAAAAAAATGCAGTTTCCTAGCTATGTTATAAACACTTGCCTTTTATAAAGCTCTCTTCTGGATAGTATTCCTTTTTCCTCTTACACCAGGCCCTGGCTACCTCCTTAGAAAAATAAAAACATGTACATACAGACTGCCTCAACATATTCAGGAGCATACAAGTGAAGGTCACGAGAATAATTACTGTCACTTATATAAGCACATTATGGTTTATAAAATATTTTACAAGAATTACTTTATTAATTCTAGAAAAAACCTTGTGCAACACATCCTACTGATATTATCCCCATTTTACAGATGAGAAGTTGAGTTTACTCAAGAGCACACAACTAGTGTCAGAGGCAGAGCAATTTGAATTCCAATATCACTTGACTTCAAGCCTAGTATTTCTCACCAAGACTGAGACAAATATATACACACATACACAGATACACACATTAAGTTTACAGCCATACACTGACTGCTAATCTGCAATCCGGTGTATATCATGATGATTTCTCAGTGAATGGCTAGGAGATCTGGGTGCTGCTCTTCTTCTTCCTCTTCTACTATCATTTTCTTTTTTTTTAATTCTCCTCTAATCTACAGCCTTTCAAGTATTAGCAAGCTGTTGCTGGGAACACTGGAAAATGTCATGGCAGAAGCTGGACATAGACCAATATCTTACACCGTATACCAAAATAAAGTCAAAATGGGTTCATGATTTAGAAATAAAGGCTGATACTATAAGCAATCTGGGAGAGCAAGGAATAGTTTACCTGTCAGATTTATAGGAAAAGGAAGGATTTATGACCCAACAAGAAATAGTGTTAGAAAATGCAAAATGATAATTTTGATTATGTTAAATTAAAAAGTTTTTGTATAAACAAAGCCAATGCAACAAAGATTAGGAGGGAAGCAGAAAACTGGGAGAAAATCTTTATAACTAGTCTCTCTGATAAAGGCCTCATCTCTGAAATATACAGGGAACTGAGCCAAATTTATAGGAATATAAGTCATTCCCCAATTGAAAAATGGTCAAAGGATATGAACAGTCAGTTTTCAGAGGAAGAAAACAAAGATATCTATAGTCATATGAAAAAGTGCTCTAGATCACTAGTGATTAGAGAAATGCAAATCAAAACAACTCTTAGCTACCACATCTCTCTTGTCAGATTGTCTTACATGACAAAATAGGAAAATGATAAATCCTGAAGAGGATGTGGGAAAATTGGAACATTGTTATATTGTTGGTGTTGTGAATTGATCCAGCCATTCTGGGGAGCAATTTGGAACTATGCCAAAAAGGGCTATAACAATGTGCTTTGACCCAGCAATACCACTTCTAGGGCTACATCCCAAAGAGATCATACAAGTGGGAAAGGGACCCATATGTACAAAATATTTATAGCAGCTCTTTTTGTGGTGGCAAAGAACTGGAAATCAAGGGGATGCTCATCAATTGGGGAACAGCTAAAAAAATTGTGGTATATGAATGTAATGGAATACTAATGTGCTATAAGAAATGAAGAGCAGACAGACTTCATTATAACATGGAAGGACCTATATGAACTGATGCTGAGTGAAAGAGTATAACCAGGAGATCATTATAGATGATTACAGACACACGATATCTGTAAGGACTAACTTTGATAGACTTGACTCTTCTCAGCAACGCAAGGTTCAAAGATAGCTCCAAAAGACTCATGATGGAAAAAGCTATGCATATCCAGAGAAAGAATTATGGAGTCTGAATGCAGTTTGAGGAAAACTTTTTTGCTCTCTCTTTTTTCTCTTCATTTTTGGCTTCATTTCTCCTTTCTCGTGATTCATTCCATTAGTTATAATTCTTCTTTACAACTGGTCTATTATGTAAATAATTTCAACATGAAGGTATATGTAGAACCAACATTGGAGTACATGCCATCTTGGGAGGGGGAGGATAGGAAGGGAGAGAAAATTTGGAACCCAAAACCTTGTGGAACTCAGTGTTGAAAACTAAAAATAAAAAAAAAACAAAGAAAACTATTAACAAGTTGAAGTGGTGGTTATCACATTCTTTTTTTTCCTTTGTAATTCAATTAACTATATGCATCTGAAAATATTATTCTGAGGATTGGGTGAGCTTCACTAGACTACAAGTCAATGACACATCACTAAAAGTTTAACATACAAAAAGGTTAAGAACAATAACAACAATGAACTTTTTTTGGAGGGGGGATAAGTGACTTGCTCAGGGACACACAGCTAGTTAATTGTCAAGTGTCTGAAGCCAAATTTGAACTCAGTTCCTCCTGACTCCAGGGCTGGTGCTCTATTCATTGCACCACCTAACTGCCCCACATTTATTAAATATTTACTATATGTGAGGCACTTTGCTAAGTTCTAGGAGTACAAAGAAAAATGAAAACAGCCCCCAACTTGACAGAGCTTACAATCTATAGGAGACATACAAAAAACAATACACACGGAAGATATAACAAGACAAATTAGAAGTAATCTCAAGAACCTCAGCTCTAAAGTTGGTATTTTTCCCCATTAATTATACAAGGTAGATTGCACAAACACTGGTGTCCCTGTTTTAAAGCTAATGAAACATTCAGGAGTGAAGTGATTTGTCTAGTGTTAAATAACTCATTAGTATGGCAGGTAGGATTTGAATTTAGGTTTCCTGACACCAAATTCATCTTATTTGTCAACATGCAATGCTAACTTGATGACAACAGGTCCCAGGTATATTTAATGTTGTTTTTTTTTTAAAAATAGTCCAATTTTATTTTCAGTTCCAAATTCCCTCCCTCTCACCTCCCTCAACTTTGAGAAAGCAAAAAAAAAAAACCAATTACAAAACAAATTCCCACATTGCTCATGTCTAAAAGCAAAACTAAACATAACTTAAGTCTCAATCTGCACTCTGTCTATCACCTTTCAATCTGGAGGAGGGCAACATGTTTCAGTATGAGACCTCTGAAATTGTGGTTAGTTATTGTATTAATCCACGTTCTTGAGTCTTTCAGAATTCTTTGTCTCTATTGTGGTTACTGTATACATTGTTTTCTTGGTTTTGTATCGTATTTTTAACAAGTTGTTTTGATATGCTACTTCAGAATAACAAACAACTTTTATGAAAAACTTTTGTTTGTCTCTATAATTGACATGTATAACCTATTCTGATGCAAGTTATATTTTATTCTAAGCATTACCATCTGTTAGTCATGATGCTGTCCATCTATCCATCTGCTAGCATTTCTTTTCTCATATGCAAAAGAGTCTAAACTGCATTGGTCCTGGGAATATTTAATATTGTTATTCCTTTCCTCTTTGAGTTGTCATTACCCATATATCATTTGGCAAAAACAGCACATGAATCCATCTACAGTAAATACGTGTTAAGTCACCCCACACAGTCCTAGGAAAACAGAAAAGGACAAAATATTACAGGAGTACATTCAAAGAAACTCAAGAGTAGAAAGAGACCCCAGAGGCTACCAAACCTACCCAGGTTTCATTACAGGAGCCCCTCCCACAACATTCTTGAAAACCTGTCATCCAGCAAATGTGACTGTGTCTAAATATAGAAATATAAATATAAATATATATTGGTAGTACCCAAGTTTCTCTGTGTGTGTGTGGGGGGGGGGTGAGTGTGTGTGGGGGGGGGTGTGTAGCTACATGCAGGTACTGAATCAATAGTGAGAGTGTTTAAACGGGTGGAATAGTATTTTTGAATTTTTAAAAGGCAGAAAAGCCCATTTATATCCACATTCCTCAAAGCTCCCTCCTTACCCAAGAAGGTCCCATTCAGAAGTTGCCATTAAATTAATCAACCTTCTCTGAGGAGGCAAATAGTTTGACTATAGTATCTATGTGCCAAAGAAAGTTGGCATAAGGCTGAAAACCTAAACAAGAAAAGCTTTTCCTAGAAGGCCTGGAAGAAAACATGTGGTGTCTATATCTTTGACTTTTGATCCTTTACTGGAGGCCTCAATCGACTACTTAAAAAATCCTTCAAAGGAATCTCATTGTATCAGTGGTATAGAGAATGTTGGACTTGGAGATTTTTCATAGACATTTTGAAAGAGATCTAGAAAAACAATCTATGATGGCTTTGTGAAAATATGTTTCAGAGATGTCTACTGGAGATTTACCTATAAAAAGACCAGGCACTAGACAACAATTCAATGATGGATTTCTTGCACTGGAAACAATAATAAAAACATTAATTTTTCTTTCCTGCAACACTGTCTCAGGAACACCAGGAGTTTTACCTTGTACCCTATTAGACATGTTCCTGTCCTTGAAGAATGTAAAACAACCTTTCTATACACTAAATTCAAAAGTTTCTGTGTTCACTTCTCTGTCTGAATTTAAAAGCACTTTCCATTCTGGCTCCAGTTTGCCTTTTCAGGCTCAACGCATGTCGATTTCCTTCATGCACACCGTGTTCCAGCCAAACTGGACTGCTTGCTGTTCGCCCTACACAACATTCCTATTCACCTCATTGTAAATCGGTACTGGTTGTTCCCATGCCTGAAATGGTCTCCCACTCTCCCTCCCTATTTCCGCCAACTCTGTCTTTGAGAATCTCTTCAAAGGTGAACTCATGAAGTCCATCTGAACCTCCCCAGTTCTGGGTTTCCTCCACAGAAAAATTACTTTGTTTATACATAAATACACATGTATGTGTATATGTGTATATATATGCATATATATACACATATATTTGAATTTAGTTTTCTGTGTTCATGCTCTTTCTCTCCCTATAGAATGCAAGATCCTTGAGACAGAGACATTCTTCTTGGTCTTTTTGTATTTCTAGCGATTAGCGCCGTGCCCAGGGGGTACTTAATAAATGCTTGATGAATTGCATTTTTGAATGCTTTGCTTCTCTGCCATATCGTTTGTTCACAATTTCAAAAAGCCTGACTGTCTGGTCTTACAAATGGTCAAGATTAAAGGTAAGAACACAGGGCAACAAGTTGGACTATGAATCTCTCAAATCCTGTATTTGCAGCAAATCACAAACACTGCATTATAAAAGCATGCCAGGCATGTTAACAGTATATCATTGCCTCTTCCTCCATCTGCTATTTTTAACAATATGTGGATATAAAGCAGTGAGTTAAAACAATACATATGATAGCATAAATTCAAATGAGTTGTTTATCCAAGTATTCCACATCAGAGGCAATACTTGTTTTTCAAATCATGCTAATTAGACCTGAAATGTTTACGTAAATTCTCTTGGAACTGATCATTAAGTAGTATTATGGGACTTGAAATCATAACGCCTCAATTCTGAGCCCCACCTCAGATATTAGCTGTGTGACCAGTGATAAGTCACCTTATCTCCTATCATCTCAGCTTCCTTACCTACAAAGAAGGGATATTAGGGGTAATATTTGCATTACTTATTTCCTAAGGCTTATTCAGTGGAAAGCATTTTGCAAATTTAAAAGGACTATCCAAATATGTATTTTGTGTGTGTGTGTGTGTGTGTGTGTGTGTGTGTATGTGTGTGTAATTCAGCATGGCATAGGGCTGACATAATAGCCATGTTCAAGCATTTAAAGAACTTCTACATGGAAGGGGAGATTTGTTCAGCTTGGCCCCAGATGGAAGAACTGAGAATAGGTAAAAGTTTCAGAGGGGAATATTTCAGCTTGACAGAAAGTAGAATAGGGTGATTCAGGAAGTCCTTAAGCAAGGTTTGCATGGTCATTTGTTGGCTGTGTGATGGAAAGGACATTTGCTCAAATATAAACTGGACCAGATATTCTCTCAAGTCTCTTCAAATTCGGAGATTCTGTGTGTCCTTCACAGAGATAAGTCTGGAGTTAGCTTACCAATCAAAAAAAAAAAAAAACCCAAAAGTCTAAAACATTTCTCGCCCTTGACCTTTGATAAGTTACCCAATTAACTCTGTCCTTCTCTTCTTTGCCCCCTCAAATTGTGCTGGATTCCTCTGTCTCTCTTCCCAATTTAGGTTGGGCTGGAATGGGGGGTGGGGTTAAAGAAGTTATGTAACCAGACAGAGGAAGAAGCCAAGGGAAGCTCATGCAATAGTTATCAGGAAGCCGACAAACTAAAATAAGATCATCTCGGTGCCAATTTCCTGAAGTAAATACCATAATATGGGTGTTAATGGCGGAGTGTCATAAATTCTAATGACTGGAAGTCATCACCATAAGCGGAGGGTTGTAAGTCCCAGAAGAATATTAAAGTCACAAAAACTACAATCGACACTAAAGTACCGAGTTAAGTGTCATGCTACTTATAGTGGGTTCTAAAATATGTACTGCTGAAAACCCATAACTCTATCACACAAATAATTCAATTACTCTGACAAGGTTATGCCACGTATACAATGATTGTTAAATAATACTCATCAACGATACTCATATCGAAGCTTGGACACTAACGAAATGAATGACCTAATTCATCACTCAGCCAAACCTAGGTAGCTAAAATCTACCAATATACAATAGCACATATTTTTCTAACATAAAAGAATAGTTCCTGGGTCTGCTTAGTCATCTACTCTGGTTATAAAAAAGATCAGGGACACTTTGATGGCAGACTCTCTAAGAAAAGCAGATGGTACAAGCAATAAACATTTCAGGAGAAATTCCAGGAGAAACCATGACTAATTGTGATGAAATTTATGAAGTTTATCTTCAAGGTAAGGCTTGAGTTAGATAGACCACTAAGTATTTTACAAAGACAAAAACTGTACCTGCTGACCTGCATTGTGCAAAATATAATGTAAACTTAATTAAGAAAATTTGATTGTACTCTCTTCAACAGATAAATTGATCACCAGGAGTCTAATTTTTTTTGGCTTATTACTTATAACTGGAAGAGCTGAAGTAGATAATAAGAGAAGAGGATTGGCATGTATCCCCAGTCGTACATCCTCAAATTTCATAGGAGACTTTGGGCATTATGTAAGCATTGCTGTCATTACCCCCAGGAATTTTCACTTCATTTACTAAAAAAAAGTGACTCAAAGAATTATCCAACAATAAATAGCAAAGATATTAGATTTAATATTCTTTACTTTCTTTAGCAATTTCTTAGTATAAAAGCCTTCTTTAAAAGACACATGATCATGTATCTATAATAAAGAAAAACTGAGGAAAACGGTTTGTATAGAGTCGATAATTCAGGAAATATCATACAGTGAATATCTATTATATGCCTGGAACTCTGTGGCTCCCATTTGCATTTAAAAATTTATTTTCTTCCAAGTTTCAGATGTGGAGTTCAACTTCATTGGGTGCAGGGACAGTTGCTATTGCTGGCTTACTCCTTAGATTGGAGAAACTCTATGGGCTAGTCTTCTACACTAAGCTCCCAGAAAGACAGAGATAAAGGAGAAAGATGAGATGCAACTAGTTAGGACTGTGTGAGAATCAGTTTTCCCTTTGCCACACCCATTCCAGCTAAATGGAAAAATGATGGACTAGTTCAGGGGTGAGGAAGCTTTTGCCTCGAGGCCACATGTGGCCCTCTAGGTCCTCAAGTGTGGCCCTTTAACTGAATCCAAACTTCATAGAACAAATACCCTTAATAAAAAGGGATCTGTACTGTAAAACTCAGACTCAGTCAAAAGGCCATACCCAAGGAACTAGAAGGCCCCATGTAGCCTCAAGGCCACAGGTTCCTCACTCCCTGACCAATTCTTTACCTTAGGCAAGGTAGACAGATTCTCCTCAAAAGACCCTTATATGACTGTTAAGAACAAGGACTGTTAAAATAACATTTTTTAAAAATTAAGAAGTTAGCTTATATAATTTTTTTGTTTTTCTCCCAAAATGTTTGAGGAAATACCAGAAAAGAATATAGTATAAAGGGACAAAACCTCAGCTTTTACATATAAACCCCAGAAGTTAATATAACAGCAGGAACAGGAGATTAGAAATGATACCATAATTCATACGTGTTCTTTCTGACAGTTCAGGTGACAGCCTCAGACTTGAAGAGCTTAAAAAAAAGCCCAAAACACCACATGTAGAACCACAGTCTCATTTCTGAAAACTATGCCAAATGGTATAGGTTCTCTCTGAGTCTTTCGAAAAAAAGGAATAAAATGAAAAAAAGAGGGAAAGAGCATACCCTGTCACATAGAAAATCTCAACTCAGTATAATTGTTGGGTGATTGTTTTTTTTTTTTTTACAAGGACCCACAATGTCATTCAAAGAAGAAACACTCAATAAAGAATTTCTTCTACTGAGGGACATCATCACCTCTTCAGTGGCCTGGGATAAGAGAGATAAAGCAGGTTTATCCAGTCACAGACAGAAATAATTATTATTACTACCTTATATTTACATTGTATATTATGTTTACATTAGATAGGATATCTTATTATCATTAACATAGCTAGCATTTATATAGCATTTTAAGATATGCAAAGCACTTTTAAATGTGTTATCATTTGCCCAGGGACACACAGCTAAGCATCTGTGGCCCAGCACGCTCTCCACCTAATTGACTTAAAGGTTTTCAAGAATCTAGGTGAGTGCTATATCCTTCAAATTTATGCTAAACTGAACTATTTTCAGAGTTGAACGTTAGCCCAAGTAAGAGACAGCATGGTACAGTTGGAAAAAATAGCTTTTAAAGGATCTGTAGTCAGATGAGTTGTTTTCAAGTCCTGCTTTTGATGCTTATTACCTTTGTGAGCTTGGACAAGTCATGAAACCCCTTTGAATTTCAATATCTTTATGTGTGTATGCCCTGTAACACACCTGTTTTGGAACAGAGACCATGGGAAGGTTATATAGGAAGGATTGGTTCAAGGAGAGTTCTGGAAAAGAGATATGATTGTTATTGTTGTGTTTGTCCATTTTTGAAGAGGACCATGGCATCAGGGAAGTGATGACATGACTTGCAATTGACTGATTTGAGTAAGGGAGGGCTGTGCAAGGTGACTAGCCTCACTTTCTCCTCCAGAGCCACCCAGATCCAGTGACCAGATATCCATCAAGATGACTGGAGATGACCCAGGATGCAATGGGAGACCCGGGCCTTTATGAAGTAGGTGGAAGCAGTTGGAGGTTGAGTGCTCATCCTCCATCTTGGGAATATTTGGAGAGCTGCTAGTGATGAGTCGTATATTCTCTCTACAACGTAGGTGGTACAGGGGATGAGTATGATGAGGCTTTGCAGTGCTAAAAGGACTTGGTTTGGTAAGACTGCCCACCTCAGGCACATTTTCCACCCCAACCCTTACCCAGTCAAGCGGGAAGCTGTTGTATTAATTGTGCCCTCTGTGACTTTTATGTAAGAAAGCCCTTTCTTGCCCTTCCAGTCAGACACTTAATGCTGGCTAATGCATCTCTAACAGATTGTGCTGCCCAGCACTTCCTGTTCCCCCTGGCTCCCATGGAAATTTTGTGAGTTCTTTTTCCAATTAGGTATTCCACTGCTGGATACAAGATTGTGATAATCTGTATTTGAGTGGTTATTGGAGTGATAAAGAATGAAGGTGGGTTGTGGTTCTGAGAGTCTGGAACACAGAGCTGTAAATTCTTTCAAGAACCTAGTGTGAGGGAGGAAAATGGGCAGGTGGCCAAGAAATTGATTTGTACCCAAGCAATTTTCACCTAGTAGTTTCCTCCAGATTAGTAGTGTTTAGCGAGCCCAAGATGATAAACAGGAGAAATAAACAGGGGCACAGAGAAAGATTTTAGGCGGAACCATCATGCCCTGAGATAATAAATATACACAATACAGATGCAGACACAAAACAAAGATTAGCCAATGAGAGTTCAGTACTTAGGAACACGGGCAGAATATTCTTTTTTTAATTTATGGAATAAAACAAGCATTTTTATAACACAGTATGATAAAAAAGACTATTGCAGGTGAATCTGCAAACACACAGTCTGCTTTATGTAACGCTCTACTGTTTGTTAGCTCTTTGTTATTTGACGACATAAAGCAAGGAAGAGAGGTCAATTTGGCTAGTTAATGCCTTCCAGTTCAGCAGCCAATCTAAAGTCTTTCTTTCCTGCACAGTAAAGAGATAGAAAATGGGGACTATGTTCCAAAGTAGAGAGTAGTTCCCTCCATTAAGTAAGGCTAGAATTAGGCTTTCCAATCACCCATGGAGAGGATCCCATCAGACAGAATAATAATCTGTGTGTCCTCCTGAGGAACGGGCTGTCATTGGCCAGTCCCTGTTACCCACATACGAGACGCATTATATAATATGTGGTCTATTTTAGCATGCCAGTCTAAGATAGAGGACGGTGATTTTCTTGGGTTGACTTTCCAGTTCTCCAGTCTGTCTGACATCTGTAAAAATAAAGAATTGGACCACGCGTCCTCTGACAACCCTCAGATCTATGTTCTTCTTGTTCTTAATTATTAGTAATAGCTTATTCTTTTTTATTTGTTAACTATATGTTAACATGCAATTATTATTTATAGTTCTTTGAAGTTTACTAAGCTCTTTAAAAATGTCGTCTCATTTTAACTTCACAACAATCCCAGGAGTTAGATTCTATTAGAAAGCTGAGGCTCAAAGAGGTTAGGGGATGTGCCCTGAGCTAGTATCTGAGGGTGGATTTGAACTGAGGTCTTCTGAACTCCAAGTCTGGAAGTTTAACAAATCAGTAGTTTAAAGAAATACTTCAATTATTTAATTCAACTTTTTGAAGTAATCTGGGTGAATGAGGAGGTAAGAAGCTAGAGGGTAGAGAATTTTTTTGAATTGATTTTTATTAATTATTTATATAATTTATTATATAAATTATACAATTTACTATTTTATATTATATTACATATTTGATGTTTATTTTTATAAATATGCAAATATGAATAAAAATATAAATATATTTATATTTATTATATCATAAACTATTTTATATTATAAATTACATACATAAATTATATAACATAATTATTAATCATATATAATTCATTTTAATTTATTTATTTTTAGTTTCCAACATCCAGTTCCACAAATTTTTGAGTTCCAAATTTTCTCTCTCTCCCTCTCCTCCCCCACACAAGATGGCATGCAATCCAATATATTTCTATATATATCTTCACATTAAACATATTTTGACATTAATCATTTTGTAAAGAAGAGTTATCACCAACAGAATGAACTATGAGAAAGAAGAAGCAAAAAAAAGAAAGATCGAATAGTCTGCTTCAATCTGCATTCAGACTCCTTAACTCTTTCTCTGGATGTGCACAGTTTTTTCCATGATGAGTCTTATGGAGTTGTTTTAGAATCTTGCATTGTTGAGAAGAGCCAAGTCTATCAAAGTTGGTCACTGAACAATATGTCTGTAACTGTGTACAATGTTCTCCTGGTTCTGCTCCCGAGGGTGGAGAATTAAGAAGAGAGTGAGAGGAAGGTAAGTGGAAGCAGCTTGAATAGATGCCCTTCTAAAAGGATTTAGCCACAAAAAGAAAGAGAGATATGGGGTGAAGGTTTTTGGAGACTTGTGGAGGCCTGCACATATTTACAGGCAACGGGGAGGAATAAATCATCTAGTGGCATCCCTTTGTCAGTTATTTCAAATTTCTCTTCTCTACAGCTTGTTTGTGTATGGTTGTTTGAAGGTTGCCTTCCCCACTAGACATGAGCTCCTTGACAGCAGAGTGTCTCTTTTGCATTTCTTTGAAGTCCTGGTGCTTGGCACATAGTATGTGCCATAGTATGTGCTTGATGTTTATTGGCTGATTTTCACTTATTTCAATCAGGAGGCTCATCAATGACAATGTGGGAAAGAAAGATGATTATGAACCAAAGTTTAGAAACAGATCATTGACTGAGAGTGAGGTAGCCTAAATGGATAAAGGAACACTGGACTTAAAAGTGGATGACATGATCTCAAGTCCTACCTCAAAAACTGTTTATGACCTTGGGCAAGTCAATTAACTTCTTACCCTCAATTTCCTCATCTGTAAAACACAGGTTAGTAATAGCACTGATTTCACTGGGTTATCATAAGGATCAAACAAGATAGCATACAAAGACCTTTGCAAACCTTAAAGGCTGCATAAATGTGGCTAGGTGGCACAATGGAGAGAACACAGGCCTGTAGTTGGGGAGATCTGAATTCCAATTTGGCCTCAGACTATGTGTCTGAGACTTAGCTGTGTGACCCTAGAAAAGTCACTTAACCTTGTTGGCCTTAGTTCCTCATCTGTAAAATTAACTGAAGAAGGAAATGGCAAACCACTCCAGCATCTTTATCAAGAAAACCCCAAATGAGGTCAGGAAGAGTCAGACATGACTGAGACAAATAAACACCTAACATGGTAGTTCTATGATTATGATATATGCATAAACATATATAAAACCAAATGCTAAAGCAAAAACAACTCTAACAAGACCAAACACCTTATCTGCGACCCCTGGAAATGCTCAGCATTGTATATCAATATATGTACTGATGTAGAGAAAACCTGAAATCATTTTTCTATGATATAAATTGGATAAACTGAATTATCCCCTTGTTTTATGAAGACTGCGTTTCAACACCCTTACCGCATATTGCCAGAGTAGAAACATACTGCTGTGATGATTATTTAATATGCCACTAGGTGTAGCTAAATCATTACTATGTCATCTTTGTGAAGACTTTACTTTTCAGATGAAGAATTACTTTGTAAAATTGTTTCCCTACCACTCCCTCCAAACACATAGCAATCCAGTTCTCTTACTGCCTGGAATCAGGAAATATGTTTATAAAGGGTGGGCTATAAATTTGACCCGAGTACCAACAGAACGATGCAATCCAGGAGGCCCAAATAAATGTAAACTATTCACTATAGTTTAGTATAAATTATTTTTTTAGCCAGGCAACCTTCCATGTGCCCCGGTTGGTTTATAATTCAACTATCCCAGCATACCTTGAGGGGCATTCTAGAAGCAGAAGTTTGAAGTTTCTATTTAAAGGCAAAGAATTCCATATGATTTATATTTCTGGTTTGAAAAATGACTTATTTTGTAAGGAAACTCTGTCCTGAAAACAACTTATTGTTTAACTACTGACTTCACTCTCCAAATAAATAAAGTCTAATGAAGGAGAAAGGTCAGACCTGCAATAAAAATTGCTGAGGTTTTTCTTTCATTCTTTTTACAGTAGCTATTCAAGTCAGAATTCATTTTTTGCTAAAATTTATGAACTTTATTTGAATTTCAAAATACAAATTCCATGATGGTTTCAAAAGCATCCTAGGAACTGCTAAAATCATCTGGTTTTATCTCTGGTTTTATACTTTTGAATGACTTAATAGTTTTTATTGAGAGGGGTGGGAAAGGAGCAAAGATACACACGTGTTTTTCTAGAGTAAAACCTGGAGCATTCAACAATGGATAAATACTAAAAAGTTGACACTCCAAAGATTAAAACCTATTTCAGTTTAAAAAATAAAATGTTTGCATTCCCCAATCTTTCCTAATTCCCTCTGTTAATTATTTTCTATTTTCCTATATACAGTTTGCTTGGATGTATTTTTTGCTTGTTAATTTCCCACTAGACTGTCAGCTCTTTTTGAATCCCCAGAGCTTAGCACAGTCTCTGGTACAAAGTGTGTTTATTGATTGGCCAAATGATTTTCCTTCTTCCTTTTTACACTGGCTACAGAGAAGTTAAAAAGGAAGCTGCTTCAGATGTATGGCTCCCTTTCACCTTCGCCTCAACATTGCTTCTTCACCATAAAATCCTCTGGGTAAAGGGATCATCTGTTTTTCTTTTGTTCCACATAGTGCCTGATATAAAGCATTTTATTAAAAAACAGTCTCCAAACTGACAGTTTACTTTCATACATCTGAGGCCTGGGGTTTGCCAATAATAGAAGTGCTTAAAAGAGATACTAAGTCAAAGGAGATAGAGAAAGTCATATGCTAAGCCCAACTTTATAGTTTAACCAATCATGAAGCCTTTGTGCCACAAACTATGCCCAGCAACCGAGGTATAAATACAAAAAAGAACAATCTCTACCCTCAAAGACTTTAAATACTATCAAAGGAAGGGACGGTGGACTCCCTAGAAATGCGCGCTCCATGTTTCTAGATGAAACACAATTCTATTAAGTTCTGTTTACAGGTACATGAACTTGGATGTGAAAAAATAGTATATCTTAATTTTCACTATCCTCTAACTGAAATTTAGCATTTCCTCCAATTCTGAATTTTTAAAAAATCCATTCTTTTGAAAAGGCATCCATAATCTTCACCCGACTGCCAAAGGGTCCATGACCAACAAATGATGGTATTGAGCTTCACTGGGGAGATCCATGGTCAGTCAAAGGAAGCTGGTCTGATTAATACAAACAGGGAAAATCAAATGAATAAAGAAAACATATTGTTGAGATAATGGCATATATTTGAACAGGCAGCTTATGAAGTTATAGTATGTATATAACCTTTCAAAGTTTACACGTGGACAATGAACTGAGTCAGAGTAATAGGAGAATGGACTGCATTTGGTCAATGGAGCTGTATCTGGAGGAGAAAAAAGCCTATCTTTTCAACACTAATATTCTTCTGGTGCTGTTATATGGCTATAAAGTAAGAAACACCACCATTTCTTAAGTATCAAAAATGTAGGTGACTCAAAAGGTAATAGCATAATGCATGGCTGGTACGAATAGTCCAATAATAGATTATTGACAATGACTCACATGCAAGTAGTAAGACATATGAACTAAAAGGGTAGCCAGGTGATGATACAGGACAAATGAGGAAAAGCAAATGGATACCAATGGTATCTACAGAATACCAAATACCCTAGATCAGTGGTGTCAAGCTCAGTTAGAAACAGGGGCCACTGAACCCTATATAAGAATGCCTACAGCTAAACGTTGACTTAGAAAATCACATATGAACATTATCTATGTTTTACTGTATTTTTATACAATTATATTTTAGTCTAGTTTGGAGTGCACTAGGGAGCATTGTGGGCTTAATACAGTCAAGTAGCCATGTGTTTAACACCGCCATCCTAGATGAAAGCTTCTTGAAGGTTGAGATCTTTCCTGGAGTATTTATGGAAGGATCTGGGCAAGAATGAACTGAATGAAAAAGTGTTGTTAGGCTGTGATCTGTACCAGTGGAAGTATTTAGTAAAGGAGAGTTCAAGATTAGCTCTGAATTGTGTCTTTACTAAAAAAATATTTACAGTTTTAAGTTTCCACAGAAGTTGGAAAAATAGCAAAGATTATCCAATGATTTCCTTTGTTCTGTATGAACAGGATGAATTCAAAACCAGTCTTAGAGTTATTGATACCCTGGGCAAAGTGAATATCTATACTTTAAGATATATCAATTTAAAAGAGAGAAAAAAGGTTGGTGACACTCACATAGAGAAGTACAGTTTTCCTCAAAGAAAAAAATCTTTACCATGGAAATTTAAAGAAATAAAAGCAAAAATTATTTTATTTACCCATAATGTCTCTCTTAAGTGAGTGGATGTAGACCTTAGCATTGCCTAAAATACTTTATTTGTCCCTAATGCTTTGTTCTTTATACTTAGGAAAGAAAAATGAAGAGAGAAAGAAATCCTTGAATGAGATAGTTAGGAAAGAAGATCTCTGAGGAAAAATAAAATGCCTCATCTTTTGGAAGTTAATATCAAAGGTATTAGAAAAAACCAAAGATTAAGCATCTTTTCTCTAAAAACAATTAAAGTCTCATTTTAACCAAGTACATCTGTTTAAAGGTGTGCATGCCAGTAGGTATTTGTTAGCTCTGTTTGTGAACACCATGGACAATTTAAAAAACTAAACGTGCTTCAATCTGTTTAACAGACAGATGAGATGAAAGGGATGAAAAGTAAAAATGACTGCTACCACCTTTTATACAAATACTCTATCTAAACACAGTATTAAAATGCCATTTGTATAATATGTACATGACTAAATATAATCCAAAGTACAGTAGAAGATTTTAGCTTCATCCAAGACCAACATATTACCAATTCTCTACTGCCACCAGGATCACACACAAACGCCTCTGGCTTTTAAAGTCCTTCCCAACCTGGCCCTAACCTAACTTCCCAGCCTCGTTACACGTCATGCCCCTTCCTACTCTGTACATTCCAGACAAACTGTCCTTGCTTTTCACAACATTCAAGACGTTTCCCAACATTTCTGGTTGCTTTAAAGTGCTAGTTACATTCTGTTTAACTTTCTATACTTTCATTTTGATTATTCTTCTGCAAGTTTCTTGAGAACAAGAACCATGTCTCAGTATATCAAGGCTTATTACAGTGTCATCTGCATAGAAATGATAAGGTACTAGATGGGGAGAGAAGAAAGAAGGGAGGAGGGAGAGGGAGGGAGAAAGAGTGGGAGAAGATAGGGAGAAGGGGAGAGGGATAGTGATAAGGAGATGGAGAGAGTGAGAGAGAGAGAGAGAGAGAGAGAGAGAGAGAGACAGACAGAGAGAGAGAGAGAGAGAGAGAGAGAGAGAGAGAGAGAGAGAGAGAGATGGAGCTTGAGCTGATTTTTGAAGGAAGCTAAGTATTCTTAGAGGCTCCTGCCTCTAAGAGTTGGGTGAGTAGAAGATACATTCCAGGCATGGGGAAGGGGGGCAGACATTGAAAAGTCATAGAAATATTTATTTTGCCAGCCATGGGAATGGGCCCCCAAAATCTATAAATAAAATATATGATTCAGTATCTCTGGGGAAATATAACTCTTTTGTCTGGATAAGAACCAAAGTCCAGGTCCTATAAAGGTTGGCTGAAGGAATGGGCACATTGAGCCTAGAGAAGAGAAGGCTCCAGATGAATATAGTAACTTTCCAAATATTTGAAGAGCTATAATGTAGAAGAATAAGGGATTATACTTTGTTCAGTTTGGCCCTAGAAAGCAGAACCAGGAATAAAAGTACCAAAGAGGCAAATTTAGTCTCAATATGTGGAAAAATTTCCAACAATTTAGAGGTTCCTCAAGAAGTCCTTGCCTTTGTCCCGGAGATCTTCAAGCAGAGGTTGACAGGTCTAAAACTTGGAATCCGTCTCGATCCGTGTCTTGCCACTAGCCTCCAATGGCTCTGGAGGAGGGAATGAGGCTGATGACCGCAGCTCTTCCTCACTTAAATCCAATTCACTTACAAGTCAAGGCATCACTCTGCTGATGTCGCTGATCTTCTTCAAGAACGAAAGACGAAAAACTTGGCAGAATTAGATGGCCACCGAGGTCCCTTATAGGTCGAAAATTTGGTGATTCTTTGGTGATTATACTTAAAGACCTAAAGTAGTTTGAATTATAAAAATAACTCAAACTTCATCACACCTACAATTTCTTAAAAAGAAGTGAGTGCTGACAGAGTCACAACATAATGATGATAGCTTTACTTCTGTATAATGCTTTAAAATTTGCAAAGCAAAAATGGTCGTTTGGTTTCAATACACACAAATACCAAAGAACATTTAACCTTATAGTGAACGTTGAGTCATATACTACTGGTAAGACAGGTATATTTAAATAATCAAGTAGAACAACTCTTTGAATTACATTAGAAAATAGAATGCTTTTCACAGGATCATGGACTGATACTTGGAAGGAAATTGAGCATTCCAACTAGATTATCCAGTACTTTCATTTAACAGATGAGGAAACAAAGAGGCAGAAGAGTAAAGTGCTCAAAGTCACACAGGTGGTAATAAAGCAGAGCCATGATTCAAAATCCAATCCTCTCTGAAGCTGAATCAATGAAACGTGGCACTGAAAAATGACAAGATATGTAGTGAAAGAGAAAATGAGGCAGCAAGTTCAATGGAGACAGTACGAGCTTTTGAGTAAGAAGAATTAAGTATATCTAGCGGCTCTGTTAGTTCTGGCCTTAATATGGCCTTAGGAAAGTTACTTCACCCCCATGGCTCTCATATTTTCCTCATCTGTAAAATGAAGGAGTTACATTAAATGATCTGTTGGTGTTACTTCCATATCTAAATAAGATAAACAAAATGCTGTGTAAATCTTAAAACTTGATACAAATCTTAGTTATTGTCATTATCATTATTAATCTACGATATTATTTTGAAGGAGGCCTGATTCAGACTGGTCCAATGATTCAAGTTTGAGGTTTGATTGGAAAAGGACATTCAGAGAGTATAAAAAGCAATAAAAATATCTTTGCTTAAAAGGGGGGGCACACAATTCCTAAGTTTAGAATGATAATAGTTACTCCTAACCACCTTTGAAACCAGTCATACTAAGTTAGAAAGGCATTCTGGTAGGCCAATGGGAGCTCTGCTAAAATCTTTGACACCACTTCCTATGCGCTGGGCAGCCAAGAAACCACATGGGCTCCCTTCCCTCTTCAAGTACCATTCCAGCCTACATAAAAAACAGATGTCACATCTACCACATCCAATCCCTTACTATCAAAATCCTACAAATTTTCTAGGATACCATGCACCCACTAAAGTAATCTTAAAATTAACTTTGATCTCATAAGCAACAGCAGAGGAGGAGCTAATTGGAAAAAAAGATAAAGTACATAAAATCCTTTGAAAAACATAATACACTCAGTATGATTAATTTTAAGTGCCACCCCTACTGCAAATCCTATAATAACGAATGAACAGACTAACTGTTATAATGGCATCCAAAAATATTACAGGATCTATAGAAATGTCTCTCAAACCCTGAGTGGATCCCCTATAGAAGTTTCAGGGAAGAATAAAAACGAGAATTATTCAGGATCAGAAAGTTTAGATGGATAGTGGTTTGTATTTTAGAAGGAGTTCAATTCTTAGCAAGATCAGGGATCCATTAAAGGAGCTTGGTAGCAAGAACATTTGCTTATTTTTTCTCTATTGAAAAAAAATGTTATAGGGAGAAAAACATCTCAAAACTGTACATTTAATGTGCTGATTTTTTTTTGAAAAATGATATGAAAATACAATGCTGACAAAAGCAAATTAACATAATAGCAAACAAGTCAATCCATATAAAGGCCCTAGTTATGGCGGCAAAGATTCACCCTTTAGCACAATGTGCTAGGAACACAGACAAGTAGCCCAGCAGAAATTAGGATTAATCTGACATCTCCTATCATAACATATAGTAAGATAAGCTCCAAATAGACTTAAATGGCTTAGATATAAAGGAACAAGGAAGGAAATACTTATCAAGTCTATTGATAGAGAATTTTTGTCCAAATAGGGGACAGAAGATAAAATAGACAATTCTGGGTATATAAAATTGCAAAGTTTTTGAAGAAATTAACATAATTAAAATTAGAAGGAAAATAGTTCATTTGGGGAAGAGTCTATTATGCAATTTTCTCAAATAAAGGTTTGATGTCTAAGATACAAAGGGGACTGATTCAGATAATAAGAATAAGAGCCATTGCAAAAAATAGTCAAAGGGTAGAAATAGGCAATTCTCAAAGAAAGAAATCCAAGCTATTAATGGGCCCATGAAGAATACTCAAATTATTAATTACAGAAATGCAAGTTGAAACAATTTAAATGTTCTACCTGCTTCTCATAAGTGAAAAGGATAATTGTCAAGGGGCTATGAAGAATAGTGAATCAGTACTGACATTCTGGAAAGTAATTTGGAGCTATGCCTAAAAAAGTCACATCTACTTTCAGATCCATCTGCTATATGTATTTGATATAGTGGTTCTGTTCACCAGCCTTTGAGGAGAGAAGGTGCACTAGTGACAAACGTTGGTTACATTTTATCCTATTTTTCTATTCTGCTCTACATATTAAAATATTTATCTTATTTTACATTTAAGTTCAGAATAATATTTTAAACAATGCTGACAACAGAGGAGAACCCGCTCCCCCCAAGTATCTCAAATGGCTTATAGAAAAATAATGTTGTCTCGTCTCACAATTTTTTTTCCATCAATTCACATGCATACACACAGCATGGTTAAACTCAGAGAGCTTATGTAAGATCATATAAAACCAAATATTATATAACTAAGGTGAATTAGTGATAACATAGTTGAAGAACTTCTCTGATCAACCAGTGTGAAATTTACGTTTTAAAAGTTTAAGGCCTGATAAAGGGAAATCTAAGAAGCCAAAAGCTAAGCAAAAATTATTGACATTCTTAAGAATAAAAAAGACACCAAGTGCTGCCCTGGACATACTTTATAAAAGTCCAAAAGCTTAGGGAAATTACTCTCAAAACTCTAAAAAAAAGTTCAAATCAAGGCTTTAAAATTGTAAGCTCTGCCTAAATTAACATCATGTTGACAGATGAACAACTGGTACCCAGCAGAAATGGTCACAGGCCACCACAACTCACTGGCATTCACATGCCCCTTTGACAAAAAGCAGAGCCAAGCAAAGGTGAAAATGATTTAAAGTACAGATATACCCACTTTAAAGTCACTAATTGGTCTGATGAAAACACAATATTTGGAGGGAAACAAAACCCAACAACTTTTCAGGAACCAGTTATTTCTATTGGAACAATGTTATAAATGGTATAATTGGGTGACTGGACAAACAACGTAATAATGAGTGCTGTGACTTCCTAGTGGACTTTGGTTATAATGTATTAATGATGTTATTTCAAAATGGCTGTTGGAGACAATTTTACACAGGGTTGTTCCTATTTAAGACGACCCCTGCCTTCTAGCTCTTGCACCTCGTTAAAAAAAAGGGGGAGAATATAGAGGCAAAGAACAGGAATGAATTGAAAAATCTCCACTGTTACCAACTACCAAAATGCTACATCTGTTGTATTACAGACCATTAAAATAGGTAAGAGATGAGTAGGCTATTTACATGACCATTTTTATTGCTACAAATACTACTGTAGGTTAACAACTCTAGAATTCACCTCTATAGATTTATGGAAATTTAAAAGAAAGAAAATAGTAAAAAAAAAATCTCATTAACATTGCTCAACACAACTCCTGCTACCTTGAACACATAATCCTTGTCCCCCATTTAACAGAAACACTTTTAAACTTTTTGCAATGCAGCATTTCTATGTTACAATAATTCATGGTTTTCCAAATTATAGGCAATGCCTCCTTGAAAAGCATGACACCATGGGAAGGCAACTGAAGCAATGGTGAAATTAATGGGCCTTCTTATCACAGTCAATAAAAATTAGAAAAAGATGTCTGAGTAAATGCCACAGAGCAATTTGGTGGTACAGTGAGTGGATGGAGCAGTAGGCCTGCAGTCAGGAAGGCTCATCTTCTTGAGTTTAAATCTAGCTTTCAATATTTGCTAGCTGTGTGACCCTGGGCAAGTTATTTAACCTAGTTTGCCTTAGTTTCCTGATCGGTTAAATGAGCAGAAAGAAATGGAAAATCACTCCAGTATCTTTACCAAGAAAACCTCGAATAGGGTCACAACGAGTTCAACAATACACAAATGAGGTCAAATTTGAATACAATATGGTGAATCTCAATGAGGAAAAAGAGTCTGCTATTATCACTGCCAAAAGGCCACAGGAGTTGTGTTATCCTGTTTATAGTATTTGAATGGTTGGTATATAAACAAATATAAATAATCTTTGTAAAAATGCAAAATGTGTAAAAGTAAAAATCATGTCATTTCTCAACATTGTTCATTTTGTTTAGCGCAATGCAAGATTTTTTTAAACCCTGCAATTTTTTTTTTTAAAAATAGACTCAACTTGAGACTGTTTAGAGATTTTGAATTTGAGAATTTAGAGAATCTGAAATGTTAAATTAATTTAACTGTCAAGTTTTATATTCTCTTCCATTTTAAATGAAATAATGAAATTGTATCTCTTGGAGAAGGATAAACAAATAAATTGTTTAATGGAAAGTATGTGAGGTAGGCCAGGGCTGTCCAACCTTAGGTTTTTATTGAAACAATAGACAATATATTTTCATATGCCATTTTAGTGAGAACTCTGTGGTAGCTCAGCTTCATTTACTAAAGCATTTATGTAAACGTCTACACTTGTAGGCGGGCTGCACAAGGCAATGAGGTTTTGTTTTTTTTAAAATGGGGGGCTGCTACATAAAGTCAGAAAATTGCACTAATGGGTATAAAAATACAAGATTACTTCATTTCAGCATATAGAGAGCTGACCAGTGGATAATTATTGCTTCCTTGATGCTACGGATTGACTGACTGATCAGAAGGTATGTGGGGGTGTGGGTCAGGGAGACGCCAGCACATTAAATGGCTCCCAAAAAGCTGTATTGGTTTTGCTGGTCAAGTTACTCTGGAAGGGACCCTCCACTCATCGGTGATATCACACTGACCAGATCTCAATCCGACAGACTATTTTGGGGGACTTAGTGGCTGACTTCTTTTTTCTTGTTCTGGCGACTTCATTCTACTTGAGTCCTTGATCTCATTCATCTCTCTTCATGTCCAATGATCATTCCTTGTCTCACATTTTCAAAATCTCTCTACTGGCTCTTTCCTTTTTTTCTATCACAAAGATACTTGTCTTCTCTATCAAACATAAAGAAACTCTGCCTTCTCTTTACCTTGCTAATTCTTCCAACATCATATCTCTTAGGCGCCCCCCACCTCTTATTTCCAAAAGTCTTAAGAAGTTTATAGTCATTGTTTTGTCTTGCTCATTGCCTATCACTCCATAACTCTTTGTCATTCAGCTTTCTTCCTTTACCGCTTTACTAAAAGCATTCTCCTGAAGGTCCTTGAGGACTTCCTAATTGCCAAATTTGGCAGCTTTTCCTTATATCTCATCCTCTTTGACCTCCATGAAGCATTTCATATTTCTATTGAACACTATTATTATACAATGTCTCATATATGTGTGTATGTGTGTATATATGTATAATGATATGTATATATGTATGTATAATATATGTGCATATAATGTGTATTGTATATAATGTGTATAATATATGGCAATATATAACATATATAGTATATATACATATATATGTCTATATATATTACATGTGCACATAATGTGTGTAATGTACTGTGTATAATGTATATAATGTGGCAATATATAATGTATATAGTATATATAATATGATATATATGTGTATAATATATATGTGATTAATGATAGTATCCATTCCTATTACTTGCCTTTATGACTCATTTTTAATAAAGTGCAAGGCAAAGTGAGGTGAGCAGAATGAGAGCATTGTACACAGTAACAGCAATATTATTAGCTCTTCTCAGTAATACAATGATCTAAGACAATTCCAAAGGACTCCTAATGTAAAATGCTATCCACATCCAGAGAAAGAACCGATGGAGTCCAAATGCAGCTTGAAAAACAGCATTTTTCACTTTATTTTTTTCATGGTTTTTCTTCCCCTTTGGGTTTGTGTCTTCTTTCAAAACATGATTAAAATGGAAATGTTTTGCATGATTATACATGTATAATTGTTTACCATCTCAGGAAGGAGAAAATGAAGAAGAGCGGAGAAAATTTGGAACTCAAAAATATTTTTAAATGAATGTTAAAAATTGTCTTTACATGTAATTGGGGAAAAAATAATTTTTTTTAAAATAAAGTCTAAGAGCCATATTACACAGAAAACACCCAATGGATATTAGCTAAATATTTCAGCAAATCTATGCATTCATTAACCTGCTGATAACTCCCATCGGTCAAGAAAACCCCAAATAGGGTCACAAACAGTTGGACACACTGAAAAACGTTCTAACAGCAAAATGCATGCTTAAATGAATTGAATTTAGTTTGTAGTTACTTCTCACCTGCCCTATTTTAACAGCCTCCTAACTGTTCCTCACACCTTGAGTATCTTCCTTCTCTAATGCTTCCATTATATTAATGCCAAAATAAAGGATAAGCCTCATTAGGCTGACCTTCGACCCCCCACAATGTACCTGCAACCTACTTTTCCAGCTTGATTTCACATTATTCCCTTTTATACATTCTTCACTCCCATCAAGGAGGCCTTCAAGCTACTCACCATTCATGTCCTACCTTCTTCTGTTGTTCTTGGTTTCAGTCCTATCTGACTCTCTGTGACTGTATTTGGGGTTTTCTTGGCCCTCTTCTGCCTCCAGAAATTTATAGAAAGTATCCCTCCTTTGCGGAATGGATTCCTTTGCCACCTCGGCCAGCTGAAATCTTTCTCTTCAGGTCAAGTGCCATCTTCTCCATGAAGCCTTCCACAGCTGAAAGGCACGTCTCCTTCCTCAAATGATATACTTGTCCTTCTGAATTTCTCCACTGCCTATCACAATCTGCCCCTTGCCATACTTAAAATGCTTATGTAGCATATCTCCTTGATTAGATTTTATATGTCTTAAGGGTAGGGACTGAGATTTTTTTTTCTGTATCCCCAGCATGTTGCACAGTGCTACATGCATACATGTATGTGCGTATGTGTGCATGTGTATATACATACATATACATGTGTGTATCAGAAAGAAATTACATATTTATAGTCTACACTGTGCACAGGGCATGAAGATTCCCAACCCAGTATAGGAATGCTTCCAAAGTATCCCTACAGCCTTTCAGCAACTTTACAGCCTTGTTCTGTAACTAAGAGGCCCAAAAGGCAACGTGGTATAGAATTCTAGCTAATACAACCATGGGTGACTTTGTTCTTTTCAAAGAACCTGTTTCCTGATCTATTAAAATGGGAACGACAATGACTACATTGTGCACCTCATAGTGCTGTAGTAGGGTTCACATAAGCTAATATGTGTAGGATGTTTTGTTGCAGTGTGTCCAATAATTTGTGACCTCATTTGGGGTTTTCTTGACAAGATACTGGAGTGGTTTGCCATTTCCTTCTCCAGCTCATTTTACAGATGAGGAATTGAGGCCACCAGGGTTAAGTGACTTGCCCAGGGTCACACAGCTATTTGAGCTCAAGAAGATGAGTCTTCCTGACTGCAGGCCTGACCAGAGGCCTGACCACTGCACCACCTCATTCATTTAATGACATGTGAGTTACTGTACTTGACAGTCTCATCAGATTTGTAAGGCCTTTAAAAAACTCAAAAATGACCATAGTTCTTGAGTGGGAGAAATTTATATAAGGCTATAGTCAGGGGAAATGTGTTTTTGTTTATGGCTTATTTAAAAGCGGATTCTTCAGTGGGACCTCCTTCCTTTCCAAATATTCCCCAGAACTGAAATGTCATTTTTATTATATCAGTGAATGGAAGGATGGTGGGAAGTCTCTCTTTCAGGCATTCATATTCTTGGCCTCCATTAGTGATTCTAGGCAGATTCATTTGCTCTTTGTAGAGGAAGCCAAAGATAAAGACTTTAGAGACAAATTAACAGATTCCCACAAGACCCAGAACTTCAAAGAAGAACAACAGCTGTATTAGAAAGGCAATGGCTTCCCTTTACTTGGATTGCAGCTGTGGCAGGTGGGCCTCTTAGCTAAGTCTTCAATAATGGGAAAGACAGTGTGCCTGAAGCCTAGAACTAGGAATAAAAGGTTTCAACATACAGGAAGAGTTATAAAATATAAAATAGGATAAAAATGGAAGATAAAAAATTTATCATAAAATTTAGCCTTTAAAAAAACACTGAGGTATACTTTGTCAGAGGCTCCATTTTTAAGTTTAAAAAATATTTTAAAGAAAATTACCAAGACCTTTAAGGATTTAATATTTTGGACTTCCATGAGAAGAAAATGAAAGTCATATGTGATACTGACCTCTTCTAGCTAAACAGAGGAGACAAAATATTTCCACATATAAGTGATTCCATATTTGGGAACAGAAATAATATTGAAGATTTGTATTTGGCATGGTACAATGAAAATATCCCTAATTCTGGAGTCAGAGTAAGTAAAGAAGAGCTTATTAAGCACTTAATATGTGTCAAACAATGTAGGTTAAAAGAGCTGGATTCAAATTCTGCCCTCAACACAATACTTGTATGAACTTGGGCAAATTTTTCTGAAATGAGAGCATCTGATATGTGTTCTAAATCTAGATTTATGTTCATATGATTGCTTGAAGCAGGAAAGTAATAAATTAGGAAGGATTTTAAAAATCTATTAGATTTTATATTTACGTAAAATCACATTCTATCAAAGATCTCCGATTGTATCATCATCAGCTATCTTGTCCACCAATCATTATCCTTCATAAGTTAGAAGATAGTCTACAGACTTGCCCATGTTCACACAACCTATGAACCTGTGAAAAAATATTTACCAATTCTCTACTACGTGCCAGGTACTATAAAGGGTTCTGGGGACACAGAAGCAAAAAGTGCTCGTTATATGTGTGGAAGTAATATGTGTATATCATGCACACATATATACATATAACATACATATTAAGTGACAAACAGATGCGTAAGTATGTATATGCATAATAATTATAAGGTAATTTGAGGGAGAGAGTTATAGCATCTAGGGGGATTAGGGCATGTAGATGGTATCATGTGAGCTGTGTTTTGAAAAAAGGGAAAGAGACAGAGGTGAAGAGGGGGTACATTTCAGGCTCAGGGAAGAGTTGGGGAGATGGAGGGTGTGAAGAAGTCAGATTATGAAAGGCATTATATTCCAAGTTTATATTTGTTCCTTTGGCAACTGGGAGCCACTAGAGTTTAAATAGGGCAATGACATGGTCAAACCTGTAATTTAGGACCACCAATTTGACAGCAATTTTTAAGAGAGATTAGAGAGGGAAGGCATTGAGGGAAAGTCCAAGTGATAGCCAATGAGAACCTGATCTAAGCTGATGGTTGAGTTATTACAAAGAAAGGGGAGGGGAAGGGGAATAGGCATTAATAGTGCCTACAATGTACTAGACACCACACTGAAAAAGGAGCAGATGAGAGAGATGTTGCAGAGGTAAAAGGATTAAGACTTTCCAAATGATTGGCTATGTGAGTGGGATAAGAGTGAGAATTTGATAATGAGGATGCAACCCTGAATGTTTGGAAGAATGATGGTACGCACAACAGAAACATGGATGGTCTTGGTGGAAGCAGAATGAGCTCTGGGGAAGTTTTCTTTGACATGTCTATGGGACCTCCACTTTGAAATGTCCAATACAAAGTTAGAAATATTAGAATGGACCTCAGAAGAGTCACTCGGCTTTGGTAAATAGGTTTGGGAGTCATATTTCTAGAAATGATAATTAAATATATAGGAGTTGATGAGGCATCCTAATTACTGAGTTCAGACAGAGAAAAGAAGCATAATAGAGTCTTGGAGAGAACTCACAGCTAGCAAGCATGATATAAATGACATACGAGCAAAGGAGACTAAGAAGGAAAGTCCAAGAAGGGAGAAGAACCAAGAGAATTCATTTGTAGGCAACAAGAAAGGAATCAGTCCACAGGTAAAGCCTATCACAGAAAGAAAATAAATGAATGCAGGGAAGATCTTAAGGATGGTATTCGGTGAGGCCACCTCTTCACCACAGACTGGAGAAAAGGAGGAGGGAATGAGAGGATGATTTTGGGGGGTTCTGAGATTTTGAATAGAGGAACAGAGAGAAGTGATAGTCCTTTATCATCTGGGTAAAGAAAGAGGGGAGGTCCTCAGCCAAGAGAGAAGAGGGGAAGGGATGGTGGCGGTGACTTGAGGAAAGAAGAGTTTTTTGTTTGTTTGTTTTTAACAGAGCTAATTAAACACCAGAAGCAAGACTTAAACCTGGTTATGCTATATGTATGGTGCTTGGGGGTGGGGGGGTACACGAAAGTGACTGGAACCTGTGATTTCATTAATATAGTAAACTCTTCTGGAGGAGGAAATACCCCCTACCAATGCAAACTGGCACCTGCTCTTCATTTTATATTCTCAAAGGGCTGTAAAAGACACTGGAAAGTTAAGTGACTTGCCCAGGGTCACACAGAAAATATGTGCCCAAGGCAGGAATTAAATTCATGCCTTCCTGATTGTGAGGTCTGTTATCTATTCCATATGCTAAGTTGCCTCTCTGGGTTCTCAATATAAACCAATATGAAATAATACAGATGCTATTTTCCTTGGCTTTTTTGAGTGTTCCTCACATACTTGAAGCAATAACTCATGTAAAATCAAAGATCACTGCCATACGGATGTAAACAAAACAGCCAGAAAAAAAAAGAGAGAAAAAATGTAAGGCTAACAAATGCATAATATCTTAGAAAACTCTTCTATCATTTTACCTCTAAGGTGAAAACAACTGTTACAATATTCTTAACCATCTTTCAAAAGCCCATAAGGATAAACCAACAAATCAGCGCTGAAGCCACAGAAGAAAAGAGCACACTCTCACCTAGCAATTCAAAGCCAAAGCTTGGACTCCAAACCCCAAAACGACTCAGGTAAAGTTTGGGCAAATTAGCATAACCACAATGCTGATTTTATTTCCTATGGCCACATTACTAGGTTTGGTGCTACACCTCTACAAGAACCCTAAATAAAATACCCTCCACCCAACTGTGCCAAACTATACGATCACAGTGCAAATGACATTTAGTGATGGAGAAAGGAACAACAATGCTATAATTTTAGCATTAAGAAATACATGCATAGGGGTGTTAGTGCTCACTCTTGGGGGACTTTACCGTATCAGGGTTCAGAAGCAGATCACATTTCTTGCTTAAAGTCCACAGAGCTGTTTAGCACATTAACTTGAGTTAATCTCTTTACATTATTTTCGGGAAATATCGAAGGAATGAAAAGGGGAAGGGGGCACCACTTTCTTTTTATGTTGGTTTCAGAGATTTTCCTAGAAACAAAGGATACAGGTTGTCCCATTTCCTGCCTCAAAAGTTTCCCATCTTACCTACAATCAAATGCGGAGCTATTTTTGGCACATAAAGTCTGTGCTTTAGCTGCATTCCCATGTGTACTGAATTACTGAGTCAGTGTCCACATGACACTGAAAATACTCCACAACTTTTTGTGGCTAGAATAGATGTGTGTGTGTGTGTGTGTGTGTGTGTGTGTGTGTGTGTGTGTGTGTAGTTATGTATGCATGCACACATATATGAAAACCAAGGTTAAACTGTGACTCTGGATCTCTGCTTTTAAGTATTTTGAATCCTCTCTTATATTCTGCTACACACATGACATGGTTTTTTCCCCTCTTCTCCTTTTGTATTTAAGTTTACAATATTTAACTTTATAATATGCTTCTTTTTATTTTCTGTATTGTATATTTAAGTTTTAGTATTTAAGTCTAAAATTTTTTTTAAAAAAAAATATTTTTTGGAAAAATTCTAGATACAAGAATTATCATGATGTAGACAGAGTAAGTCAAGAGAACTGGGCCTTAATTTGATCTTCATTACTGAGTTTAAAAATTAACCGAGACATAGTTTCATTTACAAAATGGAGTCTTTGGCCTATGTATTTGCTAAAGGCTCTCACAAGTCTAAATTCTACTATTCTAATTCATCTGCTTACGGAAAATCTGGTGATATCCATTTTTTAAATGGGGGGGTGTCTATGTCATAAAAATCATAGTATAAATCATTGTAGCCACCTCTATTATATATGTCCACAGGGCTTAAAGTCTGGGCAAAAGACTGTTTAGATGATAACACTTTTCCTATTAAAAAAATCTTCCATTTTGCTATTCCATGAATTCATTTCTGTTTTCCTGACAGGAACTTATTCTACTGGGAGTACTATATGTATAATAGATGGCTATAGTTTGGAATTACCTTATGTAACTAAAAAAGAACTGCAGGTGTAGATTTTTGCACGAGTTGAAGTAGGGAAAAAATAATCTTTGGCATTTAGATCGCTTCTTTTCCAACCTCCTTTTCTTTCAGATATTTTTGGCTTTAAGGCAACATTCTTGAATAAACAGAATATGTTTTATAAAGAAAAAGAGTGGAACACAAAACACTATTTAAAGAGTGAATTTACGCTGCAAGATAAGGTCAGACAGGAGGAATCCATTTCCAGATATCAATATTTTTACAAGAGATAAATTCTAATCAATAGCTTTGGAAATGAAAACTCTCACCACCACTGATTCTCAGAGCAGCCCCTTGCTGGGTTACTGCAAACCAGAAGCCCTTTGCACTCACTGGACACCATGCTTCCAGATTCCAGACTCCAGGAAGGTGTCTCTAGTTACTAAAGAGTAGAAAGGATTTGTATTTCATTCTTTTCCTGGAAAAAGGAAGCATGGAAAGAAGCCTTGGCTTTATTATCATCTGCAATATGACCACAAAAAGCCACGGGGTCAAAAAAAAATCTCTTTTCAGCCATATGAACTCCAAAGTACATTGATTAAGTATTCAAAAATACTACATTTTTAGTTTACAACTAAAACTGATCCGAAGAAAACCAATCAGAAAAGTTGCCAAGCTTGGCAGTCAGAGGCGTACAGAGGTTCTCAGTGATGCTGAGTTCTAATCTTGAATATGATTTTGTTATTTTGAGGTTTTCATGACTACAACAAAGGCTGGTTATTTTTCACTGCATCATAAAGGGAACATTACAAATGTAAAATAATATAGTAAAACAACTTCTTGGATATTAAATTTAGGACAGAGTTCATATCAACATGTTGCACCAGAATATACCTAAACAGTGCATTTCATTAAATTACAGTTTACAGGAACTCCTTGCCATTCTATTTATACCTCCATAATGAGAATATTTCCATATTTAAACTTGTTATATATGATTAGAATGAATGATAGTATTATGGAATTGGTGAGTTGGAAGAGATCTCATGGGCCATATAGTCCAACACATTGAAAGGGAATCCCCACCATAATATACCTGGCCAATGGTCATTCAGCCTCCCATCCCACAGCCTCCTGAGGCAGATCGTTCTATTTCTGAATGGCTCTAATTGCTAGGAAGTTCTTCATGACATCAAGCTAAGGAGGGACTGGCCCTTGGTAAAAGCCAAATTGACTTTCAGCAACTCTGATCACTGTATCTTTTAATTAGAATAGCATCATTATGTCACTTGTACACTATTTACTGGCTAAATTGACTTTGTACTATTCCCTGTTCCCAGTGCTTATCTGTCAGTACACATCTCAAGCTTTCATTAGAAAATATGCCCCTTGACAGTAGGACCGTATCATCTTTCGTACTTTTAACCCCAATACTTAGCACCCAGCCTCATATTTAATAAATACCTAGTGATTTATCGATTCAGAAATCCTCCCCTACTAATCAAGCTCAGTTCAGATGCCATCTCTGTTTAAACCTTCCCTAATTCCCTCAATTCTATCACTAATATATGTCATATAATGACTGGAACCTCTCACGTTTTATTACATTTAAATTATGTGTATATTTCTCTTACTCCTTACCCGGCCACCCAAGACTCCCTGAAGTTCCAAATACAGGGACTGTCTTGTCTCACCATTGGATTTCCAAAGCACGGTGAAGTATGTTGGAAAGAGAAGACATATAAAAATTGTTTGGTAACTACAGTTGAATGGAAAATAGCGTGTCATGAAAGCACTTACTCAAGGCATTCTGTTCCACCTGTGCCCAAACCCCAGGTTTGATAAAACTGGTCTGTAAGAGACGACAGATTACTTGCTCCTGAACTTGGCTCTCTAATGCCACACTGCATGAAGCTGCCACAAAACAAACAAGCTGGCCCACTGCTATATTATTGTTGGCAAAGGCCTGAAATTTGCTGCAAACCCCTTTCCAAATGAAAGCCAGCTGCCTAAGCACAATACCAGATGTCTTCTAAAGTGTGTAGCTCTGATAGATTAAATTGAGCATAAGAAAGATGAAATATTTATGAAAATTAAATTTGTGAAATGGATGTCAATAATTTTGATTTTTTTCAAATATAGAGGACCATATTCTTTATGTTAATGTGTTAGGGTACAAGAATAGTATGCAGATAGTCATTCTGAAACTTACATTTCAGGTAATATGCTTGGATTTTATTCAAATCATCCAGTCCAAAAATTATTACCAGATATCTGTTCCACAATCATGTACTTAAGAATTGCATGAAATCATATAGTTTGGTAATCATCCTAAACTCTTTTCACTTTATGTAGATTTTCATTTGGACAATGGCAAAATGGATAGTGTCATTTTAAATACACATTGAGAGAGTTTGTGCAATCAGCAAGCATTTCTTAATGTGCCAGGAACACATATTAATAATATGAAAATATAAGTAGAAAAGCCTGGCTAAGGAGAAAAAATAACTTGTTCAGCCAACGAAATTCAGTTTTGTCCTCTCCTTCTTAAGAAATGATAGACCTCTATTTGCAGTCCATTGAAAATTCCTGAGGAGCCCCAGCTGATTTCAGATGCACAAAATAATAGGCACTCTAATGCACTTCCAATGAATTACTGCTTAGTTCCTTCATGAATATTTCACATAAGTGCTAATATTTAACATTTAAAAGCAGTATATTGCTCTCACTTCTTTAATCTCTTTTAAAATATGAACAAAAAAGTACAGTTCCCTCATGATGAGACTGGAAAACAATTGACTTGGACATAATAACTCTACTGAATCAAAGAGAGGGTTGAGATATATCCCCATAAACACAACAACTTACAAATTCACAAAATTATATTCGGTGTTCCATGGCTAACTTTCTGCAATTAAAAACAACATATTTCAGGGTTAAAATCTTCTAAAAAAGAAAATGAAGTGAAACTTCATGCTTTGGCCAAGTTGGTTTGCACTATGACCATTTCCACAAATCAACCAACCAGATAGATAATTCTGTGCATAGTTTACAAAATAAACCTGGCCCTCATTCTGCCAAAGCAGAATTCTGTGGGGCTTGGCATGTTTTACACGTGAGAGGGGAAAAGCTAGCTATCTACAAAGACCTTAAGACACTTCATCGTATTAAACTCGCATGCTTGGCTGATATCACATCAATGAAGCTCCAACATCACAGAAGTTCCGTCATTTGAGCAGGGAGTGCATGTCACTACTGCCATCCTGTTTCCTCATAAGCCAATACAATTTTGCCAAAATACACAAACTCCCACTATAATTGGGAAGATGTGAAGATGACTACAGGGACACCACGTCCCACTAGATAATGCGGGGCAATAAAACAAGGAACCAGAGCCAGTGTTCTGGGTGTACTCATTAGCTTTTTGAATCACTCTGTTCTACCATGAACATTAATTTCACCCTGGTTCCTAGATGTGGCTGCCAGGATGGTTTCTGAAAGCAAATAATGAGAATTGATCAGATAAGAGAGTTCTTTTCTGATACCTTCAAAATTGTGTGTGCCATTAAAAAATCCCAAACAGGAATTTTCTGATTTGTTTTTCCATAAGAAGCAGGGTTTTGTAATCATCTGTGTATTTTATCTATTGGGCTAGGTAAGAGAAAAGAAATAGTTTATAGAGCTTCTATTTTTACAATGCTTTAAGCTTTACAGAGTATTTTCCTTGTACCTGTACAATGGTACAAGTAATATTATCCCAAATTTACATTCTGAGTTTCAAAAAAGGTAAGTGACCTGCTCAGAATTCCAAAGCTTGTTAATACTGGAGCTGGCAATTGAAGCTTTGTCACCTAATCCCAGGTGTGGCCCTTGCTCTGATTCACTATGCTGCATGGTCCTTTGCACATACAACGTTTACAATCTAGCTCTTTTCTAAACTTAAATTAAGGTTTGCCACCAATAAGAGTTTTTCAAACTGCTATGATTATGTTTGAGGTATACTGCTTCTACTGCCTTAAATTTCTACAGCACCCCTCTTCCCAAGAAGCCAAAGTCATTTGGAATGTCAGTTAGGTTCGAAGCAAAACTCAGGGCCAACAAAGATGTTCCTTAAAGCCACTCACAAGATTTAAATGCTAGGTAGTACAGTACAGTGAGTTATGAAGTGAAAATAAAGAGTCGCTAATAACAAAACAACCACTAATATATCAGACAAATGAAAGTACATAGATAAAAAGCAACAAGAATGTCTGTATACAAAGTGCTAAGAAGGGAATAAAATGTTGAACCAAGGTCTTCCTAACGTACATAAGGCTTTTATCAACCATACCACGCTGATTCTCATTTCTACACCTTTCAGTATTAAAGATGAAAAACAAAAGCATTTTTTGAGTGCTCCTACTCTCTAGAGTACGATGTACCTGGATAATATTTAAAGCTGGGGAAACTGAGGTGGAAAAGACCAAAACAATCAATATGGGGAGTAAAGAGTGATCATCTTTTAAATCTTATCCATGTTACCCCAACTATGCTGGTACACTTTGGTCATCACAATTAAAGCAGATCAGAGCTGTGGAATGACCAAATAGATTTTCAAATTTCAATTTGCTTAAAATTTTAGTATGTTTGATTTTAATACCATTCCTACATGTAATTCTTACATACATTACAGAACTTTGCAAAGACATTCACAGTTTTACAACTGACAGCCATGTCAGGGAAAAACAAAACAAACAAAAAACCTTTGAAAAGTGTTGTTCCTAATTTAAACACGTAGTTGTTAACAAAGATATGTATTTGTGAAACAAAATATACTATAAGTTATCATGTATCTTCAAGTTAGAATGAACTTTCTATATCTGCTAAGGTCCCTTCCAACTCTCACATTGCATGCTGCTTTAACATCTTTTAATCTCTGGGTGACTTTATGTTTCTTCTTTAGATCTCAACTTTGCTTAACACTATAGCTATAAATGTTACCGATTTTTAAATATGTCTACTCAGCCAAGACCTGAAAACAATCACTATTTATACTTCTGTGTTGTCAACAATTTGAAAAAACCATACATATTTTATACTATCATTTACATAGGACTAAAGTTGATAACTATAATTTAGCCATTTGCTCCCAGGTAAAGCACTAAAAAGATCATGTTTCTTACATCTGTGCCACTCACCACAAGTTGCGGTTACCGCCAATTAATGGCCAGAGATTAATAGTTGGAAACGCCACATAATAGCCGCGTAGAAAACTTTTGAACATACAATCACAATTTAAACAGCTGTGTCTGTCTAACAGTTCGGATTTTCAGTATATTTTGCCATATGGTAACTAGGATCATTTTACACTTAAAAATATTACATAAAAAGGATGTCCAATGGTAATATTCTAATTTTCATTTTGAAATCATACATTCAGGCAGACTAGTAATTATCCTCAGGTGACTGGAGTCCTTATTTCTCCTTCAACTGACTAAACAAAATAAATACATTCATTGGGGTTTCAAATCAATTTTGAACTGCAATAAACATATTAGAAGTATCATAATAGGAAACAGGACAATATAATATTTAAAATGAAAATAAATTTAAAATCCTCAAAGACCAAGACGCATTTTCACAGTATTTTGGGTAACTTTTAAAAAAAATTCAGAAACCTGATCCTTCATTTCCTTTTCACCTCTTCTTCATGCTACTATCTTGGTTGCTGAAATAAATATTAGGAGCAAGGATAAGAATCTAAACATAGTTTTGATGTTCATCTTCTTTCTATTATAGCTATAATCTCATCAAATCAGTCAGCTTGACTTTTCACACATAATTGCACAGATCTACTACAAGAAAATCTCATTTTGTTGATCACATGAAAGTGGGACACTTCTTATTTGGGAGTTCAAACTGTGGCTATTTCTTATCTCTTGACTTTATATCCCAAGTCAATTTCATCAGTAGAATAAAGAGGACCCTTCATTCTCTGCATAGGTATCTATCTAACACTTTTCAACAGAAGTAAATTCCTTTTGAAGAATTTAAACAACACTGATAAGAAGTAAATGGGACTTCTTTGTTGCTTCCATCTTACTTGATATTTACAAGCATGACATCTATGTCTCAAAATAACACTGACTTCAGGGAAGGTAGCAAAAGTTGAATTTTTCTCTTCCAACAACACATACACCCATACTTTCTCCTTTTCTTTATGAGATATTCAACATTTGTTGTACTTAAGTTTGCTTGATTCCAATTATGTGCTGAGTTCTAAGTTTAAAAAGAAATAAACTATTTGAAGATCGATACAAATAGCCTAGTGACTGTCATATAGACTATTCAGTGTAAATATATTATTTACATTAAAATGAACAGATTTCAGCACATTGTCCTCACATTTCTATCATTTCCTCTAATATATCATCAATTTTTTGTCCATTCATTCCTATTTACTTATCCTATTGGTTTTAGTTAAGAAATATTCTCTCTAGTGCTGCTTTTTTCAGTTTGATACATATATATACATACATATACATATATGCATACACACAAATATATATATACGTATATTTATATATTCTACAATATTTGCTATAAATATATACATATACGTAACTATATATTATATATACACATATATGTATTCATAGACACATATGATCTTATATAATTTCTTTGCATTGCTCCTATTTACCAGACAAGTCTGTAATAATACAGCATTACATTGATGTGATATGATTTCAAAATTCTTTTATAGCTGGATACTTAAAGAGTTTTTATTTTTAATTACTATAATTTTTTTTGAAAGATAACTTCCTCCCAACCGTAAACACTTTCAGGACATACAGCCAAAACAACAAAATTATTAGGTAAAAAAGGATGACAATTTTTACTGTAAAATCTCAGAATGCTATCAAAAAAACACTTTTACAAGTAGATATTTTCATAGGCAGTGAATGAAAGTATCTTCTGTCACTAAGTTTCATTACTTCCACTTGTTTTTCCCAGTTTGGTGGTTATAAGATGGTACTTAAAATTGTTTTAATTTAAACTTTTTGATTATCAGGAAAGCTTAACTTTTTTTTTTCAAATGAGTATTAGGAACTTGTATTTTTCTTTTGAACCTGTCTGTCCATATCCTTACATTCTTTATCTGTTGCTGATTGTGAGTGACTACCATAACGTTATTTTTTAAAATTTTTTTATTTAATATATTTAGTTTTCAGCATTGATTTTCACAAGAGTTTGAATTACAAATTTTCTCCCCATTTTTACCTTCCCTCCCACTCCAAGATGGCGTATATTCTGATTGCCCCATTCTCCAGTCAGCCCACCCTTCTGTCACCCCACTCCCCGTCATCCCCTTTTCCCTTACTTTCTTGTAGGGCAAGATAGATTTCTATGCCCTACTGCCTGTATATCTTATTTCCTAGTTGCATGCAAAAACATTTTTTTTGAGCGTCTGTTTTTAAAACTTTGACTTCCAAATTCTCTCCCCTCTTCCCTCCCCACCCACCCTCCCTAAGAAGGCAAGCAATTAAACATAGGCCACGTGTGTATTATTACCCAAAACTCTTCCACAATGCTCATGTTGTGAAAGACTACATTTTGCTCCTTCCTACCCTATCCCCCTTTATTCAATTGTCTCCCTTGAGACTGTCCCTTTTCGAAAGTGTTTGCTTTTGATTACCTCCTCCCCCCATCTGCCCTCTCTTCTATCATCATCCCTTTTTTATTTGCTTCCTCCTTCTTTCCTGTGCAGTAAGATACCCAATTGAGTGTGTATGTTATTCCCTCCTCAGGTCAAATCTGATGAGAGCAAGATTCACTCATCCCCCCTCACCTGCCCCCTCTTACCTTTCTACAGAACTGCTTTTTCTTGCCACTTTTATGTGAGATAATTTACTCCATTCTATCTCTCCCTATCTCCCTCTCTCAATATATTCCTCTCATCCCTTAATTTGATTTTATTTCTTTTAGGTATCTTCCCTTCATCTTCAACTCACCCTGTGTCCTCTCTCTCTCTCTCTATCCCTCTGTCTCTCTACACACGCACACACATACATATACACACACATACATATATACATACTTACACATTCACATATACATATATATACATACATATACATACATACATATATATGTATGTATACACACACACACACACACACACACACACACACGCACACACACACAGAAGCATATTCCCTTCAGCTACACTAATACTGAGGTCTCATGAATCATACACATCATCTTTCCAAGTAGGAATGTAAACAAAACAGTTGAACTTTAGTAAGTCCCTTGCTATTTCTTTTTCTTGATTACCTATTCATTTTTCTCTAGATTCTTGTGTTTGATAGCTAAATTTTCTATTCAGCTCTGGTCTTTTCACTGAGAAAGCTTGAAAGTCCTCTATTTTATTGAAAATCCATATTTTGCCTTGGAGCATGATACTCAGTTTTGCTGGGTAGGTGATTCTTGGTTTTAATGCTACCTCCATTGACCTCCGGAATATTGTATTCCAAGCCCTTCCATCTCTTAAGGTAGAAGCTGCTAGATCTTGGGTTATTCTGATTGTGTTTCCACAATACTCAAATTGTTTCTTTCTGGCTGCTTGCAATATTTTCTCCTTGTCCTGGAAATTCTGGAATTTGGTGACAATATTCCTAGGAGATTTCTTTTTGAGATCTCTTTGAGGAGGCGATCTATGGATTCTTTCAATTTCTATTTTGCCCTGTGGCTCTAGAATATC
>CM053623.1:291254264-291272306 GCA_028646595.1 Phalanger gymnotis | reverse complement strand
TTTTGAGCTCTTCTATGGCCTGAGACCAGTTCATGTTTTTCTTGGAGGCTTTTGTTGTAGGCTCTTTGATTTTGTTGACTTCTTCTGGCAGTATGTTTTGGTCTTCTTTGTCACCAAAGAAAGATTCCAAAGTCTGAGACTGAATCTGGGTGCGTTTTCTCTGCCTGGCCGTGTTCCCAGCCAACTTACTTGACCCTTGAATTTTTCAGCAGGGTATGACTGCTTGTAGACTAAAGAGTTCTATGTTCCAAGCCTGGGGGGATGTGCCAGCTCTGCCACACGAGCACTCCTCCTTCCCCAAGAACCCCCAACCCAGACTGGACTTAGATCTTCAGCAGACTCTTCACTCCTGCTCTGGTCTGCCACTTAAATCCTCCCACCAGGTAGGCCTGGTGACAGAAGCAACTGCAGCTGTAGTTCTGTAGCTACCCCACCTCTGCTGCCCCCAGGGGTGGTGGCTGAACAGCAATCTCTATCCCCCTGTCCCCAGCAGCTTTTCCCACTAACCTTCTCTGTTGTCTTTGTTTTTTGTGGAATGGAATGTAGAATGTGGAATGTGGTGTTTGAGAAATCTGGTAACTGCTGCAGCTCACTGATTCAGGAAGCTAGGGCCCGCTCCGCCCAGCTCCTGGTCTGGTTGGTCTGCGCCGCCCATGCTGGGCTCTGTTCCACTCAGCTCCCCTCTCAGCTCCGTGCAGGACAGACCTTACCCAGAGTCCATCCAAGATGTCTTGGGTTTGAGCCCTGCTTCCCTCCGCTATTTTGTGGGTTCTGCAGTTCTTCTCTGTTGTCTTTGGTGTTTGTGAGTTGAGAAGTCTGGCAACTGCCACAGCTCACTGATTCAGGGTGCTAGGGCATGCTCTGCCTGGCTCCTGGTCTGGTTTGTCCACGCTGGGCTCCACTCCGCTCTGCTCCGCTCCCAGCTCTGTGCGCTAAAGACCTCACCCAGCAACCATCCAGGTTGTCCTGGGCTGGAGCCCTGCTTCCGTCTGCTATTTTGTGGGTTCTGCAGTTCTAGAATTGGTTCGGAGCCATTTTTTACAGGTTTTTGGAGGGACTTTGTGGGGAGCTCATGCTAGTCTCTGCTTTCCAGCCGCCATCTTGGCTCCACCCCCCCCAACTTTATTTTTATAATTATATATTTTAGATAGAAGTTTTTCTACAATATTTGCCATAAATATTATTCCAATGCATTACTGACTCAGAAGTTTCAATCCAGTATAAGTGATTACTGGCAAAGAAGTGACTCCTAAAAATTGAAGGCATATTAGGGATTTCTCCAATAAATGCAAAATTTCAATGGTCTTCTATCTTAGTTACTGAATCTCTACTTGAAATATAAAATCTTGTTATACTGACATCCAAACCAATAAAGTGCAGAGCCTCTAAATCTACATTTCCTTTATGTTCTTTTCTCTAATTATCTAGTAACCTGACATCATAAAAGATCTATGGCCCAAATATGGTTTGGGTTAACTTACAACAATGGTGTGAAACTTAAATAGAAATGGATCCCAACAGGTACAGACTGACTTAAAAAACCACAAATTAACATCATCTATGTTGTAGAGTATTTTTATGTATTTTATTAAAGATTTCTGAATTATATTTTAATCTGGTTCTCCACATAGTCCTATATGGGATTTGATTTTGAGTTTGACACTTCTACAATAAAAGGATCTAACTAGGGCACTCCCATATTGCTTGATCTATTATTCAACACTTAAATGGAACTGAAATATTTACTTGTTCATCCATGTTCCCTCACTTAGAGCATATGATTATTCCTTTCCATGTTGTAAGGAATTCCATGATTTTTACCTTCAGGATACTGAGGGCAGTTCATAGAACCTTTAGGAATCTGAATTCAATCAAACTTTTTTAAAAAATTGACAATACTTCAAATTCTCAGAGGTTTATTTCTCATGCAATTTTCCTAAATCTTAACATCAAAAAGGTATAATTGGGTTGAATGGGTTACCTATAGTTTCTGGGCTTCGTTTGTTAATCTATGTTTATGGCTTACTTGTTGTATGGTTATAGCCAATTTATAACGCTTCTGCTTTTCAGTATTTCCATGTATCAAAGAAGATCATTTGTTACCCAAACAGGGCCACAGAATCATCCACAGAGTAATCAGAATGAATTTTATACTTTGTCTAACCAATACTCATTTATCTTAAACAGTTGTTTAATTATTATTTTGTCATTCTAATCATTAAACTCAATTAAATTCGTCTATAGTAAACTCTCCTTGATTTTCATTTAGACAAAACCCTAAATCTCTGAACCCTTTAATAAAGAAAAAAAATAGAAAAGTGTATATGTGCCTTTCTGAAATGTGAAATTACTACAGCATTCTACCCTTATTTTTCCATCCTATAAGCAATCTAAAAGTATGAGAATATGGAAGCTGTTAGCTTAATGCAGAGATATAGTTGGGCGAGTGTTTTTGAAAAGAAAAACTGATACCAATAGGGGGTGCTAAAAGAAAATGTTAAACTGTTCCCAGATATTCACAGACTCAGTAAAGGCAATTTTAAGACCTCAAAAGCCACCTAGGCCAACCTGCTCACTTTACAAATGAGGACACTGAACCCCACGGATGTTAAATGACTTGGATAAGGCTTCATGAGGTAGTCAGTATCACAGAGTCACAGAAAAAGAAAGCACTGATTATAGACCAAAGGATCTGAGTTCAAATCCTGGTTTCGATGTTGATTACCTGTGTAACCTTATTCAAGTCCTGTAATCTTCTTAGGCCTTTGGTTCCTTGACCTATAAAATGAAGAAGTGAACTCAAAGACCTCTGAAGACCTTTCCAGCTTGAAATTTGTAATCCTATGAACCAAAGTTATACATATTTTAATCTTAATTTCATAGAAAGTAAATTCTTTTTCTAAACATGACTGAATATTTGTTTTGTTTAATCATCTGCTCACGTCTTAGGACGGCTACATTAACATTTTTCAAAGAAAATGAAGAAAATAAAAAATATCAGTGCCCTCTCTACAAATCAATTGTGACTAATAACTCCTAATAGAGAGGGACTCAGAACAATGTTTAGACAGTGCTAAACCACTTTCAAAACAGTCATTTGAACTTCATTCATGCACTGAATTTTATTCAATCATTTGAACAAAAACCCTAAGACGCAGGTACCTCAGGTATTATTATTCTCATTTTACAGATGAGGAAACAGAATCAGAGCTGTTTAATGACTTTCCCAGGTGTGGCCCCAAGGTTCATAATGAGAGGAGTAACTACACTTGTAATGAGGGGTGTAGGTTCAGTGACCAACTCTACTTTCCCTGACCCATGCAACCTGGGGCAAACCACAACTGTTCTAGGCTGTTTACCAATCTTACTGAAAATGAGGGGACCGGATTAGGTGATCTCCATGGTTTCTTCTTGCTCAACATCTACGATTCTAAGTGATTTCTGAACTCAGGTCTTCCTCAGTCCCAAATCGAATATTTGATTCATTTTACCATAAAACCTCTCAGGAAGCAACAAAACCAGATAGTAATAAGAAAGTTAGATATCTTAAATTTGGGGCAGATCACAAAATGTGATGTTAAATAAACTTAGGTAATTTATCACAATGAAGATGAGGGGAACAGGATGCTGTGGAAAGAACACTGGCTTTGGAATCAGAAGGGCCTGAGTTCCTATGCAGTTCTTCCACCACTTGTGACCTCAAGGAAATAATTTTTGAGTGTCAGTTTCTTCACCTATGAAATTAATTCATTAGACAAAATGACCTAAATCCATTGTGGGCTTTTTTGTGTTGTCTAACTGTGTAAATTCTGTGGTTCACAATATACTAGCACATGGAGGGGACTGGTGACAACCAAGTTTTCAGTAAATATTTACTTGACTTTAGTAAAGAGCAGACTCTTAGCCTAGCTTCCAACCCCACCTTGATTGTATTTGCTCAGGAAATTTAAAGTTATTTTCATTTTAATAGTACTTCATAAAAGATAAACATGTGAGAAATATTTCACAATGATTGTGGAAAAAAAGATTTTTTTAAAAAATTATTTGCTATTTGGGAATATCTGTTCTCCTTTGGTAGATAATCAAGAGGTAACTGATGATTCTTTTGGTCACTAAAAGATTAATCCAAGCATTTCCCACTGGAAAATTGTGTTTATCTTCTCAGAAAAGATTGACTTTTTAATTTCTTGAAAAGCTCTGAGAAATACTTTGCAACCAGTTAGAAACAAATGTCAGTTGGTAATACACATTTTTCTTGTAAGTAGTAGACTTGAGGAGGCTCTTTAAATTTACTTCTGTGTACTACACATGCAATTGTACTGTCAATGCATTCCAGTGTTGTTCTACAGACCCCCATTTACTGCTGGCCTCGATTACATAAAGCCACTGTGTCTACTTCCATCCCCATCACTCCTTCCTTGCATGTACTTTTTGCAAATTTCTTCACCGTGGCAAATTGGTTTTCTTTGAAACTGCAAAATCACTTACTCTTATAACTCTTTCACTAAAAGTAAAAGATAATCTTTTCTTGCTTCAGTTGAATTGACATAAATACACTTCTGCTAAACAGAATGTTAAGCTAAACTTACTCTTCAAGTTGAATGAAGATTCAGTAATTATAGTGAATGTTGTAAATTGCAGTCAAAACAACTGTAAAATTACATGATTAAGAACCCATTAAAATGAATATACTAAAAAATGAAGTGTTAAACTATGTTAACCAAAAGGTATCATCTAAAATTGTCAAAATAAAATTATTTTCCACATACAGGGACTCAATTTGATACTCAGGGCACTGAAGCAGATTTCTTTTTTTAATTGCTACAGGAAACAGCAAATTTCCTTTGTCTAAATCTCTTTAAAGTTCTTCTAGGAAAGGCTACTCAGAAAGTTCTTTTCTACTAGACAAAGTAGTAAAAATACATTAGTGCTGAAGCAGCAGGGGGCTGGAAACTGAACTTGTGTCCTGAACTTTCTCTTTGGAGCTAAAAGCCCTTCCCGTGAGATGCTAGCTCAGCAGCTGGGCAAGCTACAACGCAGTACACTGGATCTTCTTACCCCTTGTGTGCATGGATAGCAGAACGAGCAAAGAAAAGTGAACGTGAAGCTGCCAGGTTGGGTCTTCCAGCCACCCCATCGCAGCAGAAGTGCAGGGGTCCTGCTTCCTTGCCGGCCAAGCTGCCCACCCGTTGGCTGCCTTGCCTGTTTTCACTGATCCTCCTTGGCTGCTGCCACTCTTGTCAGATCTTCTAGCCGGCTAGGCTAGCCAGCCAGAGAGCCTGAGATGAGAACAGGAAAGACAAGCCTGTTACAAACTGGTTCTGTCACCACCTAGACCTCAATGGATCACCTCGTGAGGAAGATGACAAAAGCACAGTGAGGACCCCAAGCTGGAGCAAATTCCCCAGAAAAGTGGACAGGCTGGCTGCCCCCATGCAGAGCTGCGGCACTGGAGGCTTCAGTCTGGCAGGGATTTAACCAGAGTTTAACAGCTTCTTCAGCTTTCTGTACTGGAAACATCAAGTCTACCCCTCCCCCAATCTTTCATGTAGATCATGTAGCACATGTAGGGGACCTAAGCATAACCCCCTCCCCCCTCCAAAGCCATGGAAGGAACTGCCTAGAAAACATCTCCTTCTGCAATGTTTATTGGGTGCATGAACTTTGATTCCAGGAAGGGAAACAGGCATTTTTTGAGGAAATCATGCTTCTGTACCCTAAATAACAAAAATGTAATTGATATCTATTGTTTCAAGGCATAGCCCTTTTCATCTTAGAGAATAATTTTTCCCCCATACCTGGGAATATTTAAGTGAGGGAGCCAGTACCTTTAAAACTGCATAGTGACTGACCAAATTCTTTGGTCCTGCATTAAAGTACCTGTGTAAAGGTACCTTAAATGATAAAATAATTTAATCAGTAGCATTTCTTTGCACTAAATGTAGTAGGATAATTATATTTTGATACTCATCTTAAGTCACTTGTTTTAAATGGAAAACACTGCAAGCAATCACCTGAATTTAATCATCCAAACTACAATGTGTGTAAGAACATCTATTAGTTGTTTTTTGAGATTGCAATGTGATTAAACTTCCAAATTATCTAATGACATTTTCGTGTAACACTATTTTAAATAACACAAAGGGTTTTTTAAACTTTTTAAAATCCCAAACTTTGCAAGTACCATATTGTTTTCATTCTTTTATTGGACACAGTCAGTAAAAGAAGACCAACAAGAAATGCAAATAAAATTCAATATTACCATAGACAGACAAACAGACACAAAGTTATCAGCAAATTTAGTCAATTCAATTGGGAAAAGATTTACACATATGGAGAAGAAAAGCCATACTTCAATTGTTAAATCGTCATATTTTCTCTTTACTCCAATATTTACGTCATAATTTATAGTTCATTTGCTTCATACTAGTGTTCTCACATTTTTAAGAAATTCATCTCCCCCCCACACTATACCAATCCAGCCAAATAAATCAATAAATCTGTTCTGCTGAACTCAACAGCAAAACCTCTTAAATGTGATTTTTACAACTGCCACCATCATCTTAACACACTCTATTTATACTCCCAAGGGAATAAATTTAATTAAAATCAAATGTTCACAAGTCACCAGGAAATCTACTACTAATACATTCTGACTTAAAGACATCACATTTCATTTCATATATGATAGAAGGTATATACTCACCCTCCAGAAAAAATGAGGCGAAAAGGATTCTTTAATTACTTAATTTGTCAGTTTGCCTTCTGGCTAGGAAAGGGTTATACTGGGGTACATAACAGATGTAAAAGAATGGGAAAATGAAGTGAAAAATTCAAATTGCATTTGAAAGGAGAGATACACATTGTCATATGAGATGGCCATCTAGCAATTCCAGCTTACCTGTGACTATAAACCCAAATGAGTAGAAAGGAACTAATACAGGTCAGAATAAGTAGGAGTGATCTAGACCTGGAAGGAAGAATGAGTTTTGTATAACATCAAGAGGAGGGAAGAAAGTAGCCTAAATGGAGCGGGGGGAGAAGTAGCATAGGCAAAGTGGTGAATATGGCAAGGATGATGAGATGGTATATATTCAGGTCAATGAAGAGCAACTTAACTCTACCAAAAGGCTGAAATCATTATTATATTACTATTGTTGGACATGAATGGAAAATGACTGAACAACAAAAATCCTGGACATTTCAAATGACTGCCTCACAGACATCTCAAACTCAATATACTCCCTCTCCCAAAATCATTGTTTCTCCCCAAATCTACCTTTTTCCAAACCTCCCTATTATTGTTCAGGGAATCATCATCCTAGTCACCCAGGGTTGACCACTATTGTCATTTATTCCCAACTCTACCTCATACAGCCAATCAGTTGTCAGGGTTTGTGTAGTATAATTCCACAGTAACTCTCTAATTTGTCCCTTACACTCTATTCACACATCCCACTCAATATGGTGTTCAGGCCCTCGTCACATCTGATCTGGACTGTTTGTTCCAATCAGCTCTAAGTCTTTCAAAGCTCTCTGATCTCCAGTGCATCATCCACACTACTGCCGAAATGATATTCCTAAAGGAGAGAGCTGACCATGACCAAAAAGTGGCAGCTCTTCTGGCATCAAATACCAAGTCTTCTCTTTGGCATTTAAAATTCTTCACAACCTGGGATCAAACTTACTATTCCAGCCTCATTACACACTATACTATTTCATAAATTCCACGGCACATCCAAATTGACATTCTTCCTGTTCTTCATACATGAAATGCTATCTCCAAACTCCCTGACTTTGAACGGGCTCTCCAGCCCTGCAATGCCCACCCACCTTACCTCTGCCTCTCAAAATACTTACTTGCCTTCAAAGCTCAACTCTTCTAACACTTTCTACATAAAGCCTTTCTTGATCCCTCCCAGTCACTAGGGAAGCCACACACACATGCAAATTATTTTAAAATACAACTTGCTGTTTCATTGGTGTATGTGTGTGAGAGAGAGAGAGAGAGAGAGAGAGAGAGAGACAAAGGAGGGGAGGGAGAGGGAGAGAGGAAGAGGAAGGGGGAGGGAGAAGGAGAGGGAGGGACGGAGACAGAGAGAAACTTCATTTCCTATCTTTACATGCTTTCCTTTGGAGAAAAGCCTGAAGTACTGGGAAGTTAAGTACAGAGGATCCATAGACTTAGAGCTGGAACCAATCTAATCCCATCACTGAGTAACTTAGGAAAGGAAGTAATAAGCAATTAAGTGACTTGCCCAGGATCACACAGCTAATGTCTGAGTATTAAACTTAAGACACTTAGTATTAGACACAATGTCTAAGTATTAAATCCACCTTTTCCTGACTCCAAATTCAATACTCTTTTCACTATAGCATACAGCTAAGAGGACTTGACCAGAATGTGGTAGAGATGAAAGCTAAACTTAGATCTTCCTCATTCCAAGGCCACAGCTCGTTAGCCACAAGACCAGTAAGAGAGCTCTCTCTCTCTGGCACTTGCGTGTGCGCACACACACACATGTACGTATGTGTATATATATATATATATATATATATATTTATATATATATATATATATATATACACACACACACACACATATATATATACCTATGTGTACACACACACACAAAACCAACAGTAATATTGAAGTTAAGAAGTGGGTAGGGAGCACTGAATTTAGGATAGATACAGTCTCAGAAACAACAGTCAGAGATGTGAGTCTGGAGGTTGTACTTGCTATTCAGTCATATAGTCATGTCTGACTCTTCATAATGCAGGGGACAATACTGTCCATGGGGGTTTTCTTGGCAAAGTAACTGGAATGGTTTGTTATTTCCTTCTCCAATGGATTAAGGCAAACAGAGGTTATGTGACTTACCCAGGGTCACATCGCTATTAAGTGTTTAATGCTGGCTTTGAATTCAGGTCTTCCTGAGTCTAATTAGGGAAACAATTAGCGCTGAACAAGTAAATCTCAGAATCCTTCAGAATATACTTCACAAAGTAATTAAGAGAAAAACACAACATAAATGTGAATTATTTATAATATATACATATTTCTGTATGCACAAATAAGCATACACATATAGAATATACAATATATTTGTGTATGTTTTTGTTTTGGTATGAATATAGAAATTGTATGCCAAAAGTTTTAGTGCAGCTTTAATCTTTAATATTGTGCTAATACTTTTGGAATACCCTGTATATATTTATATGTGTACATATTTTCTCTCTGACAGAATTCAAGCTATATCTTTTAATTGTATCCTCAGCTCAAAAAAACCTGCTAAATGGTACTTAATAAATGCTTACTGATTCAGTGCAGATAATAACTTAAATTTATACAGTGTTCTCATAAGATATATTGTGATATAGGCAATACTGGTATTACTTCACTTGGTGATATCATCTCTATGTTTATAATTCTCAGATCTATTATCTGGCAGTAAAAATTTTCCTAACCTTCAGACTTGATCTCTAACTGATACATCTCAAATGGTATGTTGTGTGAACATCTTAAACTCAGTATGTCCAGAACCGAATTCATTATCTTTCCCCACCAACCCTATTTTATATAATATTCTCATCACTCCAGCTCACAATCTAGATGGCATCCTCTCTCACCTCTCTTATCCAATCTGTTGCCAAGGCCCACTGATGTTACCTTTGCAATCTGTCCCTTCTCCTCTGACACTACTACCAGTGTGGTACAGGCCCTCATTACTTTACCTCTAGAAAACTGCAGGCACCTGCTACTTGGTCCCTACTACAGTCCATCCTCCATTCAGCTGTAGAATTTATTTTTCTAACTCTATCACCTCCAGGATCAAATACAAAATTCTCTGGCATTCAAAGCCATTTACAACCTAGCCCTTTCCTATGTTTTCAGTCCCCTTCCACCATAAGTAGCTCATGTACTCTGTGATCTAGTAACACTGCCTCCTTGCATCATGTGAACAAGACACAATTGTGTTTGTCCTTCAACCATGACATCAGAGAAATGATGACATGACTTACAGTTGACTTTGATTTCAGTGAGGGAGGGCTGTGCAAGGTCACCAGCCTCACTTTCTCCTCCAGAGCCATCTGAGTCCAGTGTTCTGATATTCACCGGGACGACTGGAGATGGCCTGGGATGCACTGGGAGACCCTGGATCTTTTTGGCTAAGGTCTTTTCAGGTTCTCATTGTGAGTAAGGTCCTGCCCATTCAGTGAATAGGCCTCTTTAAGAAGTTAATCAAGAGATGGCCCCTTTAATCAAAACTCAAAAAAAAAAATCAAACTGCAAGGGGAAGATCCTCAGGGTTCCTGGCCAAAAGAAAAACAGTTATTATTTACTATTTACCATATCTTCAGACTGTAAACATTTCCACTGGCTAGCCCTCATGCCTGGAATCACCTCTCTTCCCTGCTTCCTTCAATTCCCAACTAAAATTTGATCTTCTATAAGAAGCCTTTCCTGATCCTCTCAATGCCAACCCTTTATCTCTGTTGATTATTTCCAATTTATTCTGTATGGATTTCTTTGTACATAGTATAATGAGAGGTTGTGAGCTCCTTCAGGGCTGGGATTGCCTTTTGCCTTTCTATCACCAGAATTTGGCACAGTGACTGGTAGACAGTAGGCATCTAATAAATACTTATTGATTGAAGATTATCTCCATTTGAGAGACCATGATTTTAAAGCTGGAGAGGTTTTTTGCCCAGGGACACATAAATAGGAAGTGCTTGACCTGGAACTATAAATAAGTTCTTTCTTGATTCCTTCAAAGCCAAAGAGCTGGGAATTGGTCTTGTAGTCACTGGGGTGTCATTGGAGAATCTTTAACAAAGGGAACGATATGGTCATTTTAGTGAGATTATCCTGGCATGAGTTTACAGAATACTCGTATATGTGTCAAAACCTTAGTACACAGGGATGAATATGAACTGATGCCCATTAGAAGCAGGACAAACAAGGGGACTCTTTCAAGTAATTGAACCACTTCGTTATCTCAGGACACTCATTTTAAAAGATCTTGAGGAAGTGAAAGCATATCGTCAATATTTCCTTCTTATAATTCCATTACCAAATCAAAGTGGAGCATCACTCTGAAAACGGGCATCTTGGCTTCCAGGAAGCAGAACCAAGTACAGGAAGGTCTCCAAATATTCCCTCCAACCAACTTTATATAATGGCTCAAATTGAATTCTGGTATGGCAGAGGCAACAAAAAGTAAGGCATTTTTCCAGCCAACTTAGAAAATCAGAAGGAAAGGTCTGTGACACCAGGGAGGGGCTGGCCTGGAGTCCAAGCAGCAGCAGCAAGAGTTTCAGGAGCTCTCAACATAGGTGGTAAGGGGATCATGCAACTGGTCAGAAGAGATTAAAGGGAATCCATGTGCTAACACTTGGGTACAGGACCTAGCACTGTGTGGCAACTCCATTACCTATATCCAGTTCTAGGTAACTGTTCCAGGGCAAAGAAGAGAGACTGGAATCATAAGGGATAAGGGCCCTGAGGAACAGCATCTCTTTGAGACCCAAGGGAACAAGGGCCATGAAAAGCAGGATTACTGGTGCCTGCGAGAGGTCTGGGACACCTTGGGGTTAAGGACTAGAGACAGCAATGACATCACCTCTTCCTGGAAGCAAAGAAAACTTCCAAACACCCAGAACTAGCTCAGAAAGCAAGGCAAAAAAGCCTAAAGTTTGGGACAGTGCCCCAGCACTCCCACACTGGGAACAGAAACCAACTTTTAAAGTTCAAAGTAAAAAAAAAAAAAGGGGGGGGGGCTGCTGGAAAAATGAGAAAACAAGAAAAAAGAACCTGACCATTAAAAGCTACTATGGTGACTGGAAAGGTCACCATCAACTCAAACTCAGAAGAAGAGAACAAAGTCAAAATAGCTACGAGCAAAGCCTAAAAGGTAAAAAAAAAAAAAAAACATGAACTGGACACAAGCCCAACAAGAAATTTTCAAAGACATTAAAAGAAAGTTATTTAAAAAATCAAATAAGAGTGATAGAGAAAAATGGGAAAAGAAATGACAGTAATGAAAGAAAATTATGAAATGACAACAGTCTGGTAAAAGAGGGACAAAAAATTCTAAAGAAAATAACACCTTCAAAAATAGAATTGTCCAAATGGATAAAGAGTTACAAAACTAAATTGATGAAAATAACTTAAAATGAAGAACTGGACTAATGGAAAAATAGGTTCAAAGCTACAGTAATGTAAATAACTCTTTAAAAAGCAGAATTGACCAAATTGGAAAAAAAAAAAGGTAAAGAGAAGCTCTCTAAAGAAAATAACCCAGGGGCAGCTAGGTGGTGCAGTGAGTAGAGCACCAGCCCTGGAGTCAGGAAGACCTGAGTTCAAATTCAGCCTCAGACACTTGACACATGTCCTAGCTGTGTGACCTTGGGCAAGTCACTTAACCCCAATTTCCCTGCCAAAAAAACCCAAAAGTCCAAAAAAAAAAGAAAAAAAAGAAAATAACCCCTTGTATATGTAGAGCCTATATCAGATTACAGGTAGTCTTGAGGAGGGAGGGGAAGAAAATTTAAAACCTATTGAAGTAAATGTTGAAAATGAAAAATAAATAAACTTAAAAATGTTAAAGAAAATAACTTCTTAAAAAGGAGAATAGGACAGATATAAGCTAATGACTCCATGTGACAATTTAAAAAACACAAAACAAAAAGAATGTAAAATTAAAGGAAACAGGAAATATCTTATTGGAAAAACAACTAACTTGAAAAACAGATCAAGAGGAAACGATTTAAGAATTAGTGGACTGCCTGAAAGTCATGATAAAAGAAAGCACCTAGATATTTCAAAAAATGAATTTTTAGAAAATCCTAGAACCAAAACATAAAATAGAAATTGAAAGAATTAACCAATCATCTCCTGAAAGAGATTCCAAAATAAAAACTCCCATAAATATACCAAATTTCAGACCTCCAGGGTAAAACAGCCTTCAGAAAGAAACCATTGAAATACCATGGAGCCACAATCAGGATCATCTTAGATTTGGCAGCTACCATGTTAAAGCAGAAGAAGGTTTAGAAGATGATATTCTGAAGAAAAAAAAAGTTAAGATTACAAGGAATAACCTACCCAGAAACTGAGTATAATCCTGCTGGGTAAGAAACAGATGTCTGATTAAGAGATGGCTTTCAAACATTCCTGACTAAAAAAAAAAAAAAACTAACAAGACTGAACAGAAAATTTAACTTTCAAATACAAGACAAAGAAAAGCATAAAAAGGTAAACGTGAAAACAGAAATTTAAAGGGATTCAAACTGTTTACATTTGTTTATGGGAAAATGATATGTATATCTTCTAAGAATTTTATCATTATTATGCCACCTAAAAGGACTAAATAAAGCACACGAGAATGAAATTATTTTCTGAAAAGACCTCAAAAAACGGATGAGTGAGAAAGAAGGATGCATTAGTAGAAGAGGAAACAGAGACGAAGAATGAGGGAAATTATTTCACATAAAAGGGTAATAAAAGGAAGAGATTTTATGGTAGAAAGCAAAATGTAGGGGGTGGGCAATGGTTTAACCTCAATCTCATCTGAATTGGTTCAAAAGGGTAAATTATACACACACATACACAAACATACATACATACATTTGTATATTTAACTGGGTATAGAAATCTATCTAATTCAACAGGTAAATAGGAGATGAAGGGGATAAAAGGAAAAAAAAAGTGATAAACATAAGGCAGCTTAAGGGAGCCAAGGATCAGAAGCAAAACAGACTTCTTAGGAGAAAGATAGTAAAGAGAAATAGAGGGGAAAACAGAAGAAGATAGGATGGAGAGAAATGCACAGTTAGCAATCAAGACTTTGAACATGAATGGAATGAATTCACCAATAAAAAGGAAGGAGATTAGAAACCAGAATCCAGCAATATGTTGCTTGTTTACAAAGGTTTAAAATAAATGGTTAGCGCAAAATCTATTATGCTTCAGCTGAAGTAAAAAAGGCAAACAAAGCAAAAGCAAAATCAGACCTAATTAAAGAGAAAAGCAGAGAAACTACATATTGCTAAAAGGCACCATAGACAGTCAAGTAATATTATATGCACCAAATGGCATAGCATCCAAAATGTTCAAGGAAAAGTTAAATGATTTATAGGAAGACACAGTAAAATTGTACTAGTGGGGGAATTTAACTTTCTTCTCTCAAAGCTAGATAAATATATCCATTAAAATAAATTTTAAAAAGTTAGAGAGATTAATAGAATTTTTAAAAAGTTAGATATGACAGACCACTGGAAAATGAATTATAAAAGAAAGCAATATAATTTTTTCCCTCAGTTGTACATTGCACCATCAAAAAAAAAGCTGACCATAAAAACCTCACAAGCAAATGCAGGAAAGAAGAAACATTAAATGCACTCTATTTAGGCTATAATGAAATAAAATTACATTTAATAAAGGGCCATGAAAACATTGATAAAAATTAATTGGAAATTAAATGATATAATCCTAAAGAATGAATGGATGAAAGAACAAATAGAAGGAAAAACTCAAGCATTTTGTTAAAGAGAATGAAAACAATGAGACAATATACCAAAATTTATGGTATGCATTCAAAGCAGTACTCAGGGAAAATGTATATTTCTAAAGTATATCATTTAAAAAAAGAAAGAGCAGATCAATTAATTTGGCATGCAAATTAAAAAAAAAACTAGCAAAAGAACACATTAGAAGCCTACAATTAAATGCAAAACAGAAATCCTGAAAATCAAAGGAAAAGAAAATTGAAAGTAAACAAAAGCAAACTGACAAAACTGGGAGCCATTTTTATGAAAAAATCAACAAAAGGGATAAATCACTGATTAATGTGATTCTAAAAAAAGAAAGCCAAATTAACAGAAAGAAAAATGAAAAAAGGTAAATGTACCACCAATGATGAAGAAATTAAATTATTACAAGTTATTTTGCTCAATTATGTGCCAGTAAACCTGACAATCTAAGTAAAATGGATGAATATTTACAAAAATAAAAAATTTCCAGATTAACAGAGGTGGAAATAGAATCCTTAAATAACCCTATCTTTGAAAAAGAAATTAAACCAGGCATACATGAGTTCCTTAAGGGGAAAAAAAAACAAACCTGCAGAAACAGATCAATTTACAAGTGACTGATTTACAAGTGAATTCAGCCAAACATTTAAAGAACAATTAATGCTAATACTGTGTCAACTATTTTTAAAATTGGCAACAACGGAGCTCTACCAAATTCCTTTTATGACACTGAGATGGTTTTGATGAGTAAAGCAGAAAGAGCAAAAATAGAGAGAGAAAACTATAGGCCATTTCTCTAATCAATACTGCCGCAAAAAATTTAAATAAAATGCCAACAAGGAGATTGCAGCAATGTATCACAAAGAGAATACACTATTACCAGGTGGGATTTATACCAGGAAGGCAGGGCTGGTTCAATATTAGGAAAAATATAAAAGTATAATTGGCTACATCAATAACAAAAACAACAAAAATCATATAATTATATCAAGAGATGCAAAAAAAGCTTTTGAAAAAACACAACACCCTTTCCTATTAAAAAAAAATACACTAGAAAGCATAGACATGTTACATTTGAAAATTAAGGTAAACTGAGAAACAAGGTTTCAAGCATGACAAATTTATTAGTCTAGCAGTAACCAAGTAATTGTGTCAATGTGTCAAAAACCCTGTGTGAGCACTGACAAGGGTCTTTTATAACAATTAGCAAGAAGAAAAACCAAGATCTCAGGCAATCTAGTTGTATCTTATTCTCACTGGCTATCAATGACACAGTGAAGAACTGAGATTACATCGTTTGGACCTCCTTTCTGAAATGCCCTTAACCACAGCCAAGACATGTGATCCTAGTCACGAGACAGAAGTTTCCAGGCAATGGGAGTAGTCTTCTGGTGATGAGAGTTGCTACAATAGTTCAATTTTATGAGATATGACCTTTAGGTAAATCAAGCTTCTCTGAAAAGTGGGGGATGGGTTGGGTTTGAAAGGTACAGGTGATTACCAGACAAAAGCATGACTTTTACGCAAGTTTCTCCAAGATGTGGGTAATAAGTAAAGTTTAGGGAAGGGAAAAGGGAAAGGAAGTTTTAAAGGGAATATTAAATCTAGAAAGATTAACTGTTAGCAAAATAGAATTAAAATCCCTTTTAACAGATTATGGATATGGAACCTTTTTTAAAATGATAATCACTATCTCTCTAAATGGCAGCTAGTTGGCTAAGTGGATAGAGTAGTAGGACTGGAGTCAGGAAGATCTGAGTTCAAACATGGCCTCATATACTCACTAGCTGCATAACCCTAGGCAAGTCAGTTATCCTCTGTTTGCCTTAATCCACTGGAGAAGGAAATGGCAAACCATGACAGTATCTTTGTCAAGAAAACCCCATAAAGGGTCACAAAGAGTCAGACACGAAAGAATGACTTAACAATAACATCCATCCAAAACCAATAGCAAGCACTGTCTGTAATGGGAATTTACTTGAAGATTTCCCAATAAGATCAAGAGTGATGCAAAGATAACCATTATCATCACTATTATTCATTACTGTATTAAAAATCTTTGGCCCAGGAATAACACTATTAAGTCTGTATCCAAAAGAGATTAAAGAAAAGGGAAAAGGATGTTATGGGTACAAAATGTTCACAAAAGCTCATTTTGTGGTGGATAAAGAATTGGAAATTGGCTGGACAAGTTGTGGTACATGATTTTGAAAGAATATGATTGAGAATACGATTGTGCTGTAAGAAATGATGAGTGGGATGGTTTCAGAAAAACAGGGGAAGACTTATGTGAACTGATGCAAAGTGAAGTGAGCCAAAGCAGAACATGGTTACTGTGAACAGTAACAGCAATACTCTAAAGATATTCAACTGTAAAGACTTAGCTACTCCAATTAAGACAATGGCAATCCCAAGGAATGCCTAATGAAAAGTCCTGTCCACAGAAAGAAAACTTATGAACTGAAGAAGCAAACTTTCTTTATACTTCTTGCTTTTTTTTTGCATTATAGCTAATATTGAAATATATATTTCTTCCTTTCATTCTCAATGGATTGTGGGAGGGGTGCCAGGGAAGGAGAAAATTTGAAATTAAAAAAAAATTAATGTTTAAAATAAACAAATTCCCTTATAAGAGAGAGAAAAGAATATCGGTGTCTTATAGAGAACAGATCCGTGACCTGGTACAATTAATCTCTGGATCTTCAACCTAGCTTAGAAATCTAGGATTGAAAAGCCAGAAACCCACATGATCAAGATAAGTATGAGTGATATTACTTTGCCTTAATTTAAATGTTGATCCAAAACTTTTTATTTATTCGATTATCTCTACATCCATATGAAGAATCTGCTTCAGAGAAATATAAAAGCTATAGGCTTTGTTTTTTTTTTAACTATACCACTGATCTTCCAAGTAAGATTAATTGGGCTAACTAGTTTAATTGCTTAAATGGAGAGAGATTTCTAACTGATAGAATTATGTATTGTATCAGACTAATATGATTACTGTTCTATAGACTATGCCATAGACTATGCCAATACAAAGACCAGAAAAAAGAGTTCCAATTATTCCTTTTTTTTTTTTTAGTAGGAAGTGCTCCAATGACTCCTGAGTACTCACTCCATGTTCTTACAGCAAACTTCACCTTCTAATCCAATTCAAACAGAATTCAGAGAGGGAGAGCTAAGAGTTAATTCTTTCAGAATAGGGAATGAGCCTACAAAAAGGTACAAAAGGGATAGAGAAAGATGGGAGAAAGGAAAAAGAAGGAAAAGGAAAAGGAAAAAGAAGAGCATTACAAAGCTTGGTCCAGCTGTTCTAAGGAACCATTTTGTTTCCAAAGCTGTATCAAATCAGATCCTTGGGGGGGGCGGAGCCAAGATGGCGACTGGAAAGCAGTAACCGGCGTGAGCTCCCCTCCAAGTCCCTCCAAAAACCTATGAAAAAATGGCTCTGAACCAATTCTAGAACTACAGAACCCACAAAGGGGCAGAGGGAAGCAGGAC
>CM053623.1:291225728-291253764 GCA_028646595.1 Phalanger gymnotis | reverse complement strand
GATTCATGAGACCTCAGTATTAGGGTAGCTGAAGGGAATATGCATATATATGTATGTGTATATATATATATACGTATATATGTATATATGTGTGTGTATGTACATATGTGTGTGTGTGTGTGTGTGTGTGTGTATATATATATATATAGAGAGAGAGAGAGGGGGGGGGCACAGGGCGAGTTGAAGATGAAGGGATGATATCTAAAAGAAATAAAATCAAATTAAGGGATGAGAGAGGAATATATTGAGAGAGGGGTAAAGGGAGAGATAGAATGGGGTAAATTATCTCACCATAAAAGTGGCAAGAAAAAAGCAGTTCTGTAGGAAGAGAAGAGAAGGCAAATAAGGGGGAATGAGTGAATCTTGCTCTCATCAGATTTGACCTGAGGAGGGAATACCATACACACTCAATTGGGTATCTTACCCCACAGGAAAGAAGGAGGAAGATGATAAAAAGGGGGGATGATAGAAGGGAGAGTAGACAGGGGGAGGAGATAAAAAACAAACACTTTCGAAAAGGGACAGGGTCAAGGGAGAAAATTGAATAAAGCGGGATAGGTTAGGAAGGAGCAAAGCATAGTTAGTCTTTTACAACATGAGTATTGTGGAAGGGTTATACATAATGATACGCATGTGGCCTATGTTGAATTGCTTGACTTCTTAGGGAGAATGGGTGGGAAGAGAAGAGGGGAGAGAATTTGGAGCTCAAAGTTTTAAAAACAGTTGTTCAAAAACAAAAAAATCAGTTTTTGCATGCAACTAGAAAAATAAGATACACAGGCAATGGGGCATAGAAATTTATCTTGCCCTACAAGAAAGGAAGGGAAAAAGGGATGAGAGGAGAGTGGAGTGACAGAAGGGAGGGCTGACTGGGGAACAGGGTAACCAGAATATGCGCCATCTTGGAGTGGCGGGGGAGGGTAGAAATGGGAGAATATTTGTAATTCAAACTCTTATGAATATCAATGCTGAAAACTATATGTATTAAATAAATAAAATAAACTAAAAAAAAAAAGAATATGGTATATTCATGACCATGTTCAAAAAGACCCTTTAGGTGTTAGTGGCTTCATAACTATACTTTACCAGAGCTTGAGACCTCCAAGCCTATGAGGACTTAGCTCTTCAGAAGCATGGTTTTCCCACTTCACCAATAACTTTGCCCACTATGAGAAATATATACACAATTAAAACTTGACCATTTATTAAGGGGGTGACCCTGAGAAATGAGTCTCATAACACGTCTATCAGTGGGCTGAACTTGAAGTTGCATGAGTGTGGTCTGTCTTGTAGGGCAGGAGCTGGGAAGATTTTTAATTTATTCTAATCCTTGGGCAATTAAAGTAACAGGACTGATAACAGAAAGCTTACTTGGGAACGGCAAAAATAAATGAAATATAAAAAATAACATGTATGCATTAAAAGAAAGCCTTTTCTATTGTTTGACTTTTGGAAAGAAACATGAAGTAAATCCATCCATATGCACCCTCGACCCCATTTTACCCTAGAACACCCTGCCCCATTATTTTTGTCTTCTGGCTTCCTGGTCTCCCATAAGAGTCAGCTCAAATCCCATCTTCTACGGAAGGCCTTGCCTGGACCCTTCATACACAAACCTATCTATCCCCACTGCTGCTGCCTTCCTTCTAAGATTGACTTCCGCTTACAATGTATGTATCTTTTATATACAATTTGTTGGATGTTGTCTCCCTTATTAAAATATGAACTCCCCAAAAGCACGGACCATGCTTTTCCCTTTGTTTATATGGTTAGCAATTAGTACAATGACTGAGACATAATAGGTACTTAAAAAATGCTTTGTGGATGTCCAAAAATTAAACTTTGTGAGGTATAAGTTTCTTAAATTGGCATGTAATTTTGTGCTCTCAGAAAAATTATAGTACAACTGCATGCTAATCTAATACAATCACACAAGACTGAATTCTCTACTAATATTTTTAAAATTTATTTTAAAATTAAATACTAAAACTTAAATATACAATAAGAAAAATAAATGTATCATAAAATTAAATACAAAATACGGAAAAAAAGCACTGCCATGTACATAGCATAATGTAAGAGAAGATTCAAAATATACAGCAATAAATTTCCATTTCAAGAAAGCTTATATAATAAATGCTACATATTGTGTTCCATGCTACCTTTTCTTTGCTTTCTTATAAGCTTCCTTTTGTTCTCTGCTACTAACATTCTTCAAAATACAACTGAAAACTTAAAAGTAAATTTCTATAGGATTTTTAAAAGAAGTATTTAAGGGAACAAAGTTTCCTTCAATTAATCTTACCATAATCAGGAACAAAAGCACAAAATTTCTACCTCCATTTTACATCCCACAGTTGTCACATATGAAGGTCAGCACAGCACGGTTTACATCAGACTATGAGACATCTTTTAAGGAAGACTAACAAAATTCTTAATTTCCTCCAAATTAAACCCTTCCTGACATCCATCCAACTCTGATGAACTTTGAAATTGGAGCAAATCAGTAAAGTGCAAAGAAAACAGGATAGATCTAAATCTAACTTCCTTCTACAGGGGAGAAGGAGCTATTGCCTTTCTTAAAATGACGCTATCTTTAGAGGTTACAGTGGCATGGTGGATAAAGATCCAACCTCAGAGTCAGGAAAGAGCTTGGTTTCAAGTCTTTCCTCTGCCACCTACTAGGGTATGACCTTAAATAAGTCACAACCTCTCAATACCAGAGACTACTGTCTAAGACTATAAATTGTAGAAGGGATGCTCATCTGCATATGTCAAAGAAATCTGCACTGTAAAAATAAGTCCTTCCCATACATTCTATATTGGTTTTATAGACTACTTCAAAAGAAATACTGATACACTTTAGTATATTATAGGCAATGCTTCATCACATTACACATTTCCATAGCACTTAACACCTCCAAAAATGATCTGATATTATTTTTTTATATATTATATACATGGTGTATTGGTCATCAGATTGTAAAGGACTATTTTGTTTTTAGTTTTGTATCTCCAGTGTTCAGGACAGTGCTTGGCACATAGTACACGCTTAATGTTTTCAACTTATATATTGTGAAATCATGTTATATCTTCAAATGTATTTTAAAAGTTCCACATTTTCATAAGGATATTACTCATTTTATATCTCTTTAGGTCTTCTAGGAATTCTTGTTGGGCTTGTGGCCAATCTGCACTTTCCTTTGAAGTTTTCATTATAAAAGTTTTTCAAATAGTTTTCTTCTAAATTTGTATCATGAGCTACTCTGTTACCATAAAAGATCTTTATGGTCAGCTTCTAACAACAAACTACTCATAACTTTGGACTTTATGTTAGAGTTGGGCTCTCCTCACCTCCGGGGATGAGTGGGATAGCATCCTGGGCTTCTATCGCTTGATCTGAGAGACTGTAGATTTTTGGTATTTCCAAGTAGGTGTGATTCCAATAGAGGTCTGATCACTGCCCTGCTTTATATTCTGATCCTTACCCAGGTGGGGCCTTGGCTCCCTCAAATGCAACCACTCTTCTCTGCCTTGGAACTGTGGCTCAGACCTGGGTCATGGTGAAGAACTGCAAAATGTTACCCAATTCTGCATCTAGTTCTAGTATTCCTTACTATAACTGATCATTTAAATATTTAATGATTTACATGATTATTATGCACTATATTTCTTTTACCAGACCAAAGCTAAGATCTGGGGATCACAAACACAAAATCAAACCTAGGTGACTGAACCTACTTGCTCCAACCATCCAATAAAAATAAGCAATTCAATAAAGATAGAGGATAAGTAAGCTACCCATATGTCCTTGACAAATTAAACATTCTGTTTCAGGCTTAATCAAATCAGGGGAATTTTATATTTATCTGGATCAGTCCAGGTCCACTTTGATTCAAGAATTCTCCAACTCTGATTGCTACTCTGAGCTGTCAGCAAAGTTTCAGGGGTTCTAGTGCCTAATAATCTCCCGAGAACATCATCATAGGGTGAGCAAGAAAGTAAAAAAAAATAAACTAGTCGCAGCTTTGATTTGTTTTTTGAAAAAACAATTTAAAATGTAATCAACAGCTGGCTACAGAATTGAAAAAAAAATGCGTTCAATAAAACATGTAGTAAGTATCTACTATACATAAAGCACTGTGCTAGGCTCTGTGGGGATGAGGACCACGGTAAGGACTATGACTTCACTGACACAGGAAACCCCTTGGTGAAGAAACTCCCCTACTAATGCACATAAGGCCCTTCTCTTAAACTTAGTCTTATAAAGCATCGCCTAGGACATGGAGAATACAAGAGATTTGCCCAACAACACACAGCCAGTGGGTGTCAGACATAGGATCTGCTGTTCCATGCTGCCTTCAGTGATAATACAAACAAAAAATGACTCAGTTCCTGCCTAGGATACAGCATGGATGGATGGATGGATGGATGGATGGATGGATGGATGGATGGATGGACAGACAGATGGATAGGTAGATGAAGACAGACAGATGTACAGATAGATACAGATAAGAATACTATTTAGTAAGATAAAGTTGGGAGAGCAAAAAGAGATCCAATTCAAGTATTCTAGGAAAATGGCCAGGGAGAGAGGCAGAACACTTCAAATTGTAGCTAGGGAATGGGATAGATCAGGAAAAGCTTCATGGAAGAAATAATACTTGATCTGTACTTTGAAATAAGAGGAGTCTGAAAGATCATTCTGAAAGATCATTCTCGATTATAGACTAGTAAAGACCACATGTCAAACTGCAGAAATAACTATTTCTCAGTTGAATGGAATGCAAAGTGCATGGTGGGAGTGTAATGAGAAATAAAGGTGAAAAGGTAGGAAAGTAGGTAGAAGACAGAATTATTTTTTTAAATGCCAGGCTAAAGAATTTGTGTTCCCTCCCAGAAGTATCAGGGAGCCCTGGAATGTTTTCAGATAGGGAGTGATATTGTCAACTTAGTGATGGAGGAATGTAATCCTGTCATCTTTGTATAGGATGAATTAGAGAGGGAAGTGATTAAACATGGAGGAACAAATTAGGAAACTGCTATAATAACAATCCAGGAGAGAAAAGGCCTGAAATAGACTTGTTACAGTGTGCAATAGAAGAAAGGTAAAGATGTGAGGAAATATATGGAATTAAAATTTAGAGAAATTAGTACCTGATTGAATGTGAAGGATGTGGGAAGATTCTGAAACTGGATAAAAATATAAGGCAGGTGAAGGTAGGGTAAATTCTGGAGAAAGCATTCACCCATTTAATTTCAATTTAACAAAAAGAACCATAGTAAACAAATTGTTTACTTTATTTCAGCCCTTCAAATGGGGAATCTGATAATGCCCTAGAATCTAATATTTTTTTCTGGTATGATAATAATTGGAAATGTTTGAAGTAGTTAGAAGTCAACATAGTATATAACTAGACAGAAAAGTTAGGCTCGGCATAAGAAGACCTGAGATTGAACTTTGATTTCTAGACAACGTAAATGACTATGAGCCAGTTGTTTAAGATATCTGAGAGTCAGTTTCTTCATCTGTAAAGCAAGAATAATAATACTTCACCTACTTCACCTAGATACTTCACCTAGAATAATAATACTTCACACAACAGGAAAGTACTAAATAATCATAAGCAAACAGTATGATTATGGCTACAAGTTCCCTCTTTTAAAACATCTCAAAGGAGGCAAACTAGAGTTATTATGTAAACAATATATAATAATGTATTATGTGCATTGTAAAAAGCAGGTGCTTGATCATTATATGATTTCTAAGAAACCAAAATCTTAGTTACTCATCATCTCGTTTTTCTAAAAGTCTTTTAGCGAACATTTGCCTTAGAGGGAAACCTCAGAGAGCCTAGCATTTTTGATACCCCTTCAAAAAAAAACCCATTACAAGATTACTTACATAATCAACTAGGTGACTCTTCATTAACACAAAGTTCATGTGCAATCAGCAAAAATTCCCTTAAGTAATCAGTGGTATAAAATTCTCAAATACAATTTATAAGCCAAAGTAAAATAATTTTCATCTTGAAGGGAAATGAGAAATGTTGTCTTTATAATTCAAAGCTTAATACTATTAGATGTGACTAAAAATAGTATCAGTCTATTTCAGTTTCTTGCCCTAATTTTTTTTTTTATTTTTGCCAAGGCAGTGGAATTACAATCTTAAAAAGGTATATACACTGAAGTAATCATTTTAGAGGAATAATAGCTATCAAATACACTGACCAATGAATATTTTCCACTCTGCCAGACTTGCTTTTTATTGTCTACATATTCTAAGATCTATAAATTGACAACATTTGGAATTCTGTCCTGAGAGCTATCATTTCATGGAAAACTGCCTGGTTTTACTGCATTAAGAAACTGGTAAGAAGAGAAATTGTCTCAGCAAACTACAGAAAAATTAACAACTTGAGAAATAAGAAAATCAAGCTACACAGGGTTCATTCAACTAATCTCCTTTGAACCTCTTTTAAATATTTGGTAAGGCATCCAATGGAGTCAAAAGTAACTCAATATATCAATACAAAAGAAACCTCAAAGTTCTAGGGTAAGAGCTTAATATTTTTTTTGCATGCCATAGACACCTTCAGCATCCAAGTGAGGCCTATGCACCCATGCTTTTAAACACACAAAATAAAATATATAAGATTACAAAAGAAACCAATTACACTGAAATAGAATTATTAAAATTATTTTTTTTAAAAAAAAAACCTTCATGGACTCCAGGTTAAGAACTCCTCTTCTAAAGTAAAGGAATACCTCTGTTATACTTAAGATGATTTTTTTTTGTATTTTGGAGAAAACTAAAATCTTTAAGTGATAAAATGAAAGATGGACATCTATTTACCAATGGTTTATGCTCTCTCACTCTCAATTTACAGCAGCAAAGATTGACTAGAGCATCCCAGCAAAAGGTTTCCATATTTATCCTTCAAGGGTTAAAGACAAAATATTTTTTTCAGGTAAGCCAGCGCTTTAAAATGCCTGGTTAGAATGAGTCATAGAATTCAAGGCGTGATGTTACTTACCTATTTTAAAACTAGCAGACTCGATGTTTTTCATCTTTTAAAACTGGTAGTATTGAGATGTTAAGTTATACAGTACTTTCAGATGTTACCCATTTTTATTTTGATAAATTTCAATTCACTCTTTTAAAATTATACTTAGTTGAGATGGCATTTAAGGAAAATTTGAAACAATTAAGTAGAATAACCTAATATTTAAAAACAGTAAAAAAAATAACATAACAGTTAAAGGGGAGAAAGCCAGATAGAAACAGCCATTTTCCCCCCCAAAAAAAATCACTCCTCCTGGCAATGACTGAAGGTAGGGATTCCTTATCATTTGGAAATTTTGATACATTCTTGCTTTAAGTTGCACTATACATAACACTTCTACCACCTACTCTGTTCTCATTATCAAACAGCCAGCAGACTCTTCATGTACTTCTCCTTCAAGGTGATGTGGACTTGTTGGTATGACTGTATGCTAACACCCTGGGATGTCCTAGAGAAATATTAACCCCGTCTCTGTGCTGAGACCATCATTATAAAATCAAAAACTGACATAGGAAAAACCTAGACTCAGATAAACTTTAAAAATGAATGGGGTTGCTATTTTTGCCACACTTGTAGAGGTAAGTAGAGATACTGCATGATAATGGTGCCAAACTAAGTAGAACCCAAGCTCACTAATCCATATATGAGAATCCCTGTGGGTCGCATATTGACTTGGTTTTAAGATGTGATATTATATATGTTTTATTGCGTTTTTTATTTTGTAAATATTTCCCAATTATATTTGAATCTAATTCGAGCCACACTTGAGAGTACTGTGGCCCTCATGTAGCCTGTGGGCAAATAAGTTTGTTTGACAATTCTGCTCTGGAATCTGGATTTCAGAGCTTATTGGCAAATCAAGAAGCACGAAGGGCCTGCTATATGCCAAGTGTGTTAAGCACTGGAGATACAAAGAAAGGTCCACCCGGGGGGGGGGGGGGAAAGAAATCGGTGTCAACGCTCACACAGCTCAGGCTACAGACTCTACAGCAAAGAAGACAATATGCAAACAACTATGTACAAACAAGATAAAGACAAGATAAAGTGGGGGTAGTTTTGGTGGGAAGGCACTAAGATTAGAGGAGTGGGATGACTTCTTGAAGAAAAGTAGGACTTCAATTGAGACATGAAGGATGCCAGGGACAGCACCAGCCCTGTGAAAGGTATTAAAATAACCTACCAGAGTTCCAGACTCTGACACCAAAGATATTTTTCTTGAAACCAGGCACTAATTTCTTTCAAAAATTATCCTTTCTAGAAAGAGGCTTATTTGTTTACAGTTAGACCAAAATGATATATTACTGTAAAGTCCTACACTAGGAGTGGTCTCTTTAGTATTTTAAAGAAACTTGCTGCCACTTGCTTACAAAGCTGGAACTTCCCATCTAAAATCTGAGAAGAATCAATATTTTTTTTTTTTTGGCAGGGCAATTGGGGTTAAATGACTTGCCTAAGGTCACACAGCTAGTAAGTACATGTGTCAAGAGCCTGAGGCTGAATTTGAACTCAGGTCCTCCTGACTCCAGGGCCAATGCTCTACTCACTGCACCACCTAGCTGCCCCAAAGTATTAATTTCTTTATCCATAAGCTGTCATGGATTTCAATGCCTTTCCATACTTCTCCTACCCACTCATTTTGCTTTTTGCTTTGTCCCTCTTATGAGAACTAATACACATTCTGCACAAATGAGGTAGCTTAAGAGTATTGGGTGGGTAAAGAATGGGAGAGGAAGGGGGCACGAAAGAGAGAGAGGGCCAGGCTCAGAATCAGTAAAATCAGGGTTCAAGTCCACTTCTGACATGCTAAGCAACTCACTAAAACTCTCAACCCTTCTCCACCCCCTCCCCAGGCAGTACAACTAAACCAAGAGTCTTACAGGGATCTAGAACCAGTGTAGGTAGATCTTTATGCAGTGCAATCCCAAGTCTGGTACAAAATATATTTAAATACTCTAACGGACCTGGGATCTCATCAATCTAGAAATTCCCTCCAATGTTTTAGATTTAAACCCACTGGATATAAGGAGATTCTTCTATCAATAACACCACGTACCTTCTCTGCAACTTGTAACCACCATGTCTTCTCAATCACTCACTCTCACACACACACACACACACACACACAGAGCTGGCAGGAATATGCTCGTGGCTGAACCTTTGCAGATGGTTGGCTTAGGATTTAACTGACCTTTAGCATACAATCAGAAATAACTCTGTGTGTATTTGTACATATGCACGTGTGTGTGTGTGTATGAGAGAGATGGAGAAATACAGGTGGAGACAGAGAAAGAGAATGTATTTATAGAAATAATATATCTTTTAAAAACTGCTGATTAATTGTTAATTCTCATAATGTAGATTAAGGCTGCTTTGATATTAACAGTTAAATGGCACAAGGATAAGAACTAAATTGTTTAAAAAGGAGATATGCAGGTATGGTTTGGCAGAAAAATGAACTACTGAAAAATTTAAGAGACCCTTTCCCGTACTTTTTTTTTCTGACTTCAGAAGAGACATGATTTCAGCCACAGGACACAAAAATGACCAGTTCAAGTTCAAGGGTTCACTGCACATGAATATCCATAAATACCATTTGACAACCTAAGCAGTATAATGAACCCTGCAATTATTCAGCGGGGTATTTCTACAATACACCAGTATAATGCATCTAACTTCAAACATCAACACATACTACAAATAATACCGACCAACTGTTAAAGTTGTTGGTCTTTTAAAGTTTATTTTATTTTAGAATCTCTGTTTCCCCCGCTAAGCTATTTCAAAACTTGCCAATGGATTTGACACACTGATCTAGTCTTTGGGAAATAATCAACAAAAAAAAGGTGTTGGAGCTCTATTCACTGAAGAGATACCAATTAGTGAAACCTGCTTTCAAAATGATACCAGTTAATTCCAGTACAAGTCCTCACAATGAAATAGCCTCTTTCTTAACCAAGTGACTGTGCCTCGTTGTCTTTAGTAATGTCTGATTTTGACTGGAAAGGAATGGTAATCATCTGACATGTAAACTCCTGGGGGGAAAGGCTCTGGGCATGGCCTGAAATGCCTCTGAACCAAACTGACCATCTTCATTTATTATTGGTAGGCATTCATTCGAATAAGAGTTTGCTTTCCTTATTTTGGCAACTGGTCCATCATCTGTTTGAAATTATACCTCCTATGCAGAAAGGAAGTTTCATTTCATATTTAGACTGCTGCTAAGCATCAGCGGCACGATTTGAAATCTGGTTTCCTTAAAGGCCACCTGGTGCAGTCAAAAGAACACTAGCTCAGGAGCCAAAGGACCAGAGTTCAAATCCAACTTCTGGGTGGACAACACATGTGACTTTTCGCAAGTCATTCAACTTCCCTAGGCATTAGTTTCTTCATCTGGAAAATTAGTGTCATAATAGATTGCTTCTGAGGTTCACTCCAGCTCTCTCTCTATGCGCCTATGAACTTAGTGGGAATTACAAATGGAAATTAGTCTTATGTCTAGAAAATAGAAAAATGGTAAGAAGTCATGCTTAAAGTGGACACAGGTGCACTTTGTGGCTCCCACAGACTAGGAACTCCAAGGCTTGGTCTTCAGGACAGGTTGAGGATAGCCACTTTGTGGCTGCCACAGACTAGGAAACTCCAAAGCTTGGTCTTCAAGATGGATGTAGGAGTATTCTTGTCTAGGGCAGATGGGAATAATTTATGTTTATCACGCAAAACATCTGGTAGGGGTGTAGGGGGATACCACAAAGTTTTATGTGTTAATAATCAATTAGCTGTATATCCACTTGGATATCCAGTCATACATATAAACTCATATAGTTTACATACCTTTGGAATGAGCTATGATTCTATCAAGATACAAAACTCCCAGTGTGAAAACTCTCCCCACCACTACTAAGATTGGTTATTAATCTGTAATTTAGTGTTAGAGTTGCTTAGGGCACTGAGAGGGTAAGTGCCTTGCCCATGGTCACAAAACTGGTAGAATATATGTTAGAGGCTGGATATTACCCCAGGCCCCTACACAAAGGGGCTGGAGTGTTAATACCCTGCTCACATATACCCACACACAAAGGGGATATTATGAAATTGATACTATTGATAATTGCATTCTTTATAACACTCTATTTTCAATCCCTTCATAAGTCATAGGATCACAGAATTAGAACTAGAAGGTATCTCAGAGGCCATAGGGTCCAACACCCTCATTGTTTTACAAATGAAGAAACCAAGATACAGAAAAGTTAAATGATTTACCCAGGGGACACATAACTAGCACATGTCTGAAGGGATATTTGAATGAGGTCTTCCTGACTCCAAGTCCAAATTTCTATTGATTGTGTCATGTTGCCTCTCATTTTTACAAAAATCTAAATTTTGGAACCTAGACAAATATACCACATCTAAAAATATTAATTTGTATAATTAAGAAAATATTATTTTGTAATTTAATCATCTCAATATAAACAATATAACAATATGAATACCCAAATTATTTAGCAAATTTTGGATTTTAAAATTTTCGTTACCGGAGTCCAAAAGCAAGTGGTGAGAACAATTCAATCTATTTTCTTTTTTTCTATTTTAAGCTTTTTAATAAAAATTATTTATTTTTAGTTTTTAATATTACTTCCCTAAGATTCTGAATTCCAAATTTTCTCCCCCTCTCTCTCTCCTCCCCCCTCGCCAATGCAGCATGCAATCTGATATGGTCTCTACTTATGCATTTATATTGAACATATTTTCACATTAATTATGATGTAAAGAATTAGAACTAATGGGAGGAACACCAAGAAAGAAGAAACAAAACAACAAAAGAAAAGGCGAGCAAATAGTATGCTTCCCTCCACATTCAGACTCCAAAGTTCTTTCTCTGGATGTGGATGGCATGTTCCATTGTGAGTCTTTTGGGGTTGTCTTAGATCTTTGCATTGCTGAGAAGAGCTAAGTCTATCAAAATCAGTCATTTCATAGTGAAGCTGTTACTGTGTACAATGTTCTCCTGGTTCTTCTCATTTCACTCAGCATCAGTTCATATAAGTCACTCCAGGTTTTTCTGAAGTCGGCTTGCTTATCATTTCTTACAGCACAATAGTATTCCATTACATTCATATACCACAACTTTTTTAGCCATTCCCCAATTGATGGTCATTCCCACAAAAAGAGCTACTATTCCTTTTCCCATTTTTATGATAGCTTTGGGATACAGACCTAGGAGTGGTATTGCTGGGTCAAAGGGTATGCAGTTTTATAGTCCATTAGGCATAATTGCAAATTTCTCTCCATAATGGCTGGATCAATTCACAACCCCACCAACAATGCATTAGTGTTCCAATTTTCCCATATATTCTCCAACATTTATTATTTTCCTGTTTTGCCACATTAGCCAATCAATTCAGTCTATTTTCAAACTAGATAAAAAGAAAATATCCAAGAAGGAATTTTCTAAATGATTTTAATGTTTATTTGCCAAATTGGAAATGCTTCCATGAGCCATAAGCCTATCTACTAGGCTTACAATCTCAGGTAAATTCAGTCAGGTTCAGTACTAGGAATTTGGCCATCAGGTGATGGTTTGACAACAACAGTAAATTACCAAGATTTTTAAGTATAGAGTGAAGTGGTTAAGATGTACTTTGGTGGAGTACTTCACACCAATGGAAAAAAAAACACAGATCTTTTTTAATGTACTTAAATATCCTTGTTAGGTAGGCTGTAGGAAAAAGGCAAAGTTTTCTAAATGCTTCAATCACTGTGAATACAAAATCCTAAAGCAATTCAATCATTTCAACTTTACCTAGAGCAGCATGATAATATGCAAGTTACAATATTTCAATGAATAAAAATTCACTGAAAAATAGTTCAATAGTTTGTGTTTTATATTACCATTTAGACTTAGCAAAAAGGAACCACAGGTAGTAATGGCAATTAAGAGAATTTTGGAAACATTTTGAAATACAATTTTTCTTCTAATCTAGATTATTAAACTTCCTTAAGTTCATGTACTGAATTTCTTGAGATGGAAAAAAATATCTTAGAGATTAAAAAAAAATTAACAACATTGAGCTAATAAAAAAGGCAAATTAAGTAACAAATTAGGTCTATCTCCACCAAAGAATTCCATAAGCTAACATTGCCATGCTGGGCAGATTATACCACAGCTAAAACATATTCCCTAATGTGTGTGTGTGTGTGTGTGTGTGTGTGTGTGTGTGTGTGTGTGTGTGTGTAAATAGCAAAGTAGCTTGACATAATAACCTAAAGCTTATGCTGTGTCTTATTCTGCTTGCCTTCCAGAATCAGTTCCATGTGGACTTTCTTCATCCTTCTAGTTACTAATGCCTTCTCCCAAAGGTTACTTCATTTCTGTACTGTTTACATTTTGCACATCCACATGTTCTCCCCAACTAGAATTTATATAGCTCCTACTACATGACAGGCATATAATGCTAAGCACTTTACAAATGTTGGTTCATTTGATCAGACTCTATGAGGTAGGTACTGCTATTATGTCCCTTTTACACTTGAGAAACTGAGGCAAACAGAGGTTAAGTGATTTGACCAGGTTCACATACTTAGTAAGTATCTGAGGCCGAATTTGAACTCCTGTTCCAGTACTCTACCCACTGAATTATCTAGCTGCCTTTGAAGTACAAGGATAAAACACAGAGACTAAGGAAAGAAGTGGGAGAAAGATAGTAACAAAAAGGTTTCAACCAAAGCAACTTCAAGACATTACAGCTAAGCTAGTATTTCCTAATCTCCCACATACAGGATATCTTACAGAGTTGGGTATGAAGACAGCTGCTCAATAAACCTCAATTTGGCATTAGAAGAGACCACTGCATTACTTATCCAACATCAAATCCTTTACATAAGCTATTTCTTTTTCAACAAATACTTGCCAGATTTTTTTCTTCTGATAAACCACAGGACATACCTAGCAGCTAGTATCATCTAAGTGTGGAACAATGGCCTAGATGATGCATTTTTTTTCTACTTACTCTTGTCACTGCTATATTTTTCAAGGCCTTCCTAGGCAGGAAAAAAACAATCACGACTAGGTTATGGATTTGAATGCCAAATAGAGGATATTACATTTGATCCTATATGTGCTAGGGAACTGCTGGATTTTATTGAAAAAGAAAGGATCACATGGTAAGATTAATACTTAAAAATCTTGTTGGCAACTGAGTGGAAGATGCATTGGAGTGAGGAAAGCCTAGCAGCAGGCACTGGTAACTTAGGAGTGAATACATTTGGCTGAATGATGAGATCAGAAGCCAGACTGTAAAGAATTAAGAAGAGAACAAGAGGAAACCAAGGAATTTAGGCAAAAGGTAAGAAAGACACAAAGCAATAGTTGATGGAAGGCTCGAGGAGTTTTTTTGAGGATGGGGGAGATATGGGCATGTTTATAGGCATAACAGTCAATAGATAGGGAGAGATGGAATCTAAGTGAAAGAGTAGGGATGATAGACAGAGAGGGCAATCTGTTGCAGAAGACTGGATAGAATGGAAGAATTTGTGGAGGGAGAGCTATCTGTCTTCACCAAGAAGAGCCACATCTTCATGTGAGATGAGAATAAAAGAGATGGCAGTGGCAGAACGCATCTGAGCGAGATAAGATGGAATGGAGGAAGCTCTAGGGAATGGCCTCGAAGGGGAGAATATGTGAGAAGAATTCAAAGATAGGAAAGGGACAGGTTATAAAGAGCTTTAAATCACAAACAGAGAAGTTTATATTTGCATCCTCAGCTTACAGAAAAGCCATTGAAAATTTTTCAGTAAGAAGGTAATATTACAAGTAACAAAGAAGGTCAGATAACAAGTAACGGATTTGATTAGTAACTGGCAACTGAGTGGAAGTTAGATATGAGAAGATGAAATAGAGAAAGAAGACACAAGGCAGGAAGTTTCAGAGCTATTGCAAGAGAAGTAATAAGGTACTAAATGGGCTGTTGGTCTTGGAACTAGAAATGAGGGATGTGTCCAAGAGATGTGGGAGGGAAAAGAAAACATGGTGACTAACTGGGGTGAATGAAAGTGAAGAGTCAAGGATGATACCGACGGTATGAACCAGGGAGACTGAAGGATGGGGTGCCCTTGATAATAAGAGGGGTGTTCAGAAGAATGTCTGATTTGGGGAAAAAGATAAGTTCTGTTTTGACATATTGAGTTTGAAATGTTTAGGAGGTATCCAGCTGAAAATGTCATATAAAAGCTGGTGGTGAAGCAGGCTAGGAACTCAGAAGAGGGAGTATGACTGAATATATAGACCTAGGAACTATTCAGAGAGAGACAAATTGAACCTATGGAAGTTAATTAGATCACCAAGTGAGATGATATAGAGAGAAAAGGGAAGAGGGCTCATAACAGAGCCTAAGGGACTCCTAATGGGCTTTAATGGAAGCAAGAGGGATGAAGAGCCAATATGGAAGAATTAGAAATGGTGAGGGAGGTAAAGAGGACAATGAAGAAAGAACTGTGCAATGAAATTCAGAGAGTGGAGAATCTGGGAGGAGGAGATGATCAACAGTACAGAATGCCACAGAGAGGTCAAGAAGAATGAGGACTGAAGAAAATCCCTAAGAGATTATTGATAAATTTGGATAGAATGCTTTCAGTTGAATGAAGAGGCCAAAAGCCAGAATGCAGAAGGTTTAGAAGAGAGTGCTAGGAGAGGAAGAGAAGATACCTGGTACAGCTATTTCAAGGGCTTCAGCCCAGGGAAGGAGGAGATGGATAGAATGATAGGTAGCTTGGATGACAGAATTTAGATGATTTTTTAAAGGATGAAGAAATTTGAGCTTGTTTGTTGAAAAGAGGGAAGGAATCAGTTTATAGAGAGTAAATGAAGTTTGTGAAAAGAGTTGACAGGAGCGATCTGCTGAGTAGAATGGGTAGGTGGATTATGGGTGCACGGAAAGGTGCAAGGGTGCCTTGGGAAAGGCACTCAGGGAAAGGCTTCAGAGGGAAATGAGATGATGCAAAAGGAAGAAAGGAACAACAAAGTGCTATTGGCAGATGACCTGAAAAGTAAGAGGAAAGATCTTCGGGAAGAAGGGTAGGAGAGAAGAGTTTGGGAATAGCTGCTGTGGTAAAAGAGACAGAGAATCAATTAGGGAGTAGTAGATGTAGTACCTTGCTTTAATGCAGGGGCTGGATGGCATTACATAACATATATATGTAACATAAATTTATAACAGACCCAGTTCTGTTCAGCTGCATGTGAGTAGGCGTATAGGTGGCAGATGGTGTGAATAAACCTGAACTGGGGTTAAACAAGGTGGAATCAGCAACAGCACAAGCAGGCAAGAGACTCGGAAGGTGGAAGAAGTGTCAAACTGAACTCTTCACCAAAGGGTCAAGATTGAATAGGAAAAGAAATGTAGCTAGTGCATGGATTGGAAGACTAGAGTGATTAGATATCATAATGAGTGTGAAGAAAAGTGTTAAGAGTTATACAGCCTAGGGAAAGATGGAATGATAAAGGATTCTAATCAGGCAAAGGTATTTCAGAGTTCATTAACATGAAAACAAAACACTGCAGAGGATGGTAAAATCAAGGATATGACTATGCCTGTGTGCAGGTGAGGTGGAATAGAGGAATAGGTTGAAGACTGAGACAATGGAAAGTTATTTGAAGGCCCCTAGTATGAAGTTGGGCACCTAGAGGGTGCAGTGGATAGAGCACTGGGTGTGGAGTCAGGAAGATTCATCTTTCGTGAATTCAAATCTGTTCTCAGGCACTTATCAGCTGTGTGACCCTGGGTAAGTCACTTAACCCTCTTTGCCTTAGTTTTCTCATGTGTAAAATGAGCTGTAGAAGGAAACGGCAAACAGCTCCTGGATCTTTGCCAAGCAAACCCCAAATGGGGTCAAAAAGAGTGAAACATGAATGACAATAACTAAATAAGAGTAGGAAATCATGATTTGAGGGAGAAACTAGAGATTCGTAGATGATGGCTACCAGGTACCAGAATGCCAAAGAAATTTGGATAATATTAACCTCAAAGGAAAGATTGCTGGGGGATGGCGTAAAAGGAGAATATAAATGCTGCAATGGGGAACAAGGAGCATTCTGATTTCCCCACCATGACCAGGGACATTTTGGTATAGTAAATATACTAGGATATGTGTGTAGCAAAAAGTTAGGAGGAGACAGTGTGAATACAGGGTGAATGGATGTTTGCGGTACCCGCAATTTTATAACATTTCCTTGATACTGAGCACCGTAGTCATTTAAATGGGAATGAAAAATACTTTCAAATTGGGAGGAACTGGGTAAAATACGATTACATATGTATACTGTATTCACAAAATGATCATACTGGATGGTTTCCCTCGATTATTATTTTAGACAATGGATTTGCCAGAAAATGGTTTCCATTTTCTACATCCAGACCAAAGACATTTTATGTAATTTCTACTCAAAGCCATTTTCTAAAATTTACCACAAAGTCCCTCTAGCATAGGATTATATTGTCCCTTTTCTTCTGTCATATGGGAAATGACTCTTATATTAATCCTGTTTTATTTCAGTTAACCAAGCAGGAATCATTTCAAGGCCACATTTGTTTCAACATAATTTTATTAAAGTCACACTTGGGGAATCCAATTCCTGTAATGGTATTTACACTCCATGATGGGCTTGGTGTCAGAGGGAATAACAGACATGAGTCTTATAGTTCACGTGCAGAAAATCTCAGAGAACTTTAAATATGACTTTGTTTTTGCTTTATTACAACAGTATATCATATGTTCATATTATGTACTGTGTGATTCAGCCAATGTAACACATCCAAAAAATGACAGGAACATGACATCTGGAAAGGGCACATAGAATTTCCTTCAATTTCAGGTTGAGTTCTAAAAAAAATCTTTTAAGGAAAAAATGGGGAGAGAAAACTGATCAGTGCCAGTGACATGTTCAACAGGACATGGACTATTAGCAGTAATTTTAAAAGCCCTACAATTCAATTCCTCATATAGTTTTAGAACTGTTTTCTGATTTCAAAAATAAGCTGTTTAATCTTTGTACTTGTAAAATGTGGTTCGTTTCATTAGCTATGCTCCTCTGATCCTTTTCATTTCAGTGTTCTGGCTTTCTTTCCTTTTGCTCACATTCATACTCTCTTGCTAATAAAAACAAAGTAGTACTTGAAAAGTCATATGGTCTTGTACACTGAAAGAAGTTCCATTCAGTGTTTATTTTTAGACATAGTTTTTTTTTTCTTATAAAACACACTGCAGTCACCAAGCTGAATGAGGCTCCCCATTTTTATGGATAAGGCACTGTTAATTCTTCCTCTAGCAAGTAGTAGACTACGCATCTCTGCAAATGACAGTCTCTCAAACTTCGCACTCCGGTGAGTAAGATGTGAAGAGAAGCCAACAAGCTAATAACAGTCTTAAGAAGCCACTGTTCATTTACTTGGAAGGCTATGACTTTTACTCTTATTTTTAGAAAGGGAAATGTTTTTCCACATCTCCAAATAGAACAATCATTTCTTTTCTTTTCTCTTTGATAAGATTTTCCTATGAAAATCCTTTTATCAATAAATGCAGAAAAATCCACAAGCTGTAAAGAGAAGGTAAACTATATTCTGAAGGTGTCTATTCTAAATGTTTCCTCTACTGTTTCAAAGTCAGTCATTAGAGATTGCGAATGACTTTTTAGTAGATTAATATCCAGTGGATAGAGTTTACATAACTTCTGGCTGAAGTAGGATCATGAGTCATGCATACTGATAATTGATTAAAGTTAAATGGATGTAATAAGAAAAGACACTGGAATTTTAGATGCTGATATAGAATCCTTCTGTAGTAAATGGATACAAATTTTAAATTTCATGAAGTGATTGTGAGGTTAACCCCAAAGCACATGGAATGAATTAGAAGAACCAATTCGGCAAATTTAAACAAAAAAGAAAAAGTAGCTAAGAATGAGATTTAAATGATAAAGCAAAACCACCTCCCAAATCTTCACAGCATAAAACATTTCTACCAATCAAATCATACAAGACTTTAAAAACACAAAAGCACATGTTAGAACACATAGCACCCTGTGCTGGGCACACTGCATTCTTTCCAGGTCAAGTAAGTACTTTCTTCCATTTCAAATATAAACATAGCGGGAACTGCATGAAAAAGTCACAAAGGTAGGAGCTAGAATTTCTCAAATTAACTCTTTCCTATGACTTCTGCTATTCTTTTTTAAACTGTTTGCTTTTTCATTTTTATAGCTCACAGATGATTGATTTTAAAAAGAGGCTATTTAAAGGTGACAAATTACAAACGTTACTTGCTGAGGCACTGGAACTAATTCTGTAGCCCAATCCCCTCAAATATGTCTGTGTGCAACCCTGCTTCTTCCCTCACCACACACATTTTGGAAAGACCTAGCATTTCACAAGGGCAATCCCACCTTCTTTTTCAGGATGGTAATTCACTAGTAAACATTAGTATTTCTAACAAATTTATTTTGTTTTATTTTTAATTTATGGAATAAAACAAGTGTTTCCATAACAGTACAATGAAAAAGATGATTCCACATGAAACTGCAAATCTGCTATGCACAACTTGCTATTTCTTTCGAACATACAACAAAATTATCATATAAATTTCTCTTTTTTCTTCTCTCCCCCACCCTCTGCCCTGTCCTAGAGATGGACATCATTAGACACAAAGAGGTATATGTGTATACATGTATATGCATGTATATATTATATAGATAAGTGTGTGGGCGTGTATAAAATTGTTCTACACATAGCTTTATACATCAGTTCTTTCTCTGGATGCAGCAATACCGCTACTAGGTCTATTTCCAAAGATAATTAAGGAAAAAGAAAAAGAACTTTTTTGTTCTAAAATGTTTATAGCAGTTTTCCTTGTGGTGGCAAAGAACTGGAAATTGCAGGGAAGCCCATCAACTGGGGAATGGCTGAACAAGTTGTGGTATATGACCGTGATTGAACGCTACTGTGCTATAAGAAATGATGAGTTCAACGATCTTAGGAAAACAAGGAAAGACTTGCATGAAATATTGAAGAAGGAAATGAGCAGGACGAACAGAACAAATGTTTTTTAATGTAATGTAAAGTTAACATCTCAGTGATCCAGACAACTCACTAAGACTATAAAATTGCAGAGAGGTGCTGCCCTGCATCGTCAAAGAGATTTTCCTTATCTGTGAATTCCCTACATAAATGAAATCATGGATCATAGTCTTTTATCTATGTGCCTATCCAAATAGAGAATGAGGAACAAATAACCTGTGGGCTTTAAAAGGAATCAATCATACTGATGAGATACTTTAAAACAAAATTTTTAAGGAGTAATAGAATTTGAAATCTACAGGAACGTAGACCTTTCATCTTGACAATACCTGTACAGAACAAGTTTTCTTGTGGTTTTAAACTTTCTATGCCTGCTTCCTTTTTTGTTTCTTTATTTGTTTAAACAGCAAGCAATTCAGAGCTCTCCTCTAATAGACTGGGTATATATTGGCCATGGTTAATCTCAAACGATGAGGACTGAGCACAGCAAAGTTTTATCTGAATAATGAATGTGAAACCAAGCCTTAGAAATTGGCCTTAGTGCTATTTCCTATCATAGCTCCTGTTTGTTTGTGTTGGATTTCTTATAAATTGGGTGTTATTTCCTTTCCACAAAGTTTAAATGTAAAATGGGCCAAGAAGGTGTTTTTTGGCTTCTTTCCCTCCACCCACCCACCCCCCAAAAATAAATAAGTCCATTGCTTGGATTATGTAAGAAACATTCCCATGATACTCCATCTACCACCAAAATGTTGGCGCGTTGAATTTCTTCTTGTCCCAACCCCACCTCCAAGGCTGAAAATTTTTAAAGTTTCCTTAAAACTAAAATGAACAAAAAACAACCTTCCAGTGCATATCTATGCCCCCAAAGAATCATTTATCTCTTCTCTTCACAGCTGAAAGTTGCAAACTCTTAAGTAAATTGGTTCAGTTTATTTTGACTTCCTGCCTAGACTCTTCCTTCCAGAGAAAACATTAGAGCAATATTTTCAGTCATTAAGTACTCTTAAAATTAAATACTGCTATTTAAGCTAAATCTCTCTCTCCCTCTCTCTCCCTCTTTCTCTCTCTCTCTCTCTCTCTCTCTCTCTCTCTCTCTCTCTCTCTCTCTCTCTCTCTCTCTCACATACACACACACTCTTGAACATGGGTGATTTTTTAAAAATTCTTGTGGACCTGACAAATTTCCAGCATGAAGGGGAGACACATAGGCATATCATTAGTTACTTCCATTTTTACAGAAGCAGAAATTGCATAAGAAACTTTACAAAAATGGGCTTTGTATATGCAACAAAATGTAATACATCGTGGTGCACTACAAGTGCAAAATTGTCTCTGCCCAGTTAACTAGAGGGGTGAGGGGGAGAAGCTGTTGAAAGTTCATGCACCCCTGTTGCACATTTGTTATAATTAAACAAGGAGATTATACAGACTGCTGACAAGGATTATCAAAATAGAATGGCGCCACCTGACCCTTCCCATCCCATTAATTAGCAAAGAATTTGAGGTGCCAATTAACAAGAAGCAGCAGAAAAAGATCAGTAAACACAGCTCATACTGAACTTGAGAATTAACTCTTTTAGTTCAAGCTTCATTAACTGTCTTGCCTAAAACTGAATCCTCCAATTTTTCTGGTTTCATTACCAGTTTTGAAAAGAAATTTTCCTGTTAAAAGAAGATTTTGCTGTGTATAACCTAGTATATACTGAACATGTTGGAAATAAACTAAAATAGCAAATATATCTATTGTTGTAGCCAAACAAGCTTTTAGGACTTCTCTTTAATGGAAGATATGCAACAATTTGTGAAGCTAGGAGTGCAGCAGATAGCGCTCTGGGGCTGGAATCAGGAAGAACTGAGTTCAATTATGGTCTTAGACCCTTACTAGCTATGTGATCCTGGGCAAGTCACTTAACCTCTGTTTACTTTAATCCACTGGAAAAGGAAAGGGCAAACCACTCTAGTATATTTGCCAAGAAAACCCCAAGCGGGGTCACAAAGAGTTAGAATGCCCGAAATGACTAAACAACAACAACATTTAACAATTCAAATCCTCCCAGAAGCTGGAAGATTTTATTTGTAAATTCATTATCTTTTTTTGGCTATGCTAGGGTTCTGTTTAGTAACTATGTTTTTGTGTATTAAGTGGTTTTCAGCACGCTGGCACCTCAGCAATCTGGAAAATCCACGAAAAATTTCTTGGCCCTCACTTTGTGCCAGAGAAGAAGTCTAATTTTTTTTTTTCTTTTATGGGTTGTTTACAGTATGTTACTGAAAAATTTAGATTAAGTTTTTGGTCATAGGCTATGTGTAGGTCAGTGTTAAGCTAAAAAATACATTTTCTGTGTTATCTGCTAGCCTTTATGTGTCATCTGCAGCTCCCACAAAACTCCCCCAAAAATTTACATTTAATTTCTTATGCCAATTCATGATATAACAACACCATGATGGGAAAGTCGCAATGTGGAAGTGATAACTGTAGACAGAAACACCACCGTCTCCAGAGAGCCAGACTCTCAAATGACCCAAAATTAACAGAGAACTAAGATAAATGAGAAGAATCTGTTAATCGTCCCACTGTGTGCCAGGCATTGTGCTAAATATGCTGGGGGCTGCAAATGTACAAATAGGCCCAGCTAATCATACTAATAGGCACTAGTGTCCAAGAGAATTTGGTCTGGGGGAGTTAAAAGGGTTATGAGTGGAGCACAGGCCAATCAATCGCCACACCCGGTAAATGACAAACTGTTCAAGCAAGCCTTGGCTCCCTGTTAAAAGGATGGAAAGCTGGAATTTGAAGGTAGCTCTGGGGATGGCTAGATATAGCTGGTTGAGCAAATTTGAACTCTAAACAATCAGAACAGTTTGGTCCTACCAAAGATGGAGTTCTAACATTCTGGGTGGTGATTGCCTCTGGTTTGGAAAGCAGCTGTCCTGGGTGGGGGAAAGGGGTAGAGCACAGTGGAAAATCTGATAGCAAAAGGCCTCTACTAGGTAGATGCTTTTTTTTTTTTTATTTAGTGTCCTTTCCACCAAACAGAAGACTTCTCCAAGGCTATAAACTGGGTCCTCTTCTCTTTTCTCTCTATACTCTCATATTTGGTGATCTCATCAACCCTCATGGGTTTAATTATAATCTAATACAAATGATTCCCAGATGCGTATAGTCTGTCCTATTCTCTTCCGGGTGCTTCCGTCCCACATCTCCAACTACTGATCGAACATCTTGAACTAGGTGTCTCCCTAGACATCTAAAATTCAACATTACCAAAACAGAGCTCCGTACCCTCCATCTCTACCCCACCCCCTTCAAGTCCTCCCCTATACTGACCTCTATTATTGCTGAGGACACTACAAACATCCCGGGCAAAATCTTACAATTCTTCTCAACTCTTCTCTCTAAATCACCCCTCATATTGAATCAGGTACTAAATTGTGTTGTTCCTATGATCACAGCATCTCTCATAAATTTCTCCATGTCTCCACTGACACAACCAACACTTTAGTTCAGACTCTTGACGTTTCTCACATGGACTGTCATTACTAGCCGCCTAATTGGACTCCCTGTATCTCCAGGATCTATTCATTCCAAACTACCTTCTTTATATAACCACCTCACTCCAAATCGCTTCCTACTGCACCCAAGTTCATATATAATGTCCTCTGTTGGGCATTTAAAGCTATTCGATGTCATCGCCCCTTCCTATATTTCTGCCTTCTTAACATTTGATCCCCTCCAAGTGGTCTACCTGTACTAGTCCATTTGCTTGTCTTCCCATACAACACTCCATCTTTTATGTGTGTACATTACATTGACAGTTTATATCCATGGAATGCCCTCCATCCTCACAGCTGCCTCTTGGCTTACCAGCTACATTCAAGTCTCAGCTCATCTTTGGGATGAGGCCTTTCTCAGTCTTTCCAGCTATTTTCCTATTTCAGATTACCTTCCCCATTAGGGGAATTTTCTCCTACTAAGTTTCTACTCCAAGAAGGCCAATGACAAGAAGAAAATCTCCCACATAGATCAGAGGTCCACAAGTATTATACATTTCATGTTTTCAGATTTTTCCAATGCACTTGAGCAATTTTGCTGGTTTTTTTTCTTTATACACATTATCTTGTATATGGAATTGAAGGAGAGGTATAATGGATGAAATCCTGTTGATATACACAAATCAAGGTACTAATAAAATTTTATTTAAAAAAAAAAGAAAATGACATGGCCTGTGAACAAATGATCATAGATGGCATACTTTCTCTTTATAACTGTTAAAAAAGACCTTGAGAAAGGTTTCTAATATGTTGGGTAGAACCTCTGTGGAAAATCCTTCAGAGAAAAGTGACAATCATCACACAGAATGGAAAGAGGTGGATAGACTACAACTCACAATGGTCAATGGAATACCCTCAATTATTGAGATCCTAAATCCACTAAAGTACTGAAGGCATCAAATACTTTAAAATTCACCATTCATCATTAAGCAGAAGTAATTTCATCTAGGCCTCAGTTTCTACATCTGTAAAATTAGGGAGGTTACACTAGATAGTCTTTCAGAAGAACAATTTCTAAATTTCACCAATTCTCTGATATAGACATTCTAGCATATCTATAAAAATTTAAATTAATTTTTAGTTAACATGCATTTCTTTTCTCTCCCTTCCATTCCATTAAAAAGAAAAACTGTTTCAAGAAGTATGTATTTCAAGAAAAACAAATTACCACATTGTCCATATGCAAAAACGTAGGACCCATCCTATATCTTGAATCAATCACATCTTTATCAGGGGGTGGGTGGGTAACACAGGTTAATCTATCCTTAATCCTCTGGATTAATGCCTAGCCACTGTATTGAGCAGAGATTTTAAGTCTTATGAAGTTATTTGTCTTTAGGATACTGTTATTTTTATACAATGTCCTCTTGGATATTTACATTCTTTTCTTCATCAGTTCATACAAGTCTTCCCAGAATTTTTTTCTGAAACCATCAGGTTTCAAAGGACTTCCATCCTTTCCATTATATTTGTATGCCATAAAATGTTCATCCGTTTCTCAATACATAGGCATCCCCTGAGTTTCCAGTTATTTGTCATCTTAAAAAGAGTTGCTATAAATATTTTCGTACATATAATCTCCCTTTCCTATTGCTTTTATTTCTTTTGGTACAGGATGAGCAGAGGCTTTACCAGTTATTCACAAGTTAGAGACTTTGGGGGTAGAGCTTCAAAATGCTTCTGCAGAATGGCCAAAAGAATCCACAGCTCCACCAACAGTGCATAAATGAAATTTTTCTCCATGGCCTTTCCAACACTTGTCACTTGACTTTTTAAAAATATTTGTTTTCCAATATAATGGATATGAGGTTGAAACTTGAATTCGCCTGTATTTCTACTGCTCTAATTATTGGTCAATTGGAGCAATTTTTGTCATATGGCACAGGCATACTTCTTCACATTTTTAGTACAGCTAGGACTAACTTCTTCCCACTTAAAAAAAATTATTTCCTTGAGATTTTTAACTTTTTGTTTTTCCAGATGAATTTTGTTATTATTTTTTCTAGTTCCATAAAGATATCCTTTAGTTGTTTGATTGACACTATGATATTAAATACGTTAATTTAATTCTAGTAAAATTCTTGTCATATTGGTTCTGTACACACAAAAGCAATAAATATGTGTCTAATCCTTTAAGACTTTATTTTCATAAAGATCCTTTTATAGTTTTATTTGTGGGGGTCCATTGTGTGTCTTTTTAGGTAAACAACCAAATATTTATACATTCTGTAATTATTTTAAATGAAAGTTCTCTATCATGTTCTAATGGATTGTTTATAATATATGCAAATGTTGATGATTTATACCCCATGATTTTGCTGAAGTTGGTGTTTCAACAACCTTTAGTTGACTCTTTAGGGTTCTCTAAGTAAATTGTTACATAACTGATTTGCAGATGATATCATCTGCCAAAACAGTACTATTTTTTCCTCTTTTCCTATGCTTATTCTTCCAGTTTCGTGCTCTTATCTTATTGCTATAACGACCCCTTCTAACACATTATCAAACAATAGTGATGGAAATGACATCCTTTCTTTGCCTTTAATTTCATAAGATCTATAGTTTATCTCCATTACATACAATTTGGCTGTTGGTTTTTAGCAAGGTAGATGTTGCTTAGCAAATTTCTGTGTTCTAATTTGTTTTTTTAAATAGAAATGGGTGTTATATTTTGTCAAAATCTTTTTTGCATCTAATGTTAAAATGTAGTGATTACTGCTGTAATTATTTTAAATGGGTTCTATTAATGTTGACAGTTTTCCTAGTTTTGAATTAATATTATATTCTTAGTATAACACCAACATTGTCATCAGAAACAATCTTTCTGAAATGTTGATATAATCTATTTACTACTGCTTTATTTTTTAAAATTTCGCACCAATTTTCATTAAGGATACCGACTTACTGTTTTCTTTCTATCTTGTCTCTCACTGGCTTAAATATAAAGAAAATTTAATCATAAAAAGAATTTGCATAATTGTTTTTATTTTGTTATTGCAAATAGATTATTTTAAATTAAAATTAATTTTTCTTTTAGTGTTTGACAGAACACACTTGGAAGTCAATCTGGAGCCAATGTTTTTGAGGGAGTTCATTTATTGTTTTTTTTTTTCAATTTATTTTTCTGAGATTTGGTATTTAAATTCTCAATTTCTTTTGCTATGTTAATCTGGCATTTTATATTTTGCTAAATATTTTTCCATTTCAATAAATTTGTCAATATCATTGGTATATACTTTGAGGCGAGGTAATTTCTAATAACTTGCTATTTCTTCATTCATTATGAATTCTCTTTTTAATACTGATAATTTTGTTCTCTCTTTTTAAAAGAGCAAGTTAACTATCTAGCCCTTTTATTTTTTAAAATGGTTCCTACTTTTATTTATTAATTCAGTGGTCTTTTGCTCTTATTTTTGTTCATCATTTTGTTTTCGGAATTTCTATGTTGTTGTTTAGTTGTGGGTTTAAGATTTGATGGTTTTCTAGTGTTTTTTTTTAAAGTTGCATGCCCAATTCATTGATCTCTATTTTTTCTCTTTTTCTACATGAAAGTGTTCAGAAATATTAACTTTCCACTGGGTATTGCTTTTGCTTGTATCTCAAAGATTTTTAAAAGTTTTCTCATTTTTCATTCCTTTTAATGAAATTATTATTGCTATGATTGGTTCTCTGACCTACCAATTCTTTAGAATTGTTTACTTTGTCTCCAAATAGCTTTTAAGCTTTTCTTCAATGGACCTTTATTAAATATAATTGTATGGGATTGTGGTATCAGTCATAACCCTGGGCAAGTCACTTAACTCTGTTAATTCATCTGTGAAATGAATTGGAGAAGGACATGGCAAACTGCTAAAGCACCTTTGCCAAGAAAACCACAGATGGGATCATGAAGAGTCAACGATGACTGAAAAGACTTAAACAAGAAATCAGTCATGATGTAATTTGTTTTTCTCCATTTGTTTGTGAAGATTTGTTTTAAAGCCCTAATGTAGAATGAATTTTTATAAACATACCATGCATAACCAAGAAATGTATATACTCATTTTATTGCCATTCAATAATCTCTACAGAGTTCTAACATATCTATTTTTCTAAAATTGTGTAATACTCAATTTCTTGTTTATTTTTTGGTTGAATTTATCTACGCCTAAAAGGAATACATTGAGGCCACCACTTCATTGTAATTTTATTGTCTACATTTCCCTGTAATTCCTTTGTTTTCCCCTTAAGTAATTAGATGGCATTCCCTTCAGTTTGCATGTTACGAACTGATATTCATTATCTATTAAATCTTTCAGCACAATGTAATTTCCTTGTTTAATCTCTTTTGAGTCAATTTTTGTTGTTGCC
>CM053623.1:291198703-291216327 GCA_028646595.1 Phalanger gymnotis | reverse complement strand
TCTTCTCTTCCTACAGAAGTGCTTTTTCTTGCCACTTTTATGTGAGATAATGTACCCCATTCTATCTCTTCCTATCTCCCTCTCAATATATTCCTCTCTCATCCCTTATTCTCAAGTGTCTTTCTCATAAAACAAACATTGTTGGATTTCTTATCCATTGTGCACTCTTCTTCCATGGTCATCCACTTACTTCCTTATTGATGGTTGATAATTGACTCTATCCTATTCTCTTACCCTTTTTCTCTAGGTTTTCCACCCCCTTGTTTACAAAGGAGCAGGATAGAAAAGAATATATACTCAGTTCACTAGTGCTCTGTTGTAATCAGCCTTCCTTCCCCTAACTCTCTGCTTTTCTCATCTAGAATACAATCAAATATTCTTATCCATTCTTTTTTTGCTTTTAAAAGCCATCTTCGTGATCCACTCTCTTGAGTTATCTTGTTTTACCTATGATGAATTTCTTCCTGAATCTACTCTCCCCTTTACTCTCATCATCTGCCACCAGGCTGAACTTCTCTGGGATTTCTCTGACTTCTCTACAATGCCCCTGGTTCAGGTACCTTCCCCTTGCCCCAGATTTTCTGATTTCTTTTGTCTCTTCTCCAATTAGACTGTAAGCTCCTTAAGAGCAGGGGTTCTTTCTTTTCCATATTTGTATCCCTAGAGATCCCTAGAGCTTAGCACAGTGCCTAAATGTTTGTTGACTAACTGTTCTCCCTTCTTCCCATTTCTTCCTCATTTCATTGTAGAGTTCACCAAACACTATTTTTCATCAAATAATGTGTGTGCATATTTTATCCTTCTTAGAACCCTTCATATGAAAGTAAGTTTTGAGAGAGAGCAGCTCCCCCACCCCTTCCTCCTGAAGTTATAATCTTCTATTTGCACACTCTGATTATGTGGGATAAGTCCCTTCATCTTTCCTCTCTTTTTCTTCCCTAATTCATTCCTTTCAAGTCTTTCCTCCAAAGATCTCACTTGTTTTCAAGTTTTTTTCCTCTAGTGCTCTTATTTATAGCATGTTTAGCTCTTTAAAAAAGATAAATCATCCTTGCTTTAATTTCTCTCAGGATTTCTAGTTGATTTTATGGCTGTATAATCCTAGGCAAGTCTCAACTCCTCAGTGCTCCCCAGACAATGAATTAAGACTATAAACTGTATTGATAGAGGAGATACTCCCATAAGGGTTTCCTATAGAGGACCACACTCCCTCCAAAAACAGCAGTTAGAATGAATTTTACCTTTTTTACCATTAGATAATTAAGAATATTCAAGTGACACAGCATATCCCAACTAATGTAAGAGACATAGAAGATTATACATAAACCAGACATTTTAAAAAATACTTCTAAGATTGAAGAGCTCTGAATAAGACTTCATTTGCCAAACAATACCCTTGAAATGGGGCAGAAAGGCAACAAAGTTCACCAGGCCACAAGGGTACAATAATGGGGTATACAAAGCACATTATCATCATCCTCATACTGTATCCATGTACAGCTTTCTGAGTATTTGCACAACTATTATTTCAGTAGCTTCTATTCATATGGTTCACCCCTCCATAGAAGGTACCCCAAATCTCCAGTTGTCCTGATCTATATTTTGCCACTGTGCACACATGGTTCTGGAGGAGAAATTGATGCTGGTGACTTTGCACAGCCCTCCCTCACTTAAATCTAATTCAATTGCAAGTCAGGGCATCACCTTCCTGATGTCATGGTCCCCTTCAAGAATGAAAGACAAACAACAATGGCCCTAAATAGTACTTTTCATATCAATTACCACAACTCAAATGGCATAAAGCATCTGTCTGTCATATCAAAACCTAGGGATGGATTTACCCAGGGTGCTCAGTGAAAATTTAGTGACAGAATGACTGATGTCCACATCTCTAGCCAGCTTCCTAACCCTGCCTGCCTCTTCTCCAAGTGACCAAATCTCATCAAGGGTTGCTCTCTGGTGTTCAGACCAAGTTCAGGTAAGAAAAGGACATAGACAGGATTCAAGGCCTTGAGAAGATGGAAATGTCATGAAAAGAAGAATCATGGCAGACCAGTAAGCACCAAGAATAAGTATTTCAGGATTCTCAGTCTTGCTTTGCCTTTGATTATACAATCTTGGGGAGTTCATCATTTCTCTGGGTCCAATAACCTCACCTATAAAATGGGGAAGTTGGATGACATATGCCCCAATTCTAGGTTTCTAAGAACTGGCTAAAATCTGTTTTCTCTCCAACCTTGAACCTCAATCAAAGGTCCCACCAAACTACTCAAGTGTTTAGCAGGGAGGAGGATGGAGAGAGGAGGAAAATTCTGGACTGGAGTGCTCTCCCTCTACCTCCACTGATACTGGAATATACCACCGTCTTAGCAAATGTAATTGAGGTACACCTTCTTGCCCCAACACTTTTCGCCTATATGTGTACACTTACCGTACTAAAGGAATTGGAAAGTACTATCCCCAGTTGAGAAGGATTAAGTTACAGTCATTATTAAATACCTCATTTGCTGGACAGTATGCTGCTAAGTGCTAAGGACAGGCAGCTAGGTGGCATAATGGATCAAGTGGTGGATATGGACTCAGGAAGACTCATCTTTGTAAGTTCAAATCTTACCTCAGACACTTACTAGCTGTTTGACCCTGGGAAAAAAGAACAAATAGGAAAGGAAGGTAGTTCTGCCATGTTTTGCTCTGGTTTTCTTTTTTGACCCTCTTACTTGATTCTCTCCCTTGAGAGCCTGGCACAGTGATTTGCACACATTCACTCCCTACATATTTGTTGTCTGCAAACTTTTTAACTGGTCAGGAAGTCAGAGCTTCCAGGGAATAAATGTGTGGTGCTATTGGTGAATTCTGATGGACCAAACTAACTTATGATGTAATATACCAAATAAGTTAGACATTTACATATTTTTCCAAAGTCATCATTCCTCAGTTCTCATAATTCTTTAATTTTTACTCACAATTCCAAAGCACTGTTTCTTATGGGAGAGGATTCTCCCCAACCTCCGACCCCAGCCTCAAGCAAATAGGTATGGGGGAGAGACTGAAGCATCCTGGACATGGAAGCACGACTGAGCAGGAGAGTTTTGACTCTGCAGAGAGGAGAGGTGCAGGGATGGAAAGGCACCAGATACAAGTGATTATCAAGGAAGGGAGCTGCTACCCCAAACCAAATAGAATTGCGACTAGATGGACCCTTATCTGGCTCACTGCTCCCTTTAAGAAGTGGTCTGCCTGAACGAAATTTGCTGTCTGAATAGATCTACTTGCCACACTGTGGGACATGATGAAATTATCTCCTTCTCATCCTCTCATCTGCCTAGCTGAATAGTATCATTACCCCCTAGAACTTCCTTCTCTATTTATATCTTATTTATTTGCTATTTATTCTTTTTCCATGTTTTACCTCAACATAAAGAAAAGCTGGCTTCTGTTACATTTTTAGAAAGTATTTTCTATAGAGAACTGAACCATTCATGTAAGGAAAGGTCAAGAGAGAACTGAGACGTGCCTCAGACTAAACCACAAACATATTAATCAATTTAAAAAATGTAATAAACACTTACTATATGCTGAGCATTATGCTAAGAACTACAGATACAAAGAAATACAGCATAAAGAAGGGTTTCACCTATAATCAGGGTTGATATGAAAATCTTAAACTGTGTTTATAATTACCAAAGAATGGGTACTTCTATCTCAGAAAAAGTCAGTGTTGGTACACAGCTTCTCATATAATTTATTCATTCTTAGAATCCATGTAATTTTCCTGGAAGAGTTCTCTGTAAAGTTCAGACTGTGTCAAATATTCAATAGATTTCATTTCCCTAGTCCTCAGCTATTCTTCATAAATAATAGATATGGGAAAATACTTCTAAACTTGTGAATAAGAGTATTAGGTACAAGTAATTTTATCCAGATAAACAGGACTGAAAGAGATAGGAGAGGGAGAACCAGCAAGACCTCAGTTCAAGACCCACCTGTGACAAATACTGCTTTCATCATTTGGGCAAATCACATTACCTCTCAGTTCCACAGGCAACTCTCTTAAGTCAGGAAGTTTCTGAGTAGGTGCTGACCATTACTTTGAGGAGCCTGATTCACATTACAAGGCCAAAAAAGAAGGCAGGACTAAAATCTTATTTACATAACTGATGATGGTTTGGAAGAGACCCTGGGTTTTGGAAGACTATATCGGTGGAGTGCAAACTTGGATAGACCTACCACAAAGCTCAAAATAACAGATTATTACTCTTTTCATATGATCAAGTCTGTAAAATAACTTTCCAGTGCATTTCCTATGAAAATAAATACCAAATAAATACCAATAAATACCAAAAATTGTACATTACATCATAAGTTAGTTTGGTCCATCAGAATTCACCAATAGCACCACACATTTATTCCCTGAAAGCTGTGACTTCCTGACCAGTTAAAAAGTTTGCAGACAACAAATATGTAGGGAGTGAACGTGTGCAAATCACTGTGCCGGGTTCTCAAGGGAGAGAATCAAGTAAGAGGGTCAAAAAAGAAAACCAGAGCAAAACATGGCAGAACTACCTTCTTTTCCTATTTGTTCTTTTTTTCCAAGATGATTATAAAATGTATTCCTTCAGGAATGCTTTAAAAATATTTTCTTGTCATAACCATGGATTCCACTGGTCATTTCTGTAAGATGACTGCTTAGTTTTATGGGAGACACCGGAATACTAACCCAAATGCTATAAATTATTAAGAAATAATTTTTCTCAGAGAAAATTTGCTCCTTTCCCCAACCCACCTATAGAAACACCATCTTCGTATAAATCCTTCTAATTTTGTCTGTGCTATTAAAAAAAAACCTTACTTATAATATGCTAAATGAAGGACAGATGTTTTAAATGTTGGGTCCATAATGAAGCATTAAAATGCTGCTGGCACCAGGAACCCTGTGATACAGTTTAGTCTGTTTTTGTAATAGGCGTGTTTTTACAGCTGCAAAAGCACTAAAAATGACTGTCTCTGCTCCAATATTAATACAAAATCAATGAAAATATCTTGACAGCTTGCTTGAAGACATTGAACTATTGTTCATATCAAAATCATAACACTGGCACATTCTTACCAATGTACTTTAAGGGGTTAAATGTTTAAGTTAGTAAGACAAGACCCAATTGAAGGTTCTCTCGCAAGTACATCTTTTAGAATAATAACAACATATCTTATTGAAATGGAATTCATTGCACTTCATTGGCCAAAATTGGTTATTAACTCTCTCTACAAGTTTTTTGGGTTGATTTTCCCCCCATTTTGCCCAAGCTAGAAAGGCAACCACCATTCGTGGGCCAATATCATGAGAGATCTGGTCCACTGTGCAAGGACATCCTCATGCTGGACTGCCCCCCCCCCCACCATGGAGGCCCCTTCCTCCCATTGGTGATGTCCTTACTGAGGCCTTCATTTGGGAAACTGGCATATAGACAGTGCTTATTGATTCTTGTTACCCACCTGCCTACCTTCTCTATTCTCCAAAACAAAATAATATTCCTAAAGCATAGGCCTGCTTTAAAGCATAGGTCACTTCTCCACTCAAGTAAATTCTGTGGCTCCCTATGAATGCGGCCTCCATTATAAAGCACAACCTTGCATGCTGAATATTTAAGACTTTTCATAAAATCTGTCTCCTGCTTATCATTTCCAAACTGATCACACATTACTCCTCATTACATATCACATTTCCTTAATACACAGACCTATTTGTTGTTCCCCGTATATAACATTTTATATTCTACCTCCATAACTTTGCATAGGCTTTCCTCTAATTTGGGAATATTCCTGCTCCTCTCCTCCACCTATAAGAATATCTGCCTCCCTACAAGAACAGACTGTGAGGCCACCTATATCTAACCCAAGGCCTTTCCTGATGCAGTTGGGAATGCTCTTGCCATGCCCAATTACATACAAATACATACATACACACATACATATATACACACATATACATGTATATATGTATGTGTGTGTATACACACACACACATATAATGTGTATGTATGTATGTGTATATATATTGAATTAACTGTTCTCTTTGCATCTTCTCCCCCCCATGTAAACTCCTTGATGACAAGGCCTATTTTGGTTAGAATCCCTGTGACCTTGCAATAATAGGCACTTAATAAAAACTTGATGAATTCAATTGGATTGATTTTTCCAAATGGGCCAAGCAAGAAGAGAACAGTAGGAAGTACTTTCCAAATAGTCAAAGTTAAGGACCAAAATAAAGTCTATATAAAATAAAGTTCAATTTTATTTACTCATTTACAGAAGCAAAACCCCAAATATCTCAATACTTTAAGACAATCTTTGTAGTCATGTGGAAATTCAGGGAATATTTAGGGCACAGAGTCTGATCAAATTCATATTTTACCAAATACCACAGAACATAAGAATTACGTTTGGAGTCTCTACACATGCAGATGCCCCCTCCAAAAATTTTTTTTTAAACTGATGTTTTATAATTTCATGTCAAAATACCATAATCTCACTGCAAAACTATTTGTTCCGAAACATAATTTGGTATAAGGTTGGATTCAATTTTGTACGATATCCAAAGGCATTAATTTCATTAGTAATAATAAAGTGCCAAGGGAATTTTGAAATTATATTTTACCTGTTGTAGTAATCCTAATAATAAAATTTACAATCTAATTATAAATTTTTGAGGGCAAGAACTGGATTGCTTTTCTTTTTTATATTTCCATTACCCAGGGCAATGCCCTTAACATGAAATGGCTTGTTGAACTGAACTGAATGAAATATAAAGAGGTTGGCATGAGAGAAGACCCCAAAGTAAAGAAGAGGAACTAACTCGTGAATTAATGCTGGAAGGAGAGTAGGCAGGGGAAACACATTGATTCTATATGTCACACCTGAATTATTGGACAGTTTGTTCCAAATTGTCTGCAAGCTTAATGAACAGTACATGGCATAACAAATTTACCCCTACATTCCTGGAACAAAGTCATCTAACTGGAATCCCTTATTTACTCCCTTTCAGATAAAAATTAAGGCTTTGTTTTCATTTACAGCAAGGAAACGCTATAAATATCCAAAGACTTTAAGGGACAAAAGTCATCAACTTGACACTGATTCTGTACAATATGGACACCTTTTCTTCAATGGGAGATACAAAATGCAAGTCAGTAAAGCCTCTGGAAGGCAGGCGAGATGTATCGTGTCATTAGAATAAACTTAATAAAGTGAATATGAGGCATAAATAGGAAATTTGCTCCCTCAATGAAAAGTGTGTTTTTTAATGTCTTATCCTTTCTTAATAAAAAATACACAGCTCTCTAGCTCCTAACCCTACCCCAACTAATCTACTTTTTTCCTAGAGGAGTTGAGGTTACTTTGTTGGTATTTACAAGTAGTGGGGACAAGGCAAGCACATACACCTGTATGCTCATTTCACACTGTTGGCTTTTTCCATGGTTCCACGGAAATCAATGAATTGCCAACATATTATTGTTGATCTTGAACAGACTGTTATGGCCTGAAGCCCTTAAGTGGGTTTAGATAAAGCACATATTAAATAGAAATGCAGGCTTTCCGTGCTTTAAGAAGACTTCGAACCTCTTGCTCTATTAACAGAATCTTTGTTGGTAGAGAATCACTTCAGACACACCACATCTTCCACCGTGGCCTTTTAGGGTACTCAAGGCTTGCAATGAAGATTCCAAAGCCCATCAGGCATCCACGAACATGAGAGTGGTATGGCTTCCCCATGATTATTTCAAGGATCCACAAATCAAAGAATCCTTACGTTAATCAAGTCACAAATAATAAGAATCTACAACCTTGGCTCCTCATTATAATATTATCTGACATCTGTATAGTGCTGCAAAGTTTGCAACATGCTTCACATATATATATGTACACACACACACACACACACACATATATACATATATGTACATATATACATATATACATATATATACATATATACATATATATACATATATACATATATATATACATATATATATATACATATATATACATATATATATATATATATCTCACCCTCTCAGATCTTTCTTCCCAAAGACTCATTCACACTGATAGGCTAGAACCCTGGAAAGCAGCTGATTATTAGTGTCAGGGTTCTAGGTTTAACCCAGTGGTTGAGTTGCAATAACTGTTGCTCACAAGCCACCACCAACTTGCTTCTCATTCATAATCAATCAGATAATTAGTTTTTTAGCCCCCCTCCCCACAAAAAATTACTCAGATGGTACAGCAATAAAGAGTAGTTATAAAAATAGCCTGGGGCAATGTTCCCATTAATATACACAGGATTCGTGGAAATAGTGGGCACAAAGTACAAAGGCAGTGAGGAACATGTTTAGTGAATACACAGCTGAAGTTCTAGAATAACATTTCTCTTCACAGATTTCTTTAAGAACTTCCCATTCGGGAACTCAGCTCTTTGTCAAAGCCACCCATTTGACTTTTGCACAGTTTGTGCTGGAAGGAAAAACATACTCATCTAAAGCCTAAAGTTGCCTTTCTGCAACATCCACCTGTTGCTCCTAGTTGTGTTCTCTAGTGCCAAGCAGAGCAAATTTCTCAAAAAATCTTACATCACCCCTGTAGTCATGCACAGGGTGAGAATGCATTCAGAAAAGAAACCAGGTCTACAGTGCCCTAAGCATTGCTGAAGGAAGGCACAAGATCAACTTCATTTTACTTCCAACAGTACCTAAATATACAATTCTCAACTTCACCCTCCTTGTAGCTACTTGACTATTTCTAATAAACTTTTATCATCTTCCTATCTCACTACTTAAAACTATATCAAACCTCTCCTCAACACTAATGCCTCCAGTGTTCTCATACATTACTTCTTTCCATGTACTCTAAGACAGTCATGTCAAATTCAGATAGAATCTGGTGAACTAAACCATACATAAGGAGATCATATTGACTTCAAAAACCACATATTGACATTATGTATGTTATATTATATTTTTATTTTGTTAATTATTTCCCAAGTGCATGTTGCTCTGTAGCTGGAGTCTAAGCCATACTAGCCTAATCTTGTTCTTCATCATCATCATTAGCATTTATATAACACCTACTATCCACCAAGCACTGCGCTGAGTCTTTACATACATTATCTCATTTGATCCTCACGACAACCCTGGGAGATATGTTGTATCTCCCTTTACAAGTGAGAATTGAAACAAATAGAGGTTGAGTGATGTCCAGGGTTACACGGCTATTCAGTATTATCTGAGGCTGAATTTGAATGTCTTCCTCACTCCAGACATAGCACTCAATCCAAATTCCATCTTCCATCTGCATATCTCTGCCCTGGCTGTCCCTCAAGCCTGGGATGGCCTCTCTTTGCCACTTCTACCTCTCAGAATCCATGGTTTTCTCTAAAATTCAGTTCAAGTGCTACTTTTCATAAGCTTTTCCTATTCCATCTCAGATGACTTTGTATAAACAAAATTAGAACATCTAGGATGAGAAGTAGTTAAATGTACCTGCTTTCTACGTATCTTGTTTTTACTGATTTATATACACGTTATCTCTCCCATTACACTATAAGATCCTTGAGATCAGAAACTTGTTTCTGCTTTTTCTTTGTATCCCCAGAGACTAGGACAGTGGCTGACCCAAAATCAGGACTTAATAAGTGTGTTAATGAACTGTTTCACCAATTTTTAAATCCAATTTATTTTTTTTTCTGGTCCAAATTCTCACTCTCTCCCCACCCCTCCCATGCCCATTGAGAAGGCAATAAATACAAACCCCATTGGAAATATAAAGTCATGCAAATTTCAACATTAGCTGTATTCTAGGAAAAAAAAAGGAAAGAGAAAAAGAGAATACTTCAATCTATACTCTGACCATCAAGTTCCTTTATCTAAAGATGGATACTATTTTTTGACATGAGTCCTCTGGAATTATAGGGGGTAGGCGGAGTCACTGCACTGATCAGTTACTAAGTCTATTACAATTGATTATCTTTACAATATTACGGTTAATATGTAAATTGTTCGGCTAATTTTGTTCACTTCATTTTGTATCAGTTCCCAGAAGTCTTCCCCGAAATCATAACTTTCATTATTTCTCACAGCAAAATAGTGTTCATCACATTTATATACCATGACTTGTTCAACCATTCCCCAAATGATGGATTGCCCCTCAATTCCCAATTCTCTAATAGTAAAAAGAGGTGCTATAAATATTTTTTGTATATATGGGTCCTTTGCCTCTTTCTTTGATCTCTTTAAGGTACAGATGTAGCAGCGGTATTGCTGGGTCAAAGGGTATGTACAGTTTAGTAGCTTTGGGGGCATAGCTAGGGGACCTTTGGATTTCTCAAATAGTTACTGTGTTTATTCGCTTCCATATACTGTGTACTAATTTGCTCCATTGATTGACCACTCTATTTGTTATCCGTTACTGAACTGTTTTGATGATTACAATTTTGTGATATAGTTTGAGATCTGATCCTTCTAGATGCCATTTTCTTTGCATTTTGTCATTGATTCCCCTGATTTCTTTTGTTCTTTCAGATGAATTTAGTTATATTTTAATTTAGGTAGTACTGTCATTTTTATCATATTGGCTTAGGATACCCATGAGCAATTAATATTTCTCCAGTTATTTAGAATGATCTTCAGTTTTTTCCCAACATTAATGTTTCTTTCCCAAATGCTTATAACATGATCAGCTCTTTAATCCTAAAAAGTCTACCCCTGATTTTATTCCAGCTTCCACTTGCTTCCCATTCCAAACCTTCCAGTTTACAAATGACAGGAGAGGGGAGTAAGAAGAGAAACTTTCTTTGGCATAGATCTGGTTGTCATTGCATTGGTAAAATATTCAATGCCTCCTATTTGTTTAACCCAAAAATTCCAATGCTCTTGCTCTGCATTCTGGCTATAATCTAGAGCCATCCTGCCCTTCTGGATATTCCATACCTTCTGTACCCTTTATGATCATCAAGAAATTGGAATATTCTCTATTCTCTGCTCCTGAACAACAACTGAGTCTTCATTAGTCCATATACTTGTTCACATATTCTCTATACTTTAAACTGTCTTAGTATAGTATCCTTAAAAAAACTCAAGTGCCAGGACTTCTGTGAAATTTTCCCTAATGCCTCACTCAATAACCACTTTTCTCCTCAGAACTAACACAGAGGTTTCTTTGGAAACCATCTAATTAGGACACTATGAGTGTAAAGAAAAGAGAGAAGTGACAGGCATTTTAATTGAAGGTAGTATTTAAAAGACTTGGCGGCTGACTGGAAATGAAAGGTGTGGGTAAAGAAATAGTTGAGGAACATTTTGGGTTTGGAAATCAGAGTGATGAAAAGGATGATAGTGACTTCCAAAAGTAAGGAAATCTGGAGTAGGGATAGTTTTAAGAAAAGACGTGATGGCTACTGTTTTGGACTTGTTGACTTCCAGATGGAACACCTAGATGGATATGTTTAACAGACTAGTTGGTGATAGCTAATTAGAATTCAGCTGAGAGACTATGACTGGATATGTAGATTTGGAATTTAATAGATAAGTGAACCCAAGTAAACTAAAGGGATTATCATGATACAGAAGAGATGAAAACTAAGGACAGAGCCTTTGAAGGCACCCATGCAAATAAAATCAAGACAAAACAGTTTCACCTAAGCCAAGGAACGCCAGAGGATCCAGAAGGAAAGGCCACTCAATTACATAAAAAGCTGTAGTGGTTAAAAATATAAAGTCTGAGAAAATACCACTGGTAACAGAGTGAGAAGTTGCTATAAAGCAATGATGCTGTAAGCCAAATTTCAAGGGGTTGAGAAGTTAGTGGGAGGTAGGGAAATGAGAGCTAAGAGTAGCAACCTTAAAAAAAAAAGACTTTAACTATGAAAGGGAGGGAAAATGCCTTACAAGAACAAAAGGATCAAGGTTTAAATTTTAAATTTTTATCTTTAAACATAGCCATATTTTGAAGACAGAAGGGAAGATACCAGCAGATAGGAGAAACTCAACAAAAGACATAGATAGGGAACTCCCAATTTAATAAGATCTGCTGGGAAAGCTAGAAAGCAGTCAGGCAGAAATCAAGATTAGAACATCTTACACTATATTCTACAATAAATTACAATTGGATACATTTCACGAATATTAAAGATCATTCCAAAAATGAGAAGAAATGATCATATATATTTCAGTGTGGGAGAAGATGCAAATTCTTAATAAAAAAGATATAAAGTTAATCATAAAAGACAAAAATCGGTGGTTTTGATTATATGAAATAGGAGGTTCCTGCATGAACAAAATTAATATATCTAGGATGAGAAGTAGTTAAATGTTTGTGGGGAGGGAGAATTTTAATATCAAATTTTTAGACAAAAGCATGGTATCCAAGATAGGTAACTTACACACATATACATATATACATATACATATATACACCCATATACATATACATATACATAGGCATATACACAAAAGCCATTTCTCACTAGATGAGCATTCAAATGATATGAACAGCTATTAAAAGAATAGAGATCTATTACCATATGGGAGAATGCTCCAAATCACCAATAAAAGAAATGTACATTTTTAAAAATGCTGAAGTTTTATCTCAAACCCACCAAAATTGGCAGAGGACAAATGTTGAAATAGTCAATATTAAATGGGGTTGTAAAAACATGGGTTGACTAATGTATTGTTGGTAGAGTTATGAATTAGCACAATTTGGAACTATGCAAATAAAGTAACTAAAAAGTCTATACTCCTTAATCCAGATATTACACTGTTAGGTATATATTCCAAGGAGGTCACTGACTATATACCTATATATACATATACATATAGACACACACACACACACACACACACACACATATACACACACATACACACACTATATATACACATACATACATATACGTATGTATATATGTGTGTATATGTGTATATGTATATATACATATATAAATAAAGGCAAATATATATTCTCTATATACCCAATAAGTATTTTTTCTGGCAGTAAAGATTTGGAAACAAAATGCCCATCAACTGTGGAATAGTTAAACAAATTGAGGTAAATGAATACGAAGGAACTACCCTATAAGAAACAATCGATATGATGAATACAGAAAAATGTGGAAAGTAAAAGCAGAAAACTAACAGACATAATGACAACAACATTGTAAATGGAATAGAAAAACAACAATAAAATTACCAAAAATAAGTGTTGCAAAATTTTTTTAAAAAATTGACCCCCAAAGAAAAATATGAATGTGAAGACATTTCCTCCTTTGTAAGTAGAGAGGAGAGGTGATCCAGAGATGTGGAATAACTGATATGATATCAATTTTTTTCAACCAACTGATTAGTTCCACTGATTTTTTTTCCTTTTTAAAAAATTATTAGTTATAAATCAGGGGTCCTTAACCTTTTTGTGTTATGGACCCTCTTTGTCGGTCTGGTGAAACCTATGCATTCTTCTAATAATGTTTTCATGTGAATAGAGTAAATGTTATAAAAGAAACAATTATATCAAAATATAGTTAACAATATAGTTTTTTAAAACCTACACCCAAAGAGTCCATGTTAAGAATCCCTATTTAAAAAATGGCTCTCTGGGAGGGAAGAACAAAATAGGAAATCTCTTTACCTTTTTTTTTAAAAAAGGTACCAATAAAAATATATTTTAAATTTAATGATAGTGGTTGCCTACCATACTAGTGGAACGAAACTAGTTGACCACCAGAGAGTGAGGATGACAGAGATAAAATGGCAAGAAGGATGATCTACAAGAAAAGGGGATAGAGAGCCATTGGACCAGACTTGGAACTTCACAACCTTAGTTATCTGAGGGGAGAAGGCACTTCAAAATAGTGATGTTTCCAACATTAAATTCTATTTGTCATTTGATACTTCCTTGATATCACGATGCTTTCTATTTTAAGTAAATTGTTCTTGTTCTCACTATTAAATGAGATCACGTGTTAAATTCTAAGCTGTCCGAAAGGAGCAGATTCATTTAGGCAGGAGGTAGTGAGTGTTACCATGAATAGTTCTGAACGTAATCAGAGGAGCCATTTCTGGCACAGCTACCCATGGGTCAATTCATCTGGCAGAATACTTACTTTTCTTAATTTGAGGGAGATTTTTTTTTGCAAGACTGTTTTTAGCATTAATACTTTGGCTACTTTGTGATTACCATTTGGCTAAAATAGCACCATTACTGTCCAGTGATTGGAAATTTGGTGCACAGTAGCAAAACTGATCTCTCGTCATCAAGTACTGAAGAAACAACAGCCATTCTTATTTCTTCCTGCTTCTCTCTTCACTTTTCTGTTCAGTCTTAATCTTCTTTAATGGTTCATACTCCTCATCTTCCCATATTCGAGGCAAGTTGACCAATTTTGTGGCATGCAGGTCCTGAAGTTTGCCAGAAGCATCCTCTGATGAGCTGCTAAAAAATGATACTCAGAATGCTGGAACCAACATCATTCAGACATATGCCTCCTTAAGTGCCTTATTCTAATGGCATCGTATCTGAGATTAAAAATGATACATACACATCTCTCTGCTTCCAGGAGAGGGTTTGAGTGGCCACTTTGATCAGGAAACACCCAAGCATTAGGGAAAACATAGTGAGTGAAGAACTTTAAATCACAGTAATAAGCCAAATTATATTGTATTTTCCTTTTGAAGTGAATATGAAGTACAAGAACACTGAATCCAGGACAATGAAGTCACCACAGAGGGCCCAGGGAGATAGGTTAGGGTAGCCTTATTTTATATTCATATTACTGAGCAAGGCATTTGGACCTACAGTAAAGAAGAGGGGGGGGGGAATTTCTAAACTGGATTGTCTTTTTCTATTAATGAGAATATGTAAGAATTCCAATTCAATCATTAATGATTAACTCAACTGACTTTCCAGGTAGCAGGTTGGCTCATTTCAAAAGAAAAAAATCCATATTCAAAGAGCCCTGAATTAGCTCAGTAGAACTTCATGTCCTGGGTCACCATGCTTTCTTTCTCTGTTATTGTCAAGCTCAATTGGGCTACAGGGCCCTGACAATAAACACAGAAATATATGTCAAGGTCAATAGGAAAAACTATTCTTGGAAATAAAGATATGTCATTTTATTGATGAAGTTAAAAAAATTTTTTTAAGAGAGATTGAACAAGCAAAGGGAGAGGATTCTACCTGCAGAAACATTTAGCTCATCTGGTAAAGTATTAATTTGTTATACCATACTGCTGCCGTGCAGTCTGAATTTGAAACCATCATTTTAATAAAAAGCAGGAAACAAAAATTCAAAAACCAGAGGAGCAATACTAATATCTAGCTTGGATAAAAGATTGGCCTGTTATTCAGTATAGATACTGATAGAAAATTTTCCAAGTCAGTGCACTTGGAAAATGTTGTGCTACTTAAAAGCCATACTTCATATCCGAGTGTTCCAAAAGGATGAAATAAAGATAAACCAGGACGTTATAATTTAATTCTCATCAGGTCAATGAAGACACAGACTAAGATACAAAAGGTGAAATGATTAGGAAAAAAACATGCTGAACACAGCCTAGATGCAAACTAATGTAGCTTGGATTAATCAGGGAAATTGAGGAAATTCTTGTTACCAATTCTAATTGAAGATGGCAGAAACAGCACTCTCTGTCTCTCTCTCTCTGTCTCTCTCTCATTCAAATCCATTTCTTCTCCCAAAAAGCCTAAAATGAGTATGAATCAGTGTGATAAACTGGACCAAGGCCAATACATATGAACTTCTCTCATGGGACCAAGCTTAGTCAAAGGTCTGTCGTTATCCACCAAATACTGAAAGGCATGATGGTATGCTTACAAGGTCATATTCCAGTAGCTTGCCTGAACTCTTGACATCAGAAGCAGTTAGGTGGCTTGGTGGATAGAGCATTGGACCTGGAGTCAGGAAGATCTGCATTCAAATATAGCCTCAGATACTTCCTAGATTTATGACCCTAGGTAACTCACTTAACTATCTGCCTCAGTTTCTTGAACTGTAAAATGAGGACAATGATAGTACCTACCTACCAGGGTGGTAGTGAGGATCAAGGGAGATAATATTGAATAATGAAGTGCTTAGCAGGTACTTCATAAATGCTTTTTTTTCCTCCCCTCCCCCTGCTTCACCTCCAAAGCTGGGTAACTCAAAAAAGAAGCTGCCAGGATGGAGCAGAGCCCAGATGGCAGCTGGAAAGCAGGGACTAGCGTGAGCTCCCTGCCAGGTCCCTCCAAAAACCTATAAAAATGGCTTTGAACCAATTCTAGAACTGCAGAACCCACAGGGTAGCAGAGGGAAGCAGGGCTCTAGCCCAGGATCTGGGTAAGGTGTAGCCCACACAGAACTGGGAGCAGAGGGGAGAGGAGCTGAGCGGAGCAGAACCCAGCGTGGGCAGCACAGACCAACGAGACCAGGAGCTGGGCGGAGCCTGCCCTAGCGCCCTGAATCAGTGAGCTGCAGCAGTTACCACCAGACTTCTCAACCCACAAACACCAAAGACAACAGAGCAGGTTAGTGGGAAAAGCTGCTGGGGACAGGAAGTTTGCAGTTGAGCCACCGCCCCCAGGGGCAGCGAAGGTAGGGCAGCTACAGTTGCAGCTGCTTCTGGCCCCAGGCCCACCTGGTGGGAAGAATTAAGTAGCAGATCAGAGCAGGAGCCAAGAGCCTGCTAAAGATCAAAGTCCAGTCTGGGTTGGGGGTTCTTGGGGAAGGCTGGTGAGGCAGAGCTGACGCATCCCCCCAGGCTTGGAACATAGAACTCTCTACTCTACAAGCAGTCATACCCCACTGAAAAACTCAAGGGTTAAATAAGTTGTCTGGGAACATGGCCAGGCGGCGGAAACACGCACAGCTTCAGTCTCAGACTCTGGAATCCTTCTTTGATGACAAAGAAGACCAAAACATACAACCAGAAGAAGTCAACAAAGTCAAAGAGCCTACATCAAAAGCCTCCAAGAAAAACGTGAACGGGTCTCGGGCCATGGAAGAGCTCAGAAAAGATTTAGAAAAGAAAGTTAGAGAAGTAAAGGAAAAACTGTGAAGAGAAATGAGAAGGATGCAAGAAAACCATGAAAAACAAGTCAATGACTTGCTAAAGGAGACCCAAAAATATACTGGAAAATATACTCAAGAAAATAACACCTTAAAAAACAGACTAACTCAAATGGCAAAAGAGATCCAAAAAGCCAATGAGGAGAAGAATGCCTTGAGGGGCAGAATTAGCCAAATGGAAAAGGAGGTCCAAAAGACCACTGAAAAAAATACTACCTTAAAAATTAGATTGGAGCAAGTGGAAGCTAGTGACTTGATGAGAAATCAAGATTTATCAAACAGAACCAAAGGAATGAAAAAATGGAAGAGAATGTGAAATATCTCATTGGAAAAACCACTGATCTGGAAAATAGATCCAGGAGAGAGAATTTTAAAATTATTGGACTACCTGAAAGCTGTAATCAATAAAAGAGCCTAGATATCATCTTTCAAGAAATTATCAAGGAGAACTGCCCTGATATTCTAGAGTCACAGGGCAAAATAGAAATTGAAAGAATCCACAGATTGCCTCCTC
>CM053623.1:291169585-291192796 GCA_028646595.1 Phalanger gymnotis | reverse complement strand
GATAATAATAGCACCCATTCTTAGGGTCACTCAGAGGATAAAATAAGAAAATATTTGTAAAGTCCTTTGCAAACCTTAAAGAGTTATGTAAATGCTAACTATATTGTCAGGTCCCATCCATTTGCAAAATGGCTAGATTTTGAATATGCACTATATGTAACACATATGCATTAGCATCTTATTAACAGTAGACAAAGTATCATTCTCTTCTTTGGTGCATCTCACCAGACTGTCTCAGTTCAAACTTTAAGGAGAGTTTAACGTAATTTTTTTAATTAACTCAAATAAAGGGACACTATATTTAACCCCACCTCCTAAAGACACCATCAGTCACCATTCATAATGTAAATATGAAAAAACATATCCAAGTACAGATTGCCTTAATTTTTAAAAAAGCTTCAGTAATGTCAGGAGATAATTCATTAAACAATGGATCATTAATGCTTATGGCCATTTCCTTTTAGTAAAGGTATTTGTCTTAGTATTTATCTTCAAAATTAATGTCATAAACACAAATGTACAGATTTTAGGATCTGTTGAAGCGAGAAAATACATTTCGATGAATTTGCTCCCTGAACTCTTTGGTATTTTTAATGATTCCCTGGACTCAGAAAAACATCAAAGAAATTAAAAGTGAATAGTAGTGACATTTAAAGGTCAAGTATGTAATGGGCAGGAAGCTATAGTGGGGGAGGGGGTTCTTTTTCATATTTTGTAGAGAACCATGTCAACAGTACTGCACTGTGCCTTTTGGAACTTCTTTCATCTAAGGATTAAAAATATGACTCTGAAATCTCATCTCTGCCTGATGCTCAGAATCTAGGCAATGAGTAGGACCCAATTATCAGCTTTGGCACACCTAGCTTAATTTCAGAATGTCCGCTACTCAAAATTTCTGGAACCTTCCCCTTGTATCCCAATTCTACTCTTCAGAGATTTCCATTTAAATTACATTTTAAATCTGTAAATTCTTACATGCTTCTTTACAGATATGCATTAATGCCAGCTTGAGGGTTAGGAGGGATTTACTAATTGGTTATTCTGATGTTTCAATTATTTCTATTCCTCCCCCCAAGCCCCAAAGAGAGATGGGTAATAAAGAACTGGTGTGGTCTTTCTGATAGGAAATGGCACGCAATATGGTATTCAGATGTGCTTTCCCCCTCCCTCCCACACCCCCTGCATGCGACTGCAAAAGAACAGTGCACCCACCACTGGGCAGCCTAGAGAGTGCTTCTCCTTCAGGCAGCGGGCCAGCCAGAGCACTAGCAGGTCCTAGCGATGCAAACGGCAGTGAGTGAGCCCAGAAAAGTGAAGAGTCCACTAATGACTTACCTTCTGACTCAAGGCAGATTTGCTCTTTTAGCCTTTTTTTCCCTCCCTTGTCATAGCTCAGTGCCAAACTGTTATGATTCAGCAGGGAAAGCTTGAACCTCATAGTCAAAAAGGCATTTTTTTTCAGCTGTGGTAATCCAAAGTCCAAGTGGCCTCCCCTGCACCGAAGGCTTTTTCTCCTTGCCTGCCTGCCTGCCCTGGCCCTGGCCCTCTCCTGAAGGCTGCTCCGGGAACGTAGTGGTCTATAAATATTGACCCTAACACTTGCTGAGCTCCGCTCGGCTCTGCTCTCCTCTGCGCACTGCGCTCCGGGCTCAGGTCTGTGTTACTGAACACCCTGGTCATACACGGGCGAAGTTCTCAGCTGCTCAGACAAAGCTGGCGATTGGCTCGCTCCCCTGCAACCCTGTGCCTGCCTGGAAATACCATTTTGCTGCCAGCTTTACAGATGCTGTGGGCCTTTCCTGAGGCCCAAATCAGGCACAGAAGGGCAATTATGAGGGCTGTCTGAAGAAATACAGCTTTCTCCAAGCAGGTGGAGAGAAGAGGTGGGGAGAGGAGAGGAAGCGCTGCCTTTGTTTTGGCTCAAGGACCTGATCTCAAACCCCCTTTATGGGGCCTTTTTACCTAAATGTTATTTAATTAAGCTCATAAAATGTAATTACTACACAATATCAGTGTCCAAAAACCCTAAGAAAGTATTTTCTTTATAACTTGGTAAATTTTTTCAAAGTAGCTTTTCACTGGCCTGACGTTACAATGGATTGAGAAGGCCCAAGAAAAGCTCGAGCTTTTGGAGTCTATTTTCAGAAGAGTTGAATTGGGTTTGTTAAAGAAACTACCCGAAAGTTCAATGCTAACCAGATCCTCTATTCGCTGGGAAAAATTCCACACTGTCATTTTATCATTTTTTTTTACAAATTGATGTGTATTCTAGCCTAGAAAGTTCAGTTGCAGCTCCTGCTTCAACCATCCCTGGGCTTCCATTTCCTCTCCTGTAAAAAAAAAAACCAAGGAAGGGAAGGGTGGCCTCCACAGCCTCTATGATCCTTTCCAGCTCAATTGTCCTACATTGACATACATGTTTAAAAATGAAAACAAACACAGAACATGTAAACATCAGTGGGAATATGATATTCAGAAATGATGCCAGTGCTAAAGACTAAATACTAATTGATGTCCATAAGAGGAAAAAAGATGATTATCTAATGCATGTATTCACATTTTCTTTATAATTGTTAAAAAATGTTTTAAATGATTTGTTTTTGAATGTCTATTTATAGCTATGAGTTACTTAACATGTGCTTGAATTTCACCCATTTAGCATTCCCTAACAGGGGCCAAGGCTTAGCCAACACTTTTACAAGCTGACACTTAACAGAGATATAAAGCAGTACTTACACTAAGGGAATTGATGTGTTTGGTCACAACAAAAGTGTAATCAGAACCCGAATTTATAAATTTGCTCATTTTTCTTTTGTGAAACAGTCATTGCTAAAGAGGGATTACGGCAGGTTGGGTATCCTTTTCATAAGTACATAAAACAACCAATGTGTAACTTGGCCTAAAAACACAACAGGAAGACGGCACTCAGCTGTGCCCTGTATGGTAACCTATGGTTTCACAAGGATGCTACCCAAAGGAGAAAATCAAACAAAGTTTCATGAAGTGGCAATCTGGCTGGCTACCAATTCTCTACTCCACCATTAGTGATTCAAATCTGCACAGTGCATTAAAAAAAAAACCTGTGTTTTATTCAGAATCTTAGCTAGGAATTAAAGGGTACTATTCATAAACTTTTGCTTTTTTAATCAATAGCATTTATTCCATGGGCAAATCACTTAAGCCCTGAGAGCTCTCTAGACAACATAAGCTACAGCGGAGGAGGAGGTGAGATGTGCTGGTAGAAGGTGTTCCCTCCCCACAAAGTTCCCCATAACAAAGCCCAGACCCTATCCCTTATCCCTCCATCTACACATTCTATACAGCTCACTTTGCCCAACACTTATCAAATGCCCACTATGTGCCAGGCACAGATGCTGGGGATACATTGGCAAAAATGAAGCAGCCTGCCTTCAATAAACTCTAATTCTATGATTTTATTAGTGTAGGAAAGTCCACAGGAGAAAATCCCTTCCATCAAAGCAACTCAACCACTCCTCTACTACTGAAGAATCCTAGAAAGTAGTCTGGCTACTGAGATGGTCCATAACTTGCCCACGTTCACACAGAATGTCTTGGGACTCCAAGGCTAACTTTCTATCCACCACAGCAACACACTGCCTCCCTCTCTCCTTAAAGAACATTGTCCATTTATTTGTACACGTTCTTCTTTGTTCTTTCGAAGGAGACCAAATTGGAATAATGATTAACTAGAGAAAACCTTCCCAAAAAAACTAGACACAATTTCCTTTTAGAGCAAGACCTTACTTCTGAAGAGTAATTAATTAAATCACCTGGTACAAGGGTCTGTGGGGAGACTACATGAAGCCCTAAAGGATTAAATAATACAAAGTAATAATTTTTTACAGAGGGGAAAAAGCAATCATTTAAATGTTACCTTGCATTAAATAGTATAAAGCTTTGTGCTTTATGTCTATTCTTACACAGCCATAAATTTTATGTATATTCATAAATATATGTGCATATACATATACTCTATATATAGCTCATTTCAACATTACCTGCAGTATAAAACTAGTCAGAATCGAGAATTTTATTTACAAGAATTAAACTATTTTTTCCCTAACTTCGACATTTTAATATAGTTGCTAGAGTATAACTATAAAATTACAGAATCATAAAGTCATAAATGTCTGGAAAGAAAATGAGTCAGAAATGCAAGTAAGGCAATCTGAGACTTTTTATTGTTTAAAAATTATAGGTAATAAGTTTTTAATAGAAACAGATTCAAAATGCCTACTTTATATTACTAACTAGACCAATAACTAGCTTCCAAAAATGGAAAAATTACCTAACCTTTCTGAGTTTCAATTTTTCCACCTGAAGAATGAAGTTGATAATATAAATAAAACTAAGTCAATTCAATAACTATTTGCTAAAACTTGTTAATGAACTATTATGAACCTAAGGTGGATTAAAAAGGTTAGTGTGGATAGTCATGGATTCACTGAATGGACAGAAAAAGACAGTCTCTGATATATCCAGTCATACGACCTTACCCAAGGTCGTATGACTAGATACGAGGGAAGCGTGTGTCCATTTCCTCATCTGTGAAATGAGGAAGCTAACACTTTCACTTGCTACCGACGCAGTCACTCGGGAGATCCAGCATGATAACCTACATAAAACACGTTGTAAAACCTACTTTGCTAGATACTCATCAGCCAGCTGCTTTTATCCAAAAATATAACCATTCCATTCATTCTACAGGAAAGAGGGCCAGAGAGATTAAATGATTGCCCCCTGCTCACGGAGATAGGAAGTAGCAGAATCTAAACAGGAATTAAGGTCTTTTAACTCTAAATCTAGACTTTTACCACTATATATACAACATTAATTTTTTTTCCAATTAAATCCAACAGGTCAGAAAACATAAAGTGTCCATAATGTGCAGAACACTAGCCTAAGGCACTCTGTAGATAAGAAATAGGATTCCTCAGCATAATTATCCAAGAAAAAGAAAATGCCCAGAATTTTCCCTCTTTCTAAGGAAGAATTAAGTGGGATAAAATTCTACTCTTTGAATTTAAATCTGTTTCGAAAGCAGTAAATTTGCAGAAAACCTCATGTTAGGATGTTTCCTTTTTAACAAATTGAAATTTTAAGGCATGTCTTAAGATAGACTATTTAGTTCATCGAATCTCCTCCTATGACTTTCTTTACATTTATATGATCAGGAGTTGATCAAAAGCACCTCTGTGAAGGAAAAAAAGTCTGTGGTTTATTCCTCAAACACAGGAAAGAAGAGAAGCAAGTTCCATTTAATTCAACAGCCATGTATTTTTTTTAACAACCATGTATTAAGCAAGTAGAGGGTGATAAGGAAAAATGGCAGGTAACCCTCTGCTCTCCTCCAGTAGTATCTGCGGAGCATCAAGTGAACGCACAGAAGGGGTGTTCCCAGCACCCTGGCTGGACCTCCACTGTGATTTGATGGAGTGGCCTAAATGAAGTTCACAGATGATAAACAAGTCAAAGCCTCCCAAACATACCGGGATATTGGGAACATTTGCAATTCACTGTGTTCACCAGCTCTTTTCATAAAAAAGCAAACTTACTGCTGTCCTAATAGCATCTACAAAAATTTGAAGCACATTTTGTACGTTTATAATCTCTGCTAGAATATACTTGATCTCAATCAGCAAACGCTTATTAGGTATTTACTTAGTAGGCTAATCATTATGCTAGATGCTGGAATCTAAAGACAAAAACGAAAATCTATCAAGGGAGACATACGCATATGAGTATATACAGAAAAAAATGTGCAGCTTAAGTATAAAATAAATAAGATTAATGCAAGGAAATCAGTAAGTTAGTTGTTACGGTTCCTTTGAAGGAAGAAAGGAAACAAGCATTTATTAGATACCTACTACATGCCAGGCACTGCGCTAAACTTAACTTTACAAATATATAATGTGATCCTCACAAAAACCCTAGGACATCAGTGTTATTACTGTCCTAAGATTCATCTTATAGATGAAGAAAATGGAAGCAGAAAGAGCTTAGGTGATTTACCAGGGTCACATAGTAATTGTGTGAGCCTGGATTTGAATTCAGATCTTCTTAATACCAAGCCCAGCATTCTATCGACTGTACCATCTAAGTGGAATGTAATAAATATTTAAAATATAGAGTAATTTACATATATGTCTTATTACTCACTGCTGAAGTTCAATTATGTACCAATTTACAAATGTAATAATTACATCGATTTACAAGCAAATAAAACTCTCCATTTTAATATAAACAATATAGACTGTGACTTACGGTTTTTCCAGCTACTTTATTTTCTTTTAAGACAGGAGAAATTTATGCAGCTGATATGAGTTTGAAACCTCACTGCCTTCTTTCTAACCAAAAAATTCAGTTTTAAAGGAAACCAGCTTTTTATCATGGATTGAGGTCCTAGATGAAATCCAGAAGAGAGTCTGAGTTCCAATTCTACAAATACCTCTCCCTGACTCCTGGAACTGCTGAATTTCTTCTATCCTCTCTCATGCTACTCCTGTGTTTCATTATATGAAAGGCTTTGCTCTCATCTTTCTGTCAATCCTACCTTGCTAATACTTTGGAATTTACCCTTCCCTGGGGTAGTTAGTTTTTAATAGGAAATCTGACACTCAAAATATCTTCAAGGTAAGGCACCGAGTCACTAACATTTCATGTCCAAAACAGGCCACTAAGAGGGATATTTGAAACCATTCCACTGATTCAAGATTCACTAACAGATGGGCATGTTTCTACCCTATGACAGCAGGTGCAAAGAAAGCAGGAAAAATATGGATCAACATATTTTCTGATTTGTTATTCGTGACAGTAAATAGAGAACTCAGCTTTTGAAGTAAGGAAGACCCAAGTTCAAATATGGTCATGGACACTTGATAGCTGTGTGACTCTTGGCAAGTTACTTAATTTCTGTTTGCCTCAACTTTGTTATATGTAAAATGAAGATAATAATAGCACCTGTCTCTCACGGTTATTGTGAGAATCAAATAAGACAATAATTTGTAAATCACTCAGAGCAGTGCCTTGCACATAGTAAGCACAATATAAATGCTAGTTATCATCATCACAACCACCACCACCACCACCATCATCATCATCGTCATCACTACATTCAACTGAACATGCCATCCCTGGCTCAAAATGGGCAAAGATCAATGGAGTTGACCAGGACTTGACTATTTTAATTCCATTTATCCAATTTCTGAATAGGGATCAGTTTTATATATCATGGTATGGAAAATGCCACACACAATTGATATTGATTGAAGATCTATGCGTTAAATGTCACAAACTAGAATACAATTGGCCATAAATAGTAATGAAGGAAAATACACATGTTGTTAAGGTCAAATCATCAGGAACTCTTGAGTCATGGCACTCTAAATTACTAAATGATAAAAATCAATATCCTTTAAGCAGGCTTCACTTCTCATTGTCTGGAGGAAATTCATCTTACTGCCCTTCTCCCTGCCCAGCGACGGAGCACCTGTCTAACAAACAGTGGAAAGGTAGTGAGCCAATAGCACGGAGGAAAAGCCAAAAAGCAAAATCCCAAGAACCACAAGTTTTATGGGAATTATTCAATTCTGTTTACTTATTTACAAAAGTGACTGAAGAGTTAACATTACTAATTATGCTACTTACTAATGACTTCTACGGATAAATTGCCTTTCATAACACATTGGTACTCAATTTTAAAAGGGGAATGAATACCCTGAGACTGATTCAGTAAAAGATAGACTGATTTTTACAAACTAATTTCATGCTCCCAAACATCTAGGCAGAGGGTAAGGAAAAGGAAAGAATGATCAGGAAGACATGAGGTCAAATCCTCTCTCAGACATTTATTAACTATGTGGCCATCTCTCAGTCTCCATTTACTCATCTGTAACATAGTGATAATAATGGCACCTATGTCAGAACACCAGAGTAAAGATAAAAGGAAATAATATAGGTATAGTACACTACAAAGATTAAAATGTAATACAAATAACTATTAGCATCTTCAAAAGAATTGCGGTTGCTTATTCAGTTGGGTCTAATTCTACGAGACCCCACAGATATTGTTCATGGGGTTTTCTTGGCAAAGATGCTGGAGTGGTTTGCCATCTCCTTCTCCAGTGTGTCCACATTTTTACAGATGAGGAACTGAAGCGAATAGCGGTTAAGTGACTTGCCCAGTCACATAGCCATTAAGTGTCTGAGGCTGCATTTGAATTCAGCTCTTCTTGACTCCACGCCCTGTGCTCTGTTCACTGAACCTCCTAGCTGCTCCTTCAAAAGAGTTACCTGGGTTCAAGTTCTGGCTCTCCCACTTAGCATTGTGGGTCAAGGGCTAGAAAGATAATTAGAGGTCTTTTATTCCAACCCCTTCATTTTACAGATCAGGAAACCCAGTGGGTTTCAATGATTTGCCCAAGGTCACACAAGTACTAAACACCAAGGGCAGAATTGAATTCATCATCTTTTGCTGTTGAATGAGCCCTTGCTCTACCCACCATAGTGTCCTGCCTCTACTTGCTACTTGTGAGATTTCTTCAGGGCCCAGTTTCCTTACTGTCAAAAGGAGGGGACTGGGCTAGTTGACCTCAAGGATATCTTTCAGCTCTAAATCTACAGTCTTATGAAATACTGAGTTTAATGCAATGCTTTAAATATAATATATGTATAAATATAACATATATATATACAAATGTTTATCAGTAGGAAAACTTCTAAACCATTCTTCTACATTTTCATAGATATAGAAATGCCAGTAGACTATGGCTATGAGAAAAGGGTATGCCAAAGCAAAGACTAGAAGTTGAAGTTCTAATCCCAGTATAAAAATATAATAATGTAACATTTCCTCAAGGTTAAAGGTTAAAAAAGCACAAAGACTCGTTAGTAGCAAGTGCTTTAAACAATATGTTGACAATTTAAATCAGATTTAAATTGTAAACTTTTTACCAATAATTGTAGAGTAAGGAAAAATCCTGGTGGTTAATGGGTACAAGGGACACAGAGATGATCTTACACATGTCTTCATTTTGAAAAAGACCAGAGGGATATAGAGCCTATGGAGGAAGGAAAATTGACTTTAGAGTATGCCGATGTAGGGGCAGATTGTAGACAGTGTTTCTACTATTTCTTGCTTTATTAGGCTTATGTTTGGCCATTTCATACACAGTCACTTACCTTTAACTCTAAGGTTCTTTGTTCTCAGGTAATAAATACTTTGGGCTCCTGGGACTACACAGGAAAAGCACGCATAACTTCAGCAACCTTTTACTGCTGTCAGTTTATTGTAAGCGCTTATCCGTTATTAGTTTGAAAAGTATTGACTGCACACTTAATAAATGGGTCGTTTGTTCTTTTCAACTGGAACAATGTCATACATAACTTGGGAATGAGAATAGTAAAGACGCCATGGCAAAGAACATGGAGGATGTTTTCAGCTTTCATTTAACATTGCTGAGCTTTATAAATTTCAAATAAAATTGCTTTACCACTAACATAAGCCTGAACTTTGGCATACAAAAAAACCACAGTATATAAGGTTCTGAAACAAAATAAGAGATTCAAGGAAATTAAACATTTCTAAGAAGTAGGATAGCTGACCTTCCATAGAAATGACCAAGAAGAAAGCTAACTTTAGAGTGTCCCTGGATAGAGATAAATTAGAAATGATTCCATATTCTTTCTGGCTTTACCATCTCTGTTCTTCAATAAGAATTTATTAAGTTCTAGGCAATGGGGATAGGAACGCCAAAGAAAAACAGTCACTACCCTCAAAGAGCTCATGTTCTAATTATTCTAATTCTCTTTATTCTAAACAAGTTTCCTGTTTCCTGTTTATTAAAATAATGTCAAGCTGAGAAGAACAACAGAGATTAAATTCTAGTTCTTATTTTGAATGAACAGTTATTGCAAATTACAGACCAACTGCAAGGACATTTTGTTAATTTCCTTTTATGTTTATTTTTAGGGAATTTCTACATCCTATATCACAATATAGATTATATAGATCTTTCTAGGACCACAAATAGACATAATAAGTAGCAATGTCACAAATATAATTTCATATAATTTGCATAGATTCTCAGGCAGTTTTCAGGTTAAAATTTTATTTTTTGCTATTTTTTTAAATTTTCCTTTCTGATGCAAAGGATTCATACTAATCAAGTAACTTCTGTAAATTATCCTTCCATCTACCAAAAACAAAACCAATATCATGTGTTAAAAATTTAAGAGTATGCATATACAATACCAAGCATTGAGATGAAAGGTTAAAAAAGTTATCATTTTGGCTGTTCTCACTACCCAGATATACGGTATCATATAGAAAAAACAAAAAATTAATTGAATATCTCACTTTTTTATTTAGCTGTTTAGTGTGATGTAACTAATCTCAAGATGTCAATTTTTTTTGCCTTGATTGCAAATCACTGCATTTAGGTGACTCCTTTTAAGGCTCACATCTAAAATTCAACTTTTATGTAGTGGGAGAGATCCAGTCCATTTTGAGATCTGATCTCCTGATACCGTAGATGCTGAATCAGCAGGGCCAGTCCATACAAGAACCAAGATAATTTAAGCCAGGACATGGAGAAAGCTGAAGGTGAACTGAGAATAGTTGTGAAGCCAGTTATCATATTTTGATGGAGTATCCAGGAAGAGGAGAGATTCAGAAGAATAAACCTGGTATATACATAGGGCGGGAGAAAGCAGATACAAAGACCTATCTGCCTAAATAGGTATTCAAAGGGAAAACAATTAAGACTTGAGTTAAAGGTGATAAGGAATAATCTTGGAGTGAACCTTTGAGTTCGAGGTCACTGACACATGTCTACTGACAAAAATTTCCTACACATCATAAAAAATACAATTTCATTGTTCGGTAATTACTGCTATTAGTTTTGAAGCAATACATAAAATACAGTGATTAAAGAGGCAAGATACTCATTTAAATTTCATTTGGTTACTAAGGAAATATTTTACAGAAACCAATGAAAGGAGGATATAGGATCATAAAAATGAAACAAACTTGTTTGGCAAAAATGGAAGATCAGAATGCCAGAAACTAAATTCATTTTTCATTTTCATCCTATCCTGAATAAATCTCACCTAATTCAAAAATTCAGTTATTCCTGACTACTTGAAATCTTTCTTGGCAGGCAGGGGCCTGGAATTTTCCATGGAGGAGGCATCATCTTGGCAAAGATATGGATGCAGAAACACAGACAAGGTTAAAAAGAAACAAATGCTTAACATTACCTTTCCTATTTTACTAAATCTGAATTTGGATGAACATGTGATGTATATGCCTCATAAGCCAGACACAATTGCCTGGAGTAGGCTCAAATAAGGGATAATACACTTTCTCATCTTCTATAAAACTTATAATTGTCATCCATTATTTCAGAGTACTTAGAAATTTGGAATCACGTGATAGTTATTTCCCCTCTCTCTGCTCTTTCTGTGGGGGAAAGAAAAAATTAGGCAGTAAATAAGTGAAAGAGAAAAGGAAAAAGGCAGTCATTTCTATTAATATTAAAGTCCTACATAAACAGGAAATTTAAAATTATATCTTATACTAGATCTACATGGATGTCTTGGACCCTGGCTCCCTTCTACCTCCTTCCCCTCCAAAAAAGAAAAAAATCTACCATACATACATACGCATGGGTGCAAAACAACAATAACAAAAAAACACTAAACAGCTGTGACTTACTATTTGCAATGGCCAAATGAAGCAAGACAGTTGGGAAAAAAATCAAAAGAAAGAAAAAAGTACAGGAGTCCAAACCAAAGAGGTCAGAAGGGCACTAGAGATCCTCCAGTCCAAATCGCACAGCTCCTTTTTATATACATATTTATACATATATGAAAACTAAGGTGCCAACATGTTAAATGGACTCAACTAAGGGGTATACATCAAGTTAGTGGCAAAAGAATTCCTATTTTTACAGAGCTTTCAAGTTTAAAAAAGGTAACATTATTTCATCTGATCCTCAAAAAAAAAAAAAACCTGAAAGGTAGGAAGGGTACATAATTCTATTATTATTCCCATTTCCCAGACGAGTACACATTTTCAGAGAAGCTGAGTGACTCGCCCAACAAGGTGAAATGTTGCTTCTTTTGTTTTGTTTGGTGTGCATGTGTATATGCCCAGAACCCTAGATCTAAGGTTGGAAAATCTTTTAAAAATAAATAAAATGTCATTGGTGCCCCACCCCTGATTCTGAACCACCACCAGTGGAAAGTTTTGAAGCAGCTGCTAAAGCTGAGTTATAGAAGGAACAGAAGCTTCAAAAATTGTTCCCAAGGTCAAGGGCTCCAGAAACAAAACATCACTAGCAGAAGGCATTTTAAAAGCATTACTGAAGCTGGATGTATCCATCCCTCCTGCAGTGCAGCTTCTCCTGGCACACAGATCCAGCAGCCAGTAGGACCACTGAGAGTCAGCCACCTGCCCCTTGAAATGGCTTGGCCATGGGTTTTAAATCCCCAGTCTCGATAATAGCTTGGGGAAATGAGCAAGACATTTAATTGGCTGCGCTCATCACGAACATTTAACTTGGAAAGGGAAATGGATCTGTCAAATGTAGAGATTGCACTTTGTAGGATATATAACATCGAACAAGATTACAATTTCGAAGGATGACGAATAAACAGTTTATATTAGGGACAATGACTTGGTGTTTGAGAAAGCCAAGTAAAAAGAATCAAAGGGAGGGGAGGGGCAGTGTGGGAGTCTACCAGAGAGCTGGCTTAGGAATTAGCAAATCCTGGCTTCAAACGCCGTCTCTGATACTTACTGGCTGTGTCACTCAATCTCTCGCAATATCCAAAGCATCTCTCTAAGTTTATAAATTGTATAGAAGGTGGCTGCCTAAAATCATAGAGAGGTTCACCAAGGAGGAGCGGGGGAAGAAAAACAGAAAAGTAACAAGGAAAACCATGAGCTGGAGGATCTGAAAACTTTCCTCTGTCCTATTTTCTCTTATACAGGGATGTATAGTGATCACTCTTCCATTCTTGCACTTAGCCTACAGTCCAAAGTATTAGAATATGAACACACCTAAAAGTAAATGTGGAGGATCCTGAGCTAACCCAAAGGTGGCTACAACTACAGAATTCTTTGGGAAAAGTAGCCCTTTATCAAGTTTTGTGCTCTAATAAAGATTTCAATTCCCTAGAAAGGATTAACTTGTTTGGGGAGGACTAGCAATGCACCTTTTCTGCTTTCTGTGAAGAGAGAATTCCCCTCCCGCTTCTTTTTCATATCACCTGAAGTTCACATCCTCAAAAGACCTACAAAAATAGTTCAGGATGCCTACCTAGGGCCATTAACCTTGCCTTAAGTGGTCAGGCCACAATCTGTACACAGCTGGCAGCTCTGCCCATACGCAGCACACACAAATCAGCAATCTTTCTTAGTGGACAAGGACAACACATGAGCACTTAGGAGTGCATGTCTGCCAGCACAGGTTGGACTTGTGTTAAGATAGTGCCATATGTGGAAAAAGTACTGATTATCTCTCTGGAAAGTTTACTGAGTATGAAGTAGGATATAGTTGTAATATCAATGCTAAATAGCATCTGAGTGCTGGAAATTAGGATAATAATGGCCAACAAATTGTGCCTCTATGACGGTATTTTAAATATTAATGTGCTCTCCAATCGCTGTACTTTAGTTGGGCAGAAGACCAAGGTTCAAATCTTACACCGTAGTTACTTATCATTTAGTTTACTGACAATCGATATCAATTACAAGCTACATTTTAAAATGCATGTCAGGTGTTACTGGAAAGTACATCTACGTGAAAGGTCTCTACAGATAAAGGAGTGAATAAGGTAGAAAAAAATTCCACAAGAGTGATGAAAACCTCATTCAGATGACAAACTACAGTGTTCAGACTTATCAGTGCCATTTCTGTTTTCAAGACTTCTAACTAGGAATAAGTTCACACCAAAGATAACGATAACCGGTATATTTACTCTGTCCTATTAAAAATCATTAACGTTAAAAATCACTGCAGAATCCATTTTACGTTGAAATGCGACTGCTGATGAAATTTACAGGTATAGGGAGGCTTTTTAAAAATCCTGGCTCCTCTCCTCTCTGCACTGTCAGCATAGGAAATGTCATAACCATAGTTTTCATTCCTTCCTATGTGTTGATATTTTCAACTTTACCTTTTTGAACCATTTGTTTTTAATTTAATCTTCATATTCTAAACACACATTTTTTCAATTAAGTATACAGTACAGATTAGATCTTATGAAATGTAATTAATTTTGTGTCCCTCAAGTGTTATTTAAAATTATATATTAATTGTCTCATTGAGATTTCATCTGGCTCTCCAGGCTCCCACACTTCTAGCTGTTAGGCTACGGCCAAGGCATTTAACATCCCCAAGTCTCAATTTCCTCATCTGTAACATGGAGATAACGATACTTGCACTATTTACTTCACTGTTTACATCACTGGAAAGACACCCCAGTGGAATAGTTAGACTACATAATGGACTTATGGTAAGAAGATCTGCGTTCCAATCTTGGCATCTATTTATATGACTTTGAAAAAGTCAATTTGTGTCTCTGAAACCCACTCTCCTCATTTGTAAAAAGGGTTGGGGGTCAGGGTGGACTAGATGACATCTAATGACCATTAAGGCTCAAAAGCTATGATCACGTAATTGTTATTGTAACATTTAATTAAACCACAGAGACAGAAACCTTCTTAAAGAGTAAAGGCAGATATATAACTCACTGAGAGAGGCAAATTTTCCATCATTAAAGTACATTAGAGAAAAGAGAAAATTATTAGAATGAATGCATCCCCAAACGCAGATTGTTAGCATTTCTATGATAATATAAGTGGTGGCATGTCTGTAATAACCTATAAAATAGGGGGAAAAACCTATCCTCAAAATTTTGCTCTGGTATTGTGATTCTCTGTTAAAGTTAATTCTATGTCTCAAACATAAGATATAAACACATACACACACATATATAAACTGTGTGAGAAAACTTACCAACATGAGTAAAAGAAGAAAAAAAATCAACTAATAATTTATTCTGGTCCTCTTCCAAGGATGAAGGCTGGCCAGCAAAAAGCTGTTCTACCTGTCCTGTAGTTGCCACATTCTTAAGATGTCTATAAACTCAAAATTCACCCAAGCATTAAATACAATGACCTGGAACTTCCTGTAACAACTGATAGTGGAAGAAATTCTTTTAAGAGCAGTATATTAAAAAAACAACTTTTAAAGAGTACGGGGGGGAGAATGAGAACTATTTTTTCTTTCTGCAGCTCAGTATAATGTAAAAGTGAAATTGTTTGAATTGTTGAATAACTTTTCTTGCAAAATTCTAAATCAAGTCCAACCAACTCACAGGTTTACTAACAGCATATTAGTATGGCTATCTTCCCATATGAGTCTGTTCATTCTTAAATAATGGGTCTTAAATTAAAATTTAGTACTTTGGTAGAAAAGGCAGAAAAGCATTTGAAATTAAATGAAAAATATTTATTATTCAATTCAAAATGCATTTATTTATCATCTCCTATATATGACCAAGATATTCTGCTGTTCAGTGAGCATATAAAGGCTAAAATAAAATAAAAAAGTCCTGCTCTCAAGATGAGGCCAGGGTAGGGGTGGGGTCAGCAACCGGTGATCAATAAATAAGTTAATACAAAATGTATAAAAGGATCATGATGTATAATGAGATTGGAGGGAAATGAGATTATGAAGATCTCTAAAGGCCGATCTGAGTTTATATTTTATCCTGAAGGCAACAGGGAACCACGGAAGATTCTTGAGAATAGGAATAAAATTTTCAGATCTGTGCTTGAGGAAAATAAACTTGGCAGTATGGTAGATAAATTGGGACAACTAGCTGACATAGTGAATAAATAGAGCTCCAGACCTGGAGTCAAGATGATGAGTCTTCCTGAGTTCAAATATGGCCTCAAATACATCCTAGCTATATGATCCTGGGCAATGACTCTGCCTCAATCATCTCATCTGTTCAATAAGCTGGAAAAGAAATGATAAACCACTCACTCCAGTATCTTTGCCAAGAAAACCCCAAATAAGGTCATGAAGAGTCAAACACAACTAAAAAAATGACCAAGATTATGGGTGGATTAGGGAGAAGAGAAACTGGATGAAGAGAGAACAACTGTAGCTATAGTTCAGGCAAGTGGTGATAAGGACCATAATTAAAGTAATTGTGGTATGAGTGTACAAAAGCAAAAGATGTGTAAGACTTAGCAACTGATTGTACATAGTGGATGAGAATGTAGAGAAGATGATAAATCTACCTTCGTCAACCTGGGTAAAGGGAAGAATGGTGCTACCCTCAACAAAAATAAGGAAGTTAGAAAGGGAAATGGGTTTAAGGATTGGTTATGTTGCCTGAGATGTCTGCCATATAACCTTCAAGTTGAACTGACAATAATCATTCAAAAAAGATATCTGTACTCCTAAATCATCCATCCCCTCCTCCCTATGGAAAAATGCTCAGAGTTGCCATTTCTGTTTCTAGGTGACTAAGCAGAAACTTTTCAAGGCTTGCTTTAGCAAGATTGAAAGTCTTGCACTGTGAGATGAAGAGCTTCCTTATTATCTACAGTCAAAAGAAGTGATTACTCAGTGGACACACAAAAGGGAGAGGCCCAGTCCTTCACCTCTTTCTTCCTTCCTGCTATGAATCATGCTGAGCTTCTTCAGTTGCCTCTGTAAAGTTGGATGGGGGAAGGGCTGCTGGCCCCATTTCCACATTCACATAGGTTTCATTGGCTCCATGCAGCGGTGAGCAAACCTTAGGTGGGGGGTGGAGGTGTTAGGCTGCTTATTTTGTGTTTGTTTCTTTTTGATCTTGAATGAGTAACCCCAGATCGGAGGAGACCTTATGGATTGAAAGTATCTGGAGTTCTTGGGCTCCATTTGGTTGGAGTTGGCTGGCAGAAGGCTAAATCTTATGTATTCATCAGAGAAAACTGCCACTGGCAAGAGGATTGGTTCAAGACTTGATAAGCAATTATTTACCAAGGAAGGGTTGGAAAGCTAGCGCCAGGCTAAAATGTAAAAAGGCTTAATTAGCAAGCCTGGAAGATGCTTTATATTCTGATGAAGTTTGTTTCCAACCTCCTAACGGAGAAGTAACAGTAATTATGAGTTAAGTTACTGAATCTTGTTTCAAGTTTATAATCATTAAAGTCATGCTTGTTGAGTGTCCTATGTTTAGCATTCCTTTTGTATGTAGGAATAAATTACGTGAATGATTCATGCTATACAGTCATTACTACTTCTATCCCCTCTTCCTCCTCTTCCTTTGAAAAGAGTCTATTGATGTAAGCCATAAATGTAAACGTGTCCCTATGGGGATTAGGGTGAAGGACTTACTGAGTCAAAGTGTGTCAGAAGACGGAACTCAGACCCTCTGATTCAGGGGTTAACATCTGTGTGTGTCCTGGATTCCTCTGGCAATCTGGGGAAGCCTAGGGATCCTTTCCCAGATTAATGTTTTTAAATGCATAAAATAAATCATATAAGGTTACAAAGAAAACCCACTATATTGAAAAACGGTTACCCCATTCACCCCCAAAAGTTCACAGATCCAAGTTAATAACTTGTGCTTTAATTAAAGGTCAAGCTTCCCCAGGGCTGAACCTGCTCCAAACCACATGCCTGAGTATAGAACAGAGGAGAAATAACACCCCTACCCCTCCCACCACTGAGGTGTAAAATGGTTGAACAAAATTGAATAGACAATATATTGGAACTGACCTACCAATAAATGTCTTTAAAATGAAACTTTTCTTTCTATAAGGCAACTTTTCTGTCTGACAGATTTCAGCCCTGGAAAAGACTGTATTATTCAATATGCTCAAGGAGAATGAAGCCTGAATCTACATTGACCTGTGCTTCAGGATACATTTAAAAAAAAAACTTTTAAAGTCAGATGATGGCACCTTAGGAGCAGTTTATATGCAATTATATGCAATAGATTAAAACCACTAGATGTAAACTAGGTGGAGGAGGCAGAGGCAAAAGAAAGATCTTGGAAGACTGAAAAAAATGAGGTTTATGTAGCATTTCTGTCAGTAAAGAAGCCATGAAATTGGTTTAAAGATATTATAAAACTATAGGTAGTTCTTGGCTTAGAGGGATTACTGTTACATTAGTAAGAATGCAGGGACAAGACTCGGGTTAGAATTCTACTTCTACTTTTCATTTATTAATCATACAACCTTAGGAAATTTATTTAATTTCTCTAAGCTTCACACTCTTAATTTGTAAAAAGTAGATTTAAAATTTGGCTTGCCTAACTCACTGAGATTCTAGAAAAACCTATTCCAAAGAGTGTTGGACCTGGAGTCGGGAGAGATCAAGGATTGGATGCCATTTTAACATTTGTTAGCTCTATGACCACAGTTGAGTCACGTGGAGAGTAAGAGATTGCAAGCTAGGAAGGATCTTAAAGGGCATCTTGTCCCATCATCTGATATTGCACCTTAAGGAAAAGTGAAGTCTAAAGAGGCCCAAGTGGCTCACCCAGATCACCAAGGCAGTAAGTAACAGCCACGATTAGACCCCAGGTCCTCTGAGCTGAAATCCACTTCACATCCCAATGCCCTTTGGGGCATTTGACCTTTCTGAGTCTCATCTGTGACATATACCTGTAAGTACGTGTATTCACAGGGTGCAGAGACAATTTAAATGAGCAGCTTTGCAGTAAATCATCAATATGTCAGTGATTATTACAACAGATGTGAAATTTTGAAAGCCTTACATATGCAACACAAATGTAAGGCATCATTAAGTACTAATATCTCTATAAAGTACTACTCTAGTGCTTCATCATGGCACTGAGGGGCCCCTGAGTTCACAAAGACTATTCTAGTAGAATGTAAGATATAACATGCTCTATTATGCTAGCAAGACTGCTTTAATTAAATTTATTTAATTAAATAATTTTATAAATAAATAATATAAATAAATAATTTAATAAATAAATTTGCTTTAATTAAATACAATCTTAGCAACAAACCCCATATGTACTTTCTAAGGACTAGACTAGATAAGTGAAGAGAAGTTCATCACTAACAGAATGGTCACTTGGTTTCTTTAGTCACGGTGACCCATAAGCCATAAGCACTCAAAAAAAAATGGACTGACCACACTGGAAAAATCAAGAGGATAATACTTATTAACTAGATGATGATATGGACAGCTAGGTGGTGTAGTGAATAGTTCTAGGCCTGGAATCAAAAAGACATGAGTTAAAATCTGGCCTCAGACACTTAGTAGCTATGTGACCCTAGCCAAGTGACGTAACCCTTTTGCCTCAGTTTCCTGATCTCTAAAATGAGCTGGAGAAGGAAATGGCACTCCAGTATCTTTGCCAAGAAAACCCCCAAATGTAGTCATGAAGAGTCGGACATGACTGAAATGACTGAATAACAAAAAGGTAACGATACAGTAGGATGGACAATCTTGAATTCATGTCTTAGGCAGACAATCTATACAGACAGCGAGTGGGTACCAGAAATAAAAAGAAGCCAAATTAGATTTGGCAAGCTACAATATTTTGTGAGTTTTTTTAATAACCAGAAATTTCTTCCTGAAACAAAAGTCTATCTATTTAACATAAATATGTTATATGACAGAGAGATGAGAAAAAGATTGAGTGACTTTTCCAGAGTCACACAGAAGTGCCAAATGAACTCAGGTCTTTCTGACTGTACACCAACCCAATGTACCCCTCACCACACACATCAAATGAAAAAAACAGTTTTAAAATGCAAATGCATTTTGATGCAAAAAGACTGCACTAGTAAACTAAAATGCAAAAATATTTCACCGGTTCTCCGCTGACTACTTCATTAAGTACATGCTCCCAACCCGTGCACACAAAAACCTCTAACAATCTGGCTCCAACCTTATGTTCCTGCTAGATCTTTGTAACTAGGCTTCCAATTCTCATAACATGGCTGAAATTGTTGATGACCTTGGAGAGAGGTTTCAAGGACTCCAACCACAGCAGAGGTAAAGTAGGGAGAAAGCCAACAAGAAGTGTGATGACCTCATCGAATACATCTTAGCTATCTTCATGTAACTTGGAAGTTTTTGACACTCTATTTCCTCATCCCCCTCCTCCTGCAACACTATTTTCTCCTTTGCTTTCTGTGATATGGCTCTGCCTTGATTCTTCTCTTCCTAAGTCTGGAGTATGAGCCATCTCTCTGGGTGAACTCATTAACTCCCACACAGTCAGTTTTTCATTTTGTGAAATATCACTCAAATTCATCTTACCACCCTTAATCTCTCTATCAAACTCTATATATCACCAACCGTTTCCTGAACCCTTCAACTTGGATGTCCTACAGAGATCTTAAACTCAACATATCCAAGAGATAATTCACGCTGCCCCCAAAATTCATCTCTCAAATTAATTTCCCTAAGAAGATCACCATAATTCTTTCAGTCATCAAGGTACAAACCTTTGGGTCATCCCAACTTTCCCTATTCAAGCACTGGCCAAGTCTTTTTTTCCTCTTCCTTTAATTCTACCTTCACAATTCTGACATCTGACCCTTTTTCTCCAATCATACAGTTGTCACCCTAGTTCAGGCCACCATTACTTTCCTGGACTAAGGCAGTGGTCTTGATTAATCAACAAACATTTAAGTACTTAATATGTATCAGGCACTATGGTAGGTACTGGAGTTACAAATACAAAAATGAAAACAATTCCTACCCTCAAGGAGTTTAAGAGCTAACTGGAAAAAATGACCGTAATTATGTAAATTTATGTAAAATAAATACAAAGTTGATTCTGAAGGAAAGCACTAGGGTATGGGGACATTGAGAAAGACGTCATGCAGAAGGTGGCCCTCTGGCTAAGTCCTAAAAGAACAGGGGATTCTAAAAGGCCAGGGTGAGAAAGGAGTTCATTCCAAGCATGTGCAGAAACTAATACAACAGCACAGATAAAGGGGATGAAATATCATGTATAAGAAAGAGTAAACCAGCTGGGCTGGACTGTAGTGATGTGTTTGGAAGGAATGTGCAATAAAGCAAGAAAAATTAAGAACAGGTTCTCCAAGGGCTTTAAATACCAAACAAGCTCATATTTCTTCCTAAAGGTAACGAGGAGCCACAAGAGTTTACTGAGTAGGGGAGTAACATGGCAAGATTTGTAATTTGATCTTTTTTCAGTATTTCCTTTCTCCACTCCATTCTCCAAACCAAATTAATATCCTAAAAACACAGACTTGACCATGTTGTTTCCCTTCTCAAAATCTTCAGTGTCTCTTGGATCTAATTCTTTCAGTCTGGCATTTAAAGCATTGCACAGTAGGGCTTTCATCTACCTTTCTAGACAAGGCAGACTGTTCCTCTTCATCGACTACATTTCCAGGCAAAAAAGGCCCACTAGCTGTTTCCTGGACTCACCACAGCACGTCTTGTCTCTGGCCTTACGCTCTCGCCTTTTAACTGGGACACACAACCTCACCTCCACCTCTCAGCATCTTTCAGGGCTCAGCTCAAGCATTACCTTCTCCATAAAGAATTTCCTGACTGCTGTTTTTAATACTTTCTCCCTCGCTTTAAATTATGTTTTATTCGCTTGTTTATGGATATTCTACAACCTTGCTCCCCCCAACTCCAGCAGAATATGATACCCTTGAATGTTTGCATAATACCTAAGATAGTACATAGTAAAAGCTTGATAAATATTGGTTGAATTGAACTATTGTCCAAACAAATTAGACTGGCCTTCATGTCTTTGGTCATGCTACTCTTCCACGAATGGAAGAGACTACTCCCTCTCCTTTTCTTCCCTCTTTCAATGCCAATCGCAGTAATATCTCTCTAGGAAGTTTTCCATAACCTTCAGCCTTCAATTCCCAGCTAAAAGTAAATCCCTTTCTCCTACTTGACCTGGACATCTCCTTTGAACAACTGAACATATTCTCTTTTATATCATAAGTATATGTATTCGTATCACTCTATTAGAATGAAATCAGGGCATATATTATATCTCTTTGTATTCCTAGAACAGTCGTTGCTCCATAAATACCATACAGTATGCTTTGATTCATTATGGTAAATAAAATTGTTTGGTTAGTTGCATCACGTTATAAAACCTTTTAAAATATTCTCTTTGTCTGTAGCTACATAATTTATTGTAAAATATGACATTGGTGATCATTTCTTAAAAACTTTGGGCATCGTCAAACACTTGGTCAAGAACTTAACCCTCTCTTAGAGCTTTTTTTCCTATAGAGAAAGATTTGACTAAAATATAATCTACCTGGCCAAGATGGCGGCTGGAAAACAGGGACTAGCGTGAGCTCCCCACCAACTCCCTCCAAAAACCTATAAAAATGGCTCTGAACCAATTCTAGGACTGCAGAACCCACAAAATGGCAAAGGGAAGCAGGGCTCTAGCCCAGGAGAGCCGGGATGGTCTCTGGGTAAGGTCTATCACGCACGGAGCTGGGAGCTGAGGGGAGAGGAACTGAGTGGAGCAGAGCCCAGCATGGGTAGCGTGGAACAAGGAGACCAGGAGCCAGGTGGAGCATGCGCTAGCGCCCTGAATCAGTGAGCTGCAGCAGTTACCAGACCGCTCAACCCACAAACACCAAAGACAATAGAGAAGGTTAGTGGGAAAAGCTGCTGGGGACAGGGAGTCTGAGCTTTGGGGCAGTGGAGGTGGGGCAGCTACAGAACCACAGCTGCAGTTGCTTCTGGCCCCAGGCCCACCTGGTGGGAGGAATTAAGTAGCAGATCAGAGCAGGAGCCAAGAGCCTGCTGAAGATCTAAGTCCAGTCTGGGTTGGGGGTTCTTGGGGAAGGAGGAGTGCTGGTGTGGCAGCACATCCTCCCAACCTTGGAACATAGAACTCTTTAGTCTATAAGCAGTCATACCCCGCTGAAAAACTCAAGGGTCAAGTAATGGCTGAGAACATGGTCAAGCGGCAAAAACACACCCAGATTCAGTCTCAGACTTTGGAATCCTTCTTTGGTGACAAAGAAAACCAAAACATACAGTCAGAAGAAGTCAACAAAGTCAAAGAGCCTACAACAAAAACCTCCAAGAAAAACATGAACTGGTCTCAGGCCATGGAAGAGCTCAAAAAGTATTTGGAAAAGAAAGTTAGAGAAGTAGAGGAAAAACT
>CM053623.1:291133194-291169085 GCA_028646595.1 Phalanger gymnotis | reverse complement strand
ATACGTTAGGAAGAAGCAAAATATAGTCAGTCTTTCACAACATGAGTATTGCGGAAGGGTTATGCATAATGATACACATGTGGCCCATGTTGAATTGCTTGACTTCTTAGGGAGGGAGGGTGGGTTGGAAGGGAAGAGGGAAGAGAATTTGGAACTCAAAGTTTTAAAAAATAGATGTTCAAAAACAAAAAAAAAAATTTCATGCAACTAGAAAATAAGATACACAGGCAATGGGGCATAGAAATTTTTCTTGCCCTACAAGAAAGGAAGGGAAAAGGGGATGGGAAGGGAGTGGAGTGACAGAAGAGAGGGCTGACTGGGGAACAGGGCAACCACAATATATGCCATCTTGGAGTTGGGGGGGTGTAGAAATGGGGAGAAAATTTGTAATTCAAACTTCTGTGAAAATCAATGCTGAAAACTAAACATATTAAATAAAAAATAATAAAAAAATAATCTACCTTTTACTAGTAGTAGAAACTATCACAAGAATGAAAGGTAGTATGCTATAGTAGAAATGACTGGCCTTAGATAAAGATGACCCAATTTCAATGTTACAGATAAATTGTTAATATGGTCTGTATCAGCAGAAGGAGTTTCCACAGTGAGAGTTGCCTACACAGATAAAATCACAGGGCCAAACTAAAACAAAAAATCATGGATCAGACAACATTTATTAAGTGCCTATTATGTGTCAAGAACTAAGTTCTGGGGATAGAAAGATAACAGACATTCCTTGCTCTCTCATGTGGGGAGACAATATGCAAACAACTAGAGGCATGCTATATTGGAGATAACCAACTCGGAAGATGGACCAGGGCAGAACTCCGAGGGATATCCACCGGCAACGGGTGTGACCTTGACAAAAACGCAGAAAAAGAGATTGAGGAATGATCAGATTAGTAACAGGAGAACCAAAAGAGAGAAATGTCACAAAATCATAGAAAAAAAGGTGAGTATCAAGGAGAAGAAGCTGCTTACAGTATCAGAGGCTGCAGAGAGAACGAAGATTGAGAATAGGCCAACAGTTTGACAAATAAGAGATCATTAGTAATGCTGGCAAGAGTAGTTTCAGTCAAATGATGAGACTGCAAGCCAAATGGTAGAAGAGAAACAAGAGAGTGAGAGGAAAGATAAAGTGAAGGCAAATCTTATAGAGAGTCTTCTCAAGGAGTCCAGTAACAAAAGGGAGAAGAAATGTATGGGAGGAACGCCCATATTTCCCGTATTACTCCAAAAGTTGAAGTTGGATAGAACAAAAGTTACTGCTACCTAAAATACCAGTTCTTTGTAAGTACGGGTTAAAAAATACACATTTTGGCAATTAAATATATCTTCCAAAATAGTTGTCTCTGTGCAACCTCTCCCCATTACCATCTCTTAGGAGATTCTTTGGCCTGATGCTGTCTGGACACCATGACCCTCTTCTTCCATGAAGCTTTTATTCTTCCCCTTCTCTTACCATCTCCCAATTACTTATGTCCACATGCTGCTATCCAGCACTTTTTCCAAGACTCAGACTTGTCTATTCCGCTTCGGTTGTACTTCTCCCCTTTCAAACAGCCTCGTCCTTCTCTTCTCATCCCAGAGTCTTCATCTGTACTCTAACTTCTATAACTCAAAGTCTAGGCCAATCCAAGTCTACTGTTCCTCTGAAACACAGAATCTTCCTTCAGTCTTTAGTGCAAACCAAAAGCCTAACAGCTACAATTTTCTTTGCATAGTGTTAAGTGAAAAAAACTTCAATAACCAAAAAATTCATCCCCCATAGACATTTTCGAACTGCCAAAAAAAGAAAAATATATATGTATACACACATACACATATATACGTGTGCACATATGTCTATGTATATACACGTATAATCATAGATAGATGTATGTCTATGTGTGTGTGTGTTTTATATGTGTGTGTCTGAGAGCTATGCCAGTCCCTTGACACAAACACTATGTTCCACAAGGCCAGGGCAATACTCAGGTCTTCCTATCTTTACTCATCTTAAAACTGCTGGAAAAATTCCAAAGGGTAATGTGCCTGCTTCAGGCACAGAAGAGTGGTAATTATATTCTGTTCCACAACAGCCCTAGAGAAGAAGAGTATGTGGATGAAATTGGCATTTGCAGTCAAATGTGGAACAGGAGGGCCATTCCCCAGGGCCCACAGAGAAACAGAAAAGGAATAACTGGAAAGTCAAGGGCAGGACTGAGATGTGTCCTTGGGTTTACAATAGCTAGAGGTTCTATCTCTGCTAGTCCCCCTAGCTCACTGCCCTTTCTCCACTGACTTTAGTCTAAGAGTCCGTAGTCACACTGCCTGTTTCTGATATCACAAGGAACAATTATGAATTCATTTTCCATACAAGTACTGCTATGAAGTCACTTGATTCTACAATTGTTCAACCATAATGTGATAATTTAGCTATACTTATTTTTCATCTTCATATGTTTTTGTGTGCTGGCCCAAGAACTTAGCCATGACATGAATACTGTTTCTAAGGAAAAATGCCTTCAAAAGTCCAAATAATCAAGCTGCATATGAACTTTTGGGACATAATCAGTTACTTAACTAAGGGTAGCCTATAGCTTAGAAGTAATTCATCTGACCACAACTGAGTATTAAAGGAGGAAATGATTATATCTGATCTGTATACTCCGGGACTCAATGAATCAGGAAACCAAAAAGATATGGAGCTGCTGCCTCTGGCATCTTTAAATCAAATTGGAATAATATTTGCTTATCCATCATAATGCAATTAAGCTGTATGCATCATATTTCCTCCAAAGGACAAGAAACATTTTTCAGGCTATGCCTTTGGGTTTTATTATAAAATATATTTTTTATTACAGAAATTTGAAAAAAACATCACTGCTTTAATAACGATACTTTATAACATTTTCCTGTTTTCTAACTGTGCCAAAATCAAATTTCCAATTAATATTTTATGTTTCAGTATGAACATACTCTTAGAATATTATCTTAATATTCTAATTCTAATATCTAATAATTCTAATATCTTCATAATTAATAAGATTGATACTAACATAATTTCATGTCTTTAATCAAACAAATTTTGAGTCTGATTACTATGGCTATTTCCATATATTTTGTGTTCTCTATCTCTGGATTCTGAAAGTTTTTTGAATAATTTGAATCATTAGCTGATACAAAAAAAATGTGTGTCAGTGAGAACTGAAAAATAAAATCTTAGATCTTGAATGATACTGGATATATTATTGTTTGAGTGAAAGTTTTATGGATTAGACATATGAGGCACAGAGAGCTTAGGTACGTAACATCAAAGGCAGACAAGTGTTATAATATGCCCTATGTCATCCAAACAGCTTCTTCTCTGATATTTTCACTTATTCCTTCCACTGTAAGAGAAGACAGTCCTGGACAATGTGACCAAATAGAAAATATTTTATATGTTGAGGAGACAGTGGGAGGAAAAAGCATGAGAGCCTTCTCACTCTCTACAACTGTACATTCTGATCTTAATCATTCTCTGCCCTCCAAAGTGCCTGTTTCCCCCACCCCCTTTCTGTCTGAGAACTGCAATCAAATCCCCTCTATCACTGCCTCTGAAGAGTGTTATTAGCTCACTCTACACTTTCATTCAAAATCTTTGTGATTTCTCAGGCCATGACTCCCTACCAGGGCTACTACCCTCCTCCAAAAAAAATATATTTTCTCTTCCTTTAGAATGTAAGCTCTTTGAGGTTGGGGTAAGTTACTTTTGTATTTACATATACAGAACTTAACAAGTGTATGGCACATAGTAAGCACTTAATAAACACTCTGTCTATACACAAACCAAACCAAGAACTAAAACACAGTTCAGGGGCTCAGATTCAAACATCCTCATTTTCTGAAGGCACACCAAAATGCCAGAGATTGAAAGAAAGACAGTTCAGGTGCTCAGATACAAATTTCCTCAAAGCAAATCCAAGGTACTGGTTCTACCATCAATCTCAACTGATGCTGATTTTTCTATAGGGTGACCCATGATCACCCCCCACCCCACCCGCACTTGTTGCTGCTACATATAATCACCACTGGCCTCTGATCCTATTCCTTTCTAGGGTAATCGTATTAAATTCTTTCTATAAAAAAAGCAGCCGAAGCAGGCTGCCTTCACTTCCATGGTCATTTTTCCCCTCTTCTCTTTTTCTCCCTGAAAAGAACCTCATGCATCTCTTCTGTCCTACTCTACATTTCCCTAGGCTGAACCTGATCCCACCTGCTCTCTTTAGTTTTTCCAGTTTCAACTATGTTCTGAAGGTTGGTGAGAGAAGTCACCAACCTGTCATTTGAGGGAGTGGAAGCACAGCCACACCCAATCTACATCTTCAACAAATATAAGGTTCTATACCCTTTAGTCACTTGTGGAATTATGAAGATATAGTATGCTATTTAAAAAATCCTCTATAAACACTGATTATCTCTTTCTTTTATTTTTATCTAGAAAGACAGAAATGGATGGTTTGTGATTGGCATTGTTGCAAGACCTAACAAACAGATGAGATTACTGAACCATTTGAGGAAATATTTTAAAATGAAATCATTAAAAATAATAGCTAATAGATTTAAATCATTTTAACATCTGCAAACTACTTTTCCATATATAGTATCATTTAATTCTTTAATCAACCCTGTGAGGTATCCATTTTAGAGATAAGAACAACTGAAACCAAGAAAGGTAAAATGACTGGCCCAAGGTCACACAGATAGCAAAGATGAAAGGAAGGATTCAAACCCAGGTCTTCCTGACTCTAAGTTCAACAATCTATGCCCTACACAGAGAAATGGGCAATTCACCTCCTGCTCTCAAGTGAGAACCTATGTGAAAACACTTTTATTATTAGAGAATGTATGTTCAAAAATTGAAAAAGCTATGAAAAACATACAGTTTAGAGAAAATGATCTACAGCTTAGGTTCCCAAAGTGGGCAATACCATGTATGGGGGTGGCACTGGAATAATCCAGGGGGGGCGGCAGTAGCCTCAGGTGCAAATTGGGGGGTTTTGAATAAAAATAAGGGAGTTGTGGAAGCATAGGATAGAAGGGAAGAGAAGAGAAGAGAAGAGAAGAGAAGAGAAGAGAAGAGAAGAGAAGAGAAGAGAAGAGAAGAGAAGAGAAGAGAAGAGAAGAGAAGAGAAGAGAAGAGAAGAGAAAAAAAATTTGAAAAACCATTTGTCTATGTTTAATTTGGTGTGTAACAGAGTTAAAATCATAGCAATTATATTATTTTCCAAATAAACACACAAAATGCAAGTTATAACCTATCAGTGGTCAAATATGCCTGAAGGACTTAACAAGCAAGTGTTGGCACGCGAGGTATAGCACATTATTGGGAATTCCAGCAGGAATATGTACATGTAACGACTTGCTTACAATATTATACTATATGGTTACATGACACAATACTGCGTCATCAAAATTTCAATGAAAGAAAAAAACACAATTTTATAATTATTAAATTCAAGTTGCATCATTTTTTTTTAAAAAATATTTTATATTTTTTGAAATTATGCAAATTTTTAAAAAACCATTAAAGAGTTAAAGAAAGTATTTTTCCAGGGGGTGTGAAGTAATTTTTTTTTTAATAAAAGGCCCAATAAGTTTAAGAATCTCCGATCTTGAAGATCAAACTCCCAAAGTGTTCGTGTGTCTGTCCATGATTCAAAGTATTTCTCTCCACATTCTCTGATGTTTTTCACTTTACTTTGCTATACTTCATGAAATTCCACCAATTAAAAATTCACTTGAATTAGCAATCAACTTCTTAAAAATACATACATTTCCAAGAGGATTAAGAGGGATGTTGGTCACCCATTTAAGTTTTAATTCAACAAGAATTCTTTCTTCTTGACACTTAACTGAGAGACTCAATCAGCTGCAGAGAAAGAATAAGTAGTCTGACTGAAGGGAGGCAGGGTGGATAACTGTTGTGACCATGCAGTGGGCTTGAGGAATGGAGTGAATTTGGGTGAGACTGGAGAGGTAATAGCAACATGAGGATATCTGGACTGAGGAGAACAGTCAAAGATGGGAGAAAATCACAGAAGGGTAAATGGGATAAAGCAAAGAAAAACTTCAACTATTTCTAATTTTTGTCTAGCATTGGTTCTCTGCTCCAGAAAGTAAAAAGGAAATTCTCTCTCTCTAAAACTACCATCACATTCCCTTCTTTCTCCAATATAACAAGATAAACAAAAAGACCTAGAACTTATCGCTTATCTGCATTATATATTTAATTGTTAAGTTAATTCATGAAGGGCATTAGTGCCAAGCAAAGTCATATTCGTATGATGGAATGAAAAAGAGGAACTTTTGAAAATTACTGAGTGAGAGAATTCCACCATGAAAACGAAATAATATTAGTCTTAACAGAGTTATAAAAAATTTTTAATTTAATTCTAGTGTCATCCACCTTTTATATCCTATTTTTCATGTATATAGTTTGCTTGTATGAATTTGTTTGCTTTTTGTCTCCCCCGTTAGACTGTGTACTCTTTGACAGGGACTTTCTTTTGCCTGTTTTTGTAACCGTAGAACTTAGCACAGTGACTGGTATATGGCAGGTGCTTAATAAATGGTGACTAATGTAATCAAGAGGGTAGCTGTAGTAATCCATGTATAAACTAATGAAAGTCAAGACTAGTTTGGTAGCAGTGGGAATGGAGAAAAAATGACAGTTCAAAAGAAAAAAATATCAATGGGACACATGAACAGATTTGATATATAGGATGAAGAAGGGTAAATGGCAATTATGAGGCTTCCAACTTACATGATCAAGAGAAGAATAATACCACTGATAGACACAGGGAATCTAAGAGTACGAACTCATAGTCAATGGAAATGTTTGAGGCAAATTTTAGACTTGTTTGAATTGAGGTATGAGACTTCTACCAGAAATCAGTAATAGATTACAGGAGATAAAACACTCAAACTTGAGAGTCAAAGTCATTAAGATTGAGCTAGGCCCTATTAGTGTGAATAATGAGTCACGGGAGTTATTTTCACTGGGCTAGAACCAGTGACCAAATTTTATAAAATTATAATTTGAAATAATGCAAATTTGAATATATGTGACCACTTCAGGGGATGCATTGTTTGTGCTGATCTAGGATCTAGTGTAGATTTTGGAGTTATCAGTAGAGAAGTGATAATTACAGCAATTCCAAAGGAAGAACAGAACTAAGAAACAAGTAACAGGACTGGACCAAGAATAAGAAGCATAGGGACCCAACCTTCATTCTGCCAATAACTAGTTGTGAATAATGAGTCAAGTCATTGAGTGTAGTATCTGCAGTTCTCAACTCCCTAAGAAAACTGAGATGATAATCAAATGAGATAGCAAAAATAAAGTGCTTTGCAAACTTTAAAGTGAGAACTACATAAATTCTAGATATTGTCATCATCCTCATCATCACCCCCTGCCCTACCTACTGAATTCAGAAGGGGGCCACAGGAAGCCAGTGAGATAATGCGTATGGGTTTGGAGAGTGCAATGGTAAGACTGCTCATGGTAGTGCATTATTAGTACCATTATCTTCTTACATTTTTATTATTAATCTTGTTCTTATTATCATTAAAATATAAAAAAAATACTTCAGACAGAAATGTTCATAGGACATGCTGATATCTTGCAATGATGAAATACTGCCTTCATTTTCTAGTTCACTTTGACCTACAGATTTAAGCTCTATTTTTCCTCGGCATACATTATAATTTTTATGTTTATCAAGACATGATTGGAGGAAGATTACACAAGATGAAAGTGCTGTTGAACTGTATTTTTGGAGCCATATGTTTTTATATTATACATATACAACAAATGATTACTAAGTATTTTGGTTCAACTCCCTCTTTTAGCTTCAAAGTCATACTTGGTTTTATTTAGCAAAGATGAAAATGGATTTATTAAACTCAAAATGCCACATTTTTATCAATTGTTCTTGAGATTATTTTGTGGGTGGCACATTTTACAAAGAAAAGTTTTCTATGCCATCATCAAATACTCTAGCATTCTCACTATACTTGGAGTACATTATAGCTGGAGTACAAAAATAAGACAAGAATGCGGAACTCAAAGACTTGGTAGTAGTCTATAAAAGCACTGTAGATGCTACCAGGTTCTCAGGAAGATTATACCATAATTATCAAGTCAATAAAAAGTTGCTTTTTATACTTCTGGGACATTCTGAGATGCCCTTCTTCTCCAAAGCCAATATAGGTTGCTGCATAAATTGTTGAATGGAGATATTGGCAAGTTTTTACGTACAAATAGTATGGGAGAATGCATTCCTTCAAGATGGCTGCTGTAAAAGACTGTTTTTTTTAACATCTGTTCTGGTAGCGTCAATCTGTTATTTGCATCCTTTATCTAACTCAGTAAGAACTTCTCAAAATGCCAGCTTCATTTCCAAATATTTAAAGTCTCTATTGTGCTTTTCTCTGTTTCTCTTTCATACAGAATTTCTATAATTTTCATTAAGTAACGGTTGTCATTGACTCCAGGTCCTTCTATTCTTTCCTCTTCAGATTTTAGTAAAGTCTCAATTTCATCTCTTATTTCATTAAATATAGGTAGGCATTTCTCTAATTACCCTTAACTAGTCAATAATACATTATTATTGAACTTCAAGCTGGGGCTGCCAAAAAGTAGTATGAACTAGGAAGACTGGTTTCCAATTTGGTTATGATAGAGTCCCAGGGCATAATGAAAGTGTGCATATCTTTAGTTCATTTTAAGTGTCCTAGAGGTTTGCCTGCCTTAATGTCCAGTACCATCTGCACATGAGCATCTCTAACAAGTGGGACATTGATATTTCTAATTTGTACCAGTTTGTTGTGATTCTCCTTTCTCATTATTGCTATTATTATTAAAAGCTGATTCTGTAAAACAAATCAAGTGAATGGCAGAGACTTGCATATCTTCATCCACCCTCCTTATGAGAGAAAATAATTTCTGCTCATTTCTTGATAGTCGATTCACTTTATAAAATCTCTTCCTGGCTGAAAGTCATTCAATAAACTGTTTTGCTTCAGTCTGTAGTAATAAAACTATACAACACTATAAACATTTTCCATGTTTGACTCCAAGATATTTGGCTCTCTGTCTGGAAACACTAGTGCTTTTGTTTTTAAAATTACAGCAGACTCTGCGACCTATTATACCCAAGGATGCCAAATATTTTTTCTCTTCTATTGTGCAGCCCTAAAAACATTTAACATATACAAGTGACTCATGGATGTTCAAGAAGACTAGTCTTATTTTTAATTACCTGTGAAAATGACAAATATGATATCAATTAAGTAAGTAAAGGAAAGATGTCCAAATCTACTTCTGTCTTAGGAGGTATTTTTTAACTTGATATTGATATTGGCATCCCAGGAACCTTGGGACTGAAGTCAGGAAGATCTACACTCAAATCTGGCCCCAGACACTTACTAGCTGTGTGACCCTGAGCAAGTCACTCAATCTCTGAGGCCTTAATTCACCGAAGAAGGAAATGACAAACCACTCCAGTATCTTTTCCAAGAAAACCCCATGAACATCAATTGTGTGGTATGGTCCATGGAGTCATGAAGGGCTGGAGACAAATGAAAACAAAAACAACAGTGCATAAAAGCGACAGAAGAGAAAAGCAGGGTGGTGCAGTGGACAGAGTAATGTCATGGACTTAATCAAGAAACAGAGATCTGGAGCTAGAACCATTCACAGATTAAGAAAATGAAGCCCAAGAAATTGAATGTCTTCCACGAGGTCAAACAGGCAGTAAGAACAAGAGGTGAGGTTTGAATGTGGGGCCTCAGACTCCAGTGGCCCGGGGCAAGAGGGCCTTTAAAAATGGACTCATTTTGACTGTGCCTCGGCCAATGACTAACTGGGTGATCACAGGCAAATCACTAAATATCCCTGAACTTAACTTTGCACAACTGGAAAAGAGTAATGACAACACTTGTTACTTCACAGGGTTGTCATGAGGAACGCAGGAGATATTCTTTGTAAATCTGAAATGCAATATAAATGTCAGCTTTTATTTAACGGTTTTTCTAATATGTAAGAGATTTACACTGGCAAAGAAAGTTATTTAATTTATTTTGGGCAACCTCATCCTGAAATCTGAGCAAACTTGAATGACCACTTATGTTAAAGGTTGCCATCTTTTTAAAAAAATACCTAATTTAGTAGCCATCAAATTAGCTAAAGCAGCAATGCAATTCAGGGTAGAAGACAACTATAACACGAAGTACTGAGATAAGTATGAATGAGTTTCAATAAAACCTACTGTTGTAATCTGTTAGTATTCAGTAAAGCTTAATAATTATCAAAGAGAGGATACTAGAAAGAGCACTACACCTAATTTCTAGCCCTGATGATGATGCTGCTAACTAGAAGCCACATGACTTGAGTCACCTCGGAGCCTTAATTACCTGATTATAAAAATGAGGTAGTTGGGAGTTGATGGTTTATAACATGCTTTCAACCTTGAAGGACACTCTGGGTACTTTCCCAAAGCTCAGTCCTGAGACTTCTTCTCTTCTCTCTCTATTCCATCTCATTTGGGGATCTCATCAGCTTCCATGGGTTCAATTATCATCTATAGGCAAATGATTCCCAGATCTTTATATCGAGCCCTAGTCTAACTCGTGACCTAACATCACACAACAATAAATGCTTTTGGACATCGTGAACTGGGTAATTCCATTGCCACTCGAAACTCAAAATGCCTAAAACATGTCATTATCTTTTCCCCAAAACCCTCTCCTCCTCTTGCAAACTTCTGTATTATTATCAGAGGCACCACTGTCCTCCCAGATGCCCAGGCTTGCTTGGCATTTAAATTTCTTTATCATGTCAATACTTCTTACCCTTTCAGTCTTTTTATGCTTACCTCTACCATGCATTCTATCATACTGCTCTATCGACCTACTACAATAGCTGTACTGTTCCTCCAAAAGGACATCTCTCACTTTACACTGGTTGTCTTCATCCCACAAGCCTGGAAGTTATAATGACAAGCAGGATGGGCTTTTTAGCTTTTGTTTCTTTTGGAATGCTTCTCAGCACTAAGACAATCAAGTGCCCTTGATTGAGCCTTGCTTTGTTTCAATCAAGAGTCTTTGATTGAATCAATAATCTTTGATGACCTGCTTAAGTCACAAGAAAGCCTAAGTCGCATGTTGCCAGATGCTGTGCTAAGCACTGGGGGTACAAATAGAAGCACAAATAAAAACGGTGCCTGCCCTCAAAAAGCTTACATACAAAAAAGGCAACGGAAAAGATGGGAGAGATATGGGGAGAGAAGAGACAGGCCTCTGAGACATAGTATTGCAGAGGAGAGACAGCCAGGTAGGGAATGAAGCATGGCCTTGCTGGGCCCTTCCTCAAAATGGAACTCCAGGAAGAACTCAAGACTCAGCTCAAATCCGCCTTTTTAAAGAAGGCTTATCACATTCTCCTCCTAGCTGCTAATGACTTTCTTTCTAACATTACCTTCTATCTACTATGTATGCATAAGCCTGGTATTTATTTCATTCTTTACACATGACTCTCCCATTAGAATGTGAGTTCCTGGAGGTCAAGGGGCTGTTTTTCAGTTTCTTTGTATTCCCGGGGCTTAGCACAAAGCCTGAAACATAATAAGTATTCTTAACAGACTAAGGAATTGGCTAAGGAATTCTATGTCTTTATTTTGACACAGCTGCACAAAAACAATTAAATTAATATTTAAATCTTTAAAATTTTGCTCTTTCAAATACCTCTCACATTGACCTTTCAATTTTCCACTATTAAAAAAGATTTAATAAAGAATGGAAGTAGTACATGGAAAATGTCCTAGTTGCAAATAAAATCATATTACACACTGTCTCCCCTACTGTTTATTTCTAATATATTACAACTTACAAGACATTATTTTTATTACATGACATATTTTATCAAAGATCAAAAACCTCACTGCATTTCAAAGATCTGTGAAATAAATTAACTTTATAAAACAGAGTTCAATTACATATTTTGTGACAAAATTTTATATTCCAATTCAAGAAGGATTTCTTACTGGTCACAGCCACTTTTTCTATCTTTATAGCAGTAAAATATTTAAATATATTTGAGAATAAATACTATAATAATCCTGTGCAATATTTACGTACCAAGGGAAAAAATATTTACCTACCATGGGTCTCTCAGTTCAGACACATAACCCCAGATGGCATGTGTATGACACTAACACATAGCTGTCAAATATACTAAAACCTGTCTTACCAATTTCAAAGGAGTATGCGTGTGTGTGTGTGTGTGTGTGTGTGTGTGTGTGTGTGTGTGTGTGTGTGTGTGTGTGTATCTGGATCTGCTGTTTCAACAGCATGAGTTAGGAGGTTAGGAAACCACCTGAAAAGATGCAAAGCCCTCAGTTGTACGTGAGTCTGTATAACTTACAGCCTTGGAGAGTGGCCTAGGACATCACGAAGCACAGTGACTTGGCCATGATCATAGATCCAGTATGTATCACAGATAGGATTAGAACCCCATTCTTCCTACTCAAACTAGTCCTCTATCCTCTCTGCTACAATGCTTTTCACAGGTCCATTTAAAGTCTGAAATGAGACGATGTATATGAGAACTTTTTTTTAAAAGCAAAAAGCACTAAAATCTTCTTAAAATATTCCCATTTGAAAACTTTTGTTCTCGCCCTTTCTTTTTCTTCTCTCTCTCTTTCCCTCCTCCTCTCTTCCTGTCTCTCTTCCTTTCTCTCTTCCTCTACCCCTTCCCTCCCCTTGGTCTCTTCCCTCTCTCTCTTCCATCTCACTTTTCTCTCTCTCTCTCTCCCTATCTCAATATTCTCCCCACTGCCTACAGTTTAAGTCCAAACTCCTGACTGACCTTATGACATCAAGGTGACTTTGGCCTTTTCAAAGGCTATCCCAGCAAAGTACAAGTTATGGCATTTCTGTCAAGCTGGAAAGACTCAGACTGTGTGTGGCAATCAATGCCCCCACTTAATGAAAGCCTATAGAAAAGCATGAGTGTCTAACTTCTTGGCACAGATATCATAATCAACTTCTTAAACAGATCCATCAGCATCAAGCATTTCCCTCAACGCTAGATGCCAAGAAGCAATTAAGACACTGGCAAAGTGCCAATTTACCAGCATCAAAGATATATGTTGGTTTTATTCTAGCTCTGGTGGTCTAGGCATATGTAAAGCTTAGATGACTGCAGAAACCCTACACGGATTTCTTTTGAAGAAGGGAAGGGGGTCTCACAAGCAATGTGGCAAGGCTGAAGGAATATTTGGTTCACTAGAAAGCTACCTTAGCTGATGGCTGTGAAACCAGTGCAAACGAGTGATTGAGTATCCCGTGATTAGAGAGGCAGCAGTTTGTGTGGAGCACTCATTGTGGCGTAAATGAAGCCTAAAGGAAGACTGCAAATAACAGCTTGGCCTACCCTCCACGCCAACCCCCCCCCCCACAAACAACCTGCATACAGCGTCACGACAAAATCATAAGACTAATTCTGACTGGCTTAGAGAAATCCAACTCATTACTTTACAATCATGAGGTTGGAAGGAGGAAGTCTTCATGAAGGATGTTCCATTTGAGTTAGGAAGAACAGATTGGATAATAATTTAATAGGCAAAGAGAGAATAACAACAGGAAGGACACTATAAGCATAAGGAACAGGACACGTTTAATGAGTGGAACAGCCCAGTTTGGCTGCATATGGACATCATGAAATAAACTGAGAAAGGAGAGTGGCATCAGATTGCAACTAAATTGACTGAGGTTATGTATATCTTACAAGAAGTAAGACTCTATGGTTTCCATTATTGTTATAAATACTTTGTGTTTGCTTCCTCTATTGCACGAAATCCTATCTTTAGGGGATGGATCACCTGCCGCTATCAACCAGTGGGAATACTAGTGTAAGTATTGGTTTGTGCCATTATCAAAGCTGAATGTTTACTTCACTTTTAGAAGATTAAATTGGTGGTAGAGATTATCAATATAGGGGCAAAGCTTATGAGTGGTAACCGCAACATGTGCCTAGAAGAGGCAACCATCAACAGCCGGCTTTAGCTAGTGCTTATAGACGACGGCATTGAATAGTACATCAGAATGTTGAACTGGTCTCAGTTGAAATATGAGGAGTTTTCCTAAAGTACTGAATAAATGAAACCACAAAAGTGATGGCTGAACCCTCCCGATGGAATCCCAAATAACACTGTAATTATAGTCAGTGCTTGATTTCCAGCCCTACTCTATGCCTCACTCTATCACTCTATGCCTCAGTTTCTTCATCTGAAAAATAAGGGATTCTGAGGTCCCTTTTATCTCTAAATCTATGGTCTATTTTACCAAGGCTCAAAATAGGATTAAAGGAAACTAGACTTGAACTAATCATGTATGTCTAAAGAAATCTCCAGCATCCCCTCTGAGAAAACACTAAGTTATTCTCAGTAAAAGGATAGCGGTAGTGAGAGACTGACACTACTGACCAAGTCTAAGAACTTTGTGTATTGATAATGGAGTATCCCACTCTGGGAAGGAGTTTGAGTAACATCAGACAATTTTGTTACTAATACAGAAACACATAGAGGGATGGACAGAGGAGTAGGTATAAGATGAGATTGTAAGTGTTCCCCCTAAAAGACAGCCACCAAATTAAAAAAAAATTCCATCCCTCCTCTATACCTCTCTAAACCAATTAAAGGAAGTGGCTTAAGGCCCATGGACCCATTTCGCCCAAAGCAATACTTAAATGATGGGCACTCTTAGATTAGGGAATCTGCTTCCTGACCTGCACTGCTGCTAGACTGCATTAACTTTCCAGGGCCTGGTTCTGCACATCTTATTAAACTTTGGCCTATCTGATGACCAAGAGGGTCTACATATCCTATGTGGTTGTCTTATACCTGTATATAGACAGAGACATCCTATTGAGAGGCAGACAGAAAACAAACAAGCGAACAAAATCTTCTTGCTTTTCTTGCCTAGTCTAACAAGCTATCTGTTCTCTAACCATGATTTCTTCTCGTGCCTGGCACCTCCTTAGTCTCTAATCTGCTCCTTTTCTGGAAATCGCGCCACCCATATAAAATTCCTCCACCTGTAAGATTTGAAGCTATAAAATTTTACCCTATAGCTTAGCCAATAAATGATTTGCACCTCTGTCTATTAACAGGAGGAGGTTGGAATCAAATTAACATCTACCTTCCCATAAAACACCTGATCTAATTATGTATGTCTAAAGTATGTCCCTATAAAACACCTGATCTAATTATGTATGTCTAAAGTATGTCCCTATAAAACACCTAAGCTGCTAGAACCCCTGAATCTAAAAAACAAACTAAACACGACCCTTTTTGCCCTGAAGCATGAACCAAGGAGTCTTAGACCGTCATGAATTCCCTCTTCCTACCATAACTGGAATCTTCATGCCCAAAATTCTCTGGTAACATACATCCTATGCCTATTCTTAACATCATTTTGGAGGTGTTTCCTCTGGCCCCACTCTGAGTGAAGTGAGTGGGTTTATCCTAGATTGTTGTGTCAGCGCGTTGTTAAGGGTGGGATGGGTTTCCCTGGTTTGGAAGAATCAAGCCAAATCCTAATGGGGCTGCCTTTGCAGCTTTCCTTCCCTTACTGTTACAGCCTCTGGCTACCTTAGGTGTCTCTAAGTCACATGGCTTTCCCTTTTGTACTTCTTCTTAAACATACCAAATAAAACAGACAAATACCTGCAGCATTGAGTAGCTCGTCTATTTCTTCTGGGAAGCCCTTTCATTCACAGGACTAACTGCTAACAGTACATTTCTTTAGGTGGATACTGAATGGCTGAAATAACTCTAAGTAAAGAGATGTCGCCTGGTGGAATGTCACAGGTTTCAGTCCTCAAACCAGCACTTTACCCATGATTTAACAAAAGATCTAAAAAGTATGTTTATTTGATTTGCAGTTGATATAATACTAGATAAATTAGCCGATACCTACGATGAGAGAATCAGGGCACAAGATCTTGGATAAGCTATCTTGACAAGGGCCAATGCCCTTGTTACTCAAAACAATGAAAAATATAAAATTCTGCATGTAGTCTCAAAACATCAACTTTCACAAGTAACATCATGACCTGACAGGCAAAACTACTAACATAACCTTGGGCTGCATCAAAAGAAGTATGATTTCCAGAGTAAGGAATAATCCAATCCTACTTTATAACCTAATCAGACCAGATCTGAAGTATTGTATTCAGTTCTGCCAACCACAAATTATTACATTTATGGGAAATAAACTGCTATACACCTAGGAACTCAGGATGAGGTAAGGACTCAAAATCGTTTTATAATAAGGATTCTTAACCTGGGTCAAAAGACACTCCTTACTCCCAGGAGCCCATGAATAGATTTTGGGCAGGTCTGTGAACTTGGAGGAAGAAAAAAATTACATCTTTACGGCAATATACCTGGTTTCCTTTGTAATCCTACAGATTTTATTTCATGCATTTAAAAACATTATTCTAAGTAGAAGCTTTACCAGACTGCGCACACACACACACACACACACACACACACACAAAAACAAATTTAAGAACCTTTCACAGGAAGAGATCACTTAAGGAAGAGACATTATTGGACCTTAATGTGTAAAAGGAAAAGAGAGGGTAGACATTTTACTATCTTGCTATGGGGCTCTGGCCCCAGAAAGTTAAAGTTAGGGCAAAGGGCAGAAGTTACAATGTAACAGATTTCATTTCCATGCAAGTTAGACAATCCTAAAACCAAAAACAAAAAAAACAGAGCTATTTGTGATGGACTTCCTTGGAAGGTAATAAGCTCCTGATGACTACATGTAAACAAGCAGAGGATGGACGAAGATTTGTTACAGACGTTAAAGGGTAGGATTCAGATGGGGATCTGGCTAGATTTTCAACTCTTTAAGATTTCGTGATTCCAGAAACTCACACTACTAAAATAAAATTGACTTAAATTGAATTTGTTAATATGCAAACTGGTTTATTTAGAGACTTTAAATAATAAAAGACTGCTTACATGATCCCTGAAAGCCTCATCAGAAATCAGTATGAATATGTACAAAATGAATATAGAACTAGGAAGGACTTTTTGGAAGCTGAATTAAGATGAAAGAGGATTTAAGATTGTTTTTCATTTAAATAGGGCAATAAAAATTAGTCTATTTCCACTGCAGAGTACTGCCAAAACTACTAGTAAAAAGAACTGCCAATGATTCACAATTTATAAAACAAAGCTTGACAAGAGCATACTAATTCCATCAAACTTGCAAAAAATAAATTCTAATCTATCACTGGGACCCAAGTAGCTGAAAATTAAACCAGAATTTTAAAATGGTAAGATATTTTCCAAATTTACACTTTGTTTTTCTTTTGAAATGAGTTTTACTGGTTATTTTCTATCATATAACCAAGTAATCATTAAAATGCAATGTTCTGACCTAATCAGAGAAGGTTCACCTCTTCTCAAAAAAAGGAAAAGAAAAAAAAATCAAAGACTCTTATCTTCCCTCCTAGCAAGTTTACTGAGGAAAATGTTGGAGAAGAGGGGGTGTATTTTTTACAAAAATATTTCATAAAGCCAAAGGCCAATAAACAATGAGGTAAACTAACAAAACCGAGATCATTCATTTCCCAAGTCTTCTACGTCAATTAACTTTGCATGGCATTACAAAATAAGAAAGCTTTCAATTGTTTATTTCGTATAACAAGCATGTAATGATACACCCTCTTCTACTGCTCACTATTCTTGAGCTAGGAATTAGTCAAATATTAGAAAGCTTGAAAATACAGCCAAATGGGAGATTAGTGACTATTTCTCATTTTTAATGAAAATCTAATGATATATTATTCTAAGATGGCCACTTTTCTCTTCCCCCTATTTCCCATCACCTTCAAGGCTCAACTGGAATCTACTCCCTCTGCAAAATCTTCCCTGACCAGTTCTACTGAACTCTTTAATTCTGTCTGTATAAGTAGTCTCTTCACAGTTGTAGAGTGCAGCCCACCTACAGCTTAGTAGAGGATTGTGGGAAAATGCTGCCAATGAAAAATCACACAATCTATGGTCAAACCAGGGGTGACCTTCTCTAAACTTGGCTAGGCTGGTGTTCAGATAACGAATAAAGAGTAAATCACAAGGCCCAAACAGCCTTCTCAGCTTTTGTTTGGCTGGCACAACCTTCAAGAACCAAGGGTCATCAGGGCAGGATTTTGGAATAGTTCATCCATTGTAAACTGTTTGCTGTAATTCACTAAGACCAAAAAAAAGTATGTTTCCATTGCAGAAGATTGCCAAAATTTTCAGTGAAAAGAGCTGCCAGGGATACAAAAATCTATAAGACAAAACTTAACAACATTATCTTGTTTCATGCTGGTTAATCCTGTCTCCTAGAGAGCACCTATTACAGAGTCTTCTTTCCAACACTTACATGTTGATGACATAGCTTCAAGCTCCTTGATCATCTTGGCCTTTTGTTTTTAAATAAGGATTGACTTTGGTTTGGAAATACTCTCATCCTCAAATGAATCTGTGATCTCATGGGCTTAGATGCTTTTTTTTTTCCAAAGAAATATTTTGTGTTCCAGGCACTGACTTAGTGCTTTATAAATATTATCTCACTCAGTCCTCACAACAACCCTGCAAGGTAAGTGAGGTTATTATTGCCATTTTACATTTAAAGAAACTGAGTCAAGCAGAGGTTAAATTACTTTCCCCAGGTCACACAGGTAGTGTCTCAGGCCACATCTGAACTCAGGTGTTTCTGACTCCAGGTCCAATGTACCACCTACCTGCGCCACTCCCTCCAAGTATGGGCCATCCTGTCTGCCCAGCCTATGAGATTCTTCTCCATCTCTCCCATAAGGTCAACCTAATGGGTTAAACCAATGTACTTTTTCCTGACATCCCGGGGATAGCACTAGACTGAGCCTTGTCATGCTATGTGAGCAGCTCACTCTTTCTACCATCCATCTTCATGCATCCTATATTTCGAATCTTTGAAAATTTCTCATTTGCTCTATGTTGCATCCTGCTCAGACCTGATGCACATGCCTCCACTGTGATGTTCATTTTCTCTTCTTTGAAAGTTCTTGTGTCATATATTTCACAGCCATAAAAAATCAGGAGAATTACTTGTATTAAAAATGGGCCTTTATTTCTTGGAGAAGTTCATGACCATTACGGGGGCTTTGCAGTTTCCTAAGGGCGATCTATCCCACTCCACTATTCAGTCTCAACCCAATTCATCTTCATCATCTATTTGTACAGTCTACCCAAAATAAACATAATAACAGATAAGCTCTACAAAAGGTTATCCAGCCAAGTGTATGCCATGATCAAGACAAACAGTTTAGAAGTATCACTTCTAAAAATCTGAACATCAGTAACTAAACCATTAGTGCAATTTATCCAGTGCAGGGCACAAAGTGGGACCACAAGATGAGTAAAATTAGAGATGGTCTGGCACTCAGAAGAGGTGGACACTAGCTAGGCCCAGCTCTACCACCAAACTAATGGTATGACTTTTGGCAAGTCATTTTGTCTTTCAAGATTCTGGTTGCTCAGATGCAAAAAAGAAGGCCCCCTGGGGGAAGCTAGATGGCACAGTGAGTAGAGCACCAGCCCTGGAGTCAGGAGGACCAGAGTTCAAATCTGACCTCAGACATCTGGCACACTAGCTGTGTGACCTTGGGCAAGTCACTTAACCCAAATTGCCCTGCCTTCCCCCTCAAAAGAAAACCTTTTAAAAAGAAGGCCCTTGAAACTAGGAGATCTTTCACCAGTTATAAAAATCTAATGTTTATGACCCTACCTTATTCTCCATAGCATACTTCTATTAAATATATTTCTATTAAGCTTAAGGGTAATTTTTTTTTGGTAGTGACATCAACTGTTTATATTGAGCTTGGTGCCATTTACTCTGAAGGCCTAGATAAGGAAATGGGCCGCAGATTGAGAGTTGAAAAGGATCACATAGATTCAGATCTGGAAGGACCTCAGAATACATCTAGTCCCACCCATTTATTTTACATATGAGGAAACCAAGACCCATGAGTGGTTAAGTGACTATCCAAGATCAAATATACAGTTAGTTGACAAAACTGGAAAATGAACCCAGGTCATCTGATTTAAACCCAGGGTTCTTTCTACCGTTCAGCATAGACTTACCAGTCACTCATAAGCTTTTAGACAAAACATCTGCCCTCTATGAACATCAGTAACCCTGAACTATGTGTCTTGAGGGACTGTCACAAGTGCAGATACAAATTCCTCACGTGGATGAGGGGGAGGGGCCAGGAAGAGCTGGAATGAGGGAAATTGATGTAAACAACAAATTGCGCAATGAATATAAAAGACCTGATCACTGTAAGGCACCCAGCACTGGCACGCCGCATTGGACTGAGTGGCTATGGCACAATCATTCATCTTCCAAAGTTAGCACTGCTCTATCTCCATGCTTCACAGTCCGGCTCAGTCAGTCTTAGTGCCCAGAGAAGTTTGCGCTTGATTTTCCCTTCCAGATCTCTTCTGATGTTCCTTTCCTTAAGCTCAGCTGAAAATCACCGCTCTTGTTTATTAAGAGGCATCTCTTCCTGCTCCTACCAACCACAAGTAAAGCAAAAACCAGATAAATCACTCGCAGAAAGACACCAGATAGGCAGCAGGTCTGTCAATAGGTAAAGACAACTTCAGCAGAAAAATTGTGGAAAATTTACCTAGAAATGTTAAACAATTATACAAATAATTCACTGATAATGGTAATGCCTTTTGGAACAGGCTCATCCCAACCAGAGGCAGCAGGTTTCAGCTGCTTCAGAATGCAAAGGGAACAAGAAAAGGGAAATAAAAATCTTGAGGATTTTCCAAGTTCTCCGCAGCAGCAGTGTTCAAAGGCCCCTGGTTCCCGGGATTTCTGGGTTTAACACAACTTCTCTGAATTCAGAGTCACTGTACCATCATATGTTCTGCTTCAGTTTCCAGAAGAAGGAGATGGAGGAGATGGGCTCTTGAACCCAAAGAACCAGTAAATTTTCCTACTTCTTCCAGTCTTAAGACAAGAGTTCAGAACTTTTTCATTGCTTTGTTCCTCTGAGAAGGAAACTCGTCCAGCTGCATATTTTATTTTATTATTGTTTTAGAAAAAAAATGTCCAGACCTATTTGAGTCTTATCTCCAGATAGATATTAAATTAGATTTAGAGGGAATCCTGAAAAGAAAATAACTGATCCTTCCTCCATCTTTCTTTCCAGGATGTTGCTGGATCATTTTGCATCCTTTCTCCTTCTCTGCAAATGCTGTCCCCAGTCCCTAGCAAGGCCCCATTCACATCTGCTTCTTGTTTTGTCCTCGACATTGGTCCTTGATCTCTGAACTTTCTTCCACAGTTCTTCCCAACAGCTAAAATTCCTGGGTTTTCTCCTCTGCCTATACACCATCCACAAAGCTCATGGGACCCTGTAATGACCCTGTAATTCACCTGCCTTGCCCTGTCCAGACCACATCAGACCATATCATACTCCCCACAGTTCCCTAGGAAACTCAGGTCTTTATAAAGAACCATTTTAAGTCTGTTCTGATCATTTAACTAAATAGAATTATAATCCTTTCTATGGTGTTCCTACAACACTAACTTCCCACTTTTACCTTGTTTAACCTAAAATAGTATCTTCATAAAATTAATGGCAATAGGTAGCATATACCTATATCTGGATGCATATATAAAACCTAAACTTCCTGGTCTTTTTTAAATATGAATTTTAATATGAATTTAATTTTAATATGAATTTAATACAATTTTTTCATATGAACTGATACAGCCAAATCTCTGCCTATACTTTGCCATTACATTAAATTTCTAAATTTAAGTAAAGATCTTTTATTTATTTATACTCTATTAAATTTCACTTTGTTGTATTCAATCAGATTGGCTTGAAGAAATGGGGATATTTAGACTGAAGAAGAAAAAATTGGAGAGGGGGGAGTACCTGATAGCTGTCTTCAAGTGTTTAAAGGAAAGACTGTCAACTGAAAGAGGTGTTAAGACTTGTTCTGTTCAGCCCCAGGTGGTGGATTTACACTCAGTGGGCAAAGGTGGCAAAGAAGAAAATTAGACTTCACATAAGCAAAAATGTCCTAACAATGACTGCTCTCCAAAAGATGACAGACTGCCTCAAAAGGTTATAAATTCTCTGGGTTCTCCTTCAACAATAAGGCTGGATTTACTTTATAGACTGTTACTTTGCTAAAAGTACTGTTTCAACTAACTTTTTAGTTGATTGAATCTTTGGGATTTCCCAAAAGTATATATCGTCTGCAAAAAAGAGATCACTTTATTATCTCATCTATTCTGAGTCCTATTTCTTTTTCTTCTGTTATTGGTATTGCTAGGATTTCTAATGCAATATTGAATAATATTGGGGACAGTGGGCATCCTTGTTTCACCACTACTAAGTCTGTTTTCCCAAGCTGATTGGGGAAAAAGAAAAACGACCGACGTGTACAAAAAATATTTATAGCAGCTCTCTTAGTGATGGCAAAGAACAGAAAATTTCAGGGATGCCTATCAATTGGGGAATGGCTAAGCAAGTTGTGGTACATAATTGTGATGGAATACTGTTGGGCTATAAGAAATTATGAGCTTGTTGATTTTAGAAAAACATGGATAGACTTGCATAAAATAATGAAGAGCGAAATGAGAAGCAAGAGAGTTGTATATAGTAACAACAATAGTTTTAAGGATAATTTTGAATGAATAAATAATTTTGACTATAATAAAATACCCAAATTAATTACAAAGGACATATAAAGGAAGATGCTATCTGCATACAGAGAAATAACCGATAAAGAGATGTATATATAAAATGGTTTTATACACTATATACACAGAGATGCACATACACATACACACACACACACACATATAAACATACACACTTATGCCTAATGGTAGCAGGGGAGGGGGGACAAGTACATAAAAAGTAACTTGATAACTTTATTATATATTTAAAAGGAATAGCAAGTTGTACATAACAATTTTATGGACATTCATCTTTTATTCCTATTCTACAATGTTGTGGAAATGCTTGTTTTATTTCTTAAGTTCAGAATAAAATAAATATTTTTTTAAAAAAGTAAGGCTGGATAACCACCTCTGTGGTACATTGTAGAAATAATTCTTTCAGGTATGAGTTAGACTAGATAGTCACTAAACTCCCTTTAAACTGAAATTCTGTCTTTCTGTTATCCATCATGATAACTTGCTTTGCTCTTTTTACTGATACCACAAAATCTGAGGGGGAGAGAGCACTTTAGGAAAAAAATTCAGGTCAAGTGTTTATTGCTTCGAAAATGTCAAGTAAGAAAACAGCCTTGGATCTGGTGATTACCTCATGACCTTGGAGAGCATCTTCACTAGAATGGGTATGAATCTTACAGGGAGTCAGTGGATAGTGAGGAAACAGAAGCAGTGAGGGTAGATCACTCTGTCTAATCCATCAATCAAAAAATCTTTATTATTTTGCTATTAGTTGTGAGAAGCTGTGCTAGGCACAGATGATACAATTACAAAACTGAGAAGTCCCTGCCCTCTGGGAGCTCACAATATCCTGAAGCAGAAGTCTACGAAAGAACCGTATGTACTACTTGAGTATTCTGAAGGCACAGAGGCAACAGCCTTTAGAAAATGATGACTCATTTCTTTTACACCAAAATATTTTAGCCCAGTATGGGGAACCTGCGGCCTCGAGGCCACATGTGGCCTTCTAGGTCCTTAAATAGCCTTTTGACTGAGTCTAAATTTTACAGAACAAATCCTCTTACTAAGGGGATTTGTTCAGTCAAAGGGCCATGCTTGAGGACCTAGAGGGCCACACATGGGCTGGAGGCCGCACGTTCCCCATCTGTTTTAGTCTATCTAGAATTTATTTGTTAATCCAGAAAAAAAGCTAACATTCTTCTTTTCTAAAAAAATTCCCATTTCAATTGCTGGCTCTCCATTGCAGAAAGAATCACAACTGAATGACTACTGCAGACACTTCCTTTTATAGCCTCAATCCTTCCTACCATACTGAAAAATATGTTCCACAAAGGGATTCCTAAGCAGGTGGTTTAAAAAGAAATTACTGAAATAAGGACAAGAATGTAATGGTGCATTGCTGGCACCAAAGCAGCAAGGTGACACTTATTCGTGCCCTATCCTAAGACTTCTGGAAAAGAAATATAATTTATTATAAGCACAGTATGAGTTGGAGAGTGAGCACAAAAACCGCGAAAGTTACATTAAGAAGATTCCATTGACATTCTATCCTACTTGATAGAGAAACCAAATGTTTTTCCCCCTTGAAAACGCTGACTTCAGTTGTATTTTTTTAAAGAATGCCACTGATTTGCTTTCAACTGCGAAAATAGATAAGCAATAGTTCAATAGAAAATAGAGACGAACTGTATACTGCCTTTTTCAAATATATTAATGATGATTTTGACATTTTATGAATTAATAATCCTCAGTTATATGAAATACATACAGTTCGTCAGTATGGCAGCACAATAAGCAATGGTGGTAAGCTGATTAGAATTTCCACTGGCAGTCAAACGAGAATTCCAAACCCATGCACCAAAAGAAATGCCTAGACTTAAATCACAACACTAGAGATTTTCTGTAGTCAGAGCAAAAAGGGACTTTGCGCATTACCTACTCTAACCTAAATTCTGACAGCTACGATGAGTGGTAAGACATCTTACTGGAAAATTGCTGTTCATGGCCCATTCAAGGTCTAATTCCAATGAAGGAGAGGCCAGGACCTTCCGAAGCAGGCCATTTCACCGATGTACAGCTCTAATTATTTGGAAGGCCTTCCTTTATATGGAACTGAAATCTGCTTCCCTGTGAATATGAGCCACTGATCTTTGTTCTTCCCTGTGGGGTCAAGTTTTCTGGATAGCTGAAGATACCTAAAATGTACTTCTACAAAGTCCTCACCATAGAGAAAAGGTTACCCCCCCACCTCCACCCCAGTTCTTGAGAAATGCAAGCTCTTTCAGATTAGATCATGTGAAAAGACTTTTGAATCCAGTCCAGTAAGGGACTGTATCTCGTATCTCTTTTTCAGGGACCAGCCTAGCTATATATAGAAAGACTGGTGTGGCAGGAGGAACTTCTTAACCACTCACTCCAAGAAGTCAGACTAAATTTTTTCTTAGAAGGTATTGAGATTTTCTTCAAAATTTGATTGGCTCCCTGGACTAAGGGCTCAGACTGTTGATACCACTTCATCATTTCAGAGTACAAAGGAGCAATGAAGATCTATGGGTAGCTGCCCCAGCCCTCCAGGCTTAGAGGTTTTGCTAATGGATCATGACACAGGAAAGGGCACTTTACTACACTGAATCAACTGGAGGTTAGCCTTGCTGAATATTCTTCTCCTACTATAACGAAATAAATCTACTTTTGTTAATTTCTGAATGACTTACTGGCATCTCATTTTGTTCTGTTATTGACCCTAAACTACCAAGAGACTGGTCTGCTTCAGGCCCAGCCCAGAACAACATATACACACATACTAAAGATGAGCAATGAGCAGCTTCCTCCAGGAAATCCTTTCTGACTTTCTCTGGGATGAAAGTGATCTAGGCTTCTAATTTTACACGGTATTTCGCTTTGACTTTTCCTTGGAACTTATCTCTCTTTCGAATCTTAGTTATACTTATCTTTCCCCTATTTAATTGTAATCTCCTTGAGAGAAAGGCCTTAGCCCTACTAGCTAGGTACTTCAAACCATTTAGTTTTCCAGGGAAAGAAAAACCTGATACTCCTAAGGTAAAGAATCTGGAGATTACAGATTGACATCTACAATTAATAGCTCTGAATATCCCAAATTTGGCAAAGGTAATATTTTAAAAGATTATGTGTTCTATAAGTTCAGAAAGTAACATTTGAGAATGAACAGAACACTTAACCTACCTAATATAGGTTCTACTCTGACAGTTCATCTAATTGAGACATTGAGGTTTATAAAATATAATGAAGTTAAGCTTGCCAAGGCAGTTATAAGCATAACTTCAGCATAACCTAAATTCTATGCCAATGTTAAATAAATAATAAGGAGTTTTATTTCAAACTGAGTATTCAAGTCAATTATTTCAAATATGCTCTGATACCCTCTGTGAGGAGCTAACCATCAGACAAACCTACCACCCTATATTATTAGTAATGGAAGCTATAAGATAAAAGACAACTGAGCATCTCCTCTGCATGTGACTGCTTTTGCATTTGAACCCCAAAAAGAACCATTATCCGCCAAAGACATCAAAAAGTAGGATTTTTTTTAAAAATCATAATAATTTAATCTCATTTTAAATTAAAAATCTAAAAGTAAAAAGTATTTTTGGGATTATATATTGTAAGCAGTATGTCACTGAGAAATATTTATGCTTTAAAGTGATAAATTTAGAGTTAGAAACAGTGTTAGAAATATAAACAGAATTCAGGTTAGATTTTCCACAAAAGATTTCTAGGAATTAACCCTAAAATGTTTTATAAAGTTCATTGGCATTACACATTGGCTTTGAACTGTGTTCATGAAGGGAATGTTTTTTCTAGAACTGTAGCATCATGAGAAAAAAGGGAAAGCATCTCCTGGCAAAAGTAATAAGCCACTTTAAAACTAAAGTTATTCCCAAATAAAATAGCTATCACTGATCTTAAATATAGTGGAGAATTTTAAACATCTTATTAATATTCCTATTGATTTAACACATTTACAAAACATTGGTGTTGCTCTAATGCCCAAGATAATGCAATATGAAGCTAGCTGATCCCTGCAAATTGTAATAACTGGCTGTCTAGGGAGGAAAGAAATTGATTTTAACTAACTACTAGTTACTACTATTTGCTAATATGACAGTGATTTCCAAATCACTGTCATTTGGATGTGTCACTGTCATTCCAAATCCCTCATCTGTGTACACTCAGACCACTGACTAAAAAGAACAAAGAGCAAAATCAATACAAAGCAAACATAAAAACTGTAAAATAAGATGTTCAATTTAGGTGGTGCAACTCTAACCTATTTAAGCAACACCATCTGGCAAAAACTAAAAAAGTAAAAACAGGATAAAAGAACAAATATTGGGCTATGACTACTTTGTAAGGAAATTAAATCAATGGAAATCAACTGCCGAAAGAGCCTAGAAATTGCCTTATCCCTTGAACACTTGATTTGACTGGACAGACAGATATAGCAGCCAGAGACAACACTGACATAACATGAACTTGTTTCTAAAATTTTACAGAAAAGGGAGATCACAAGCACTACCACCTTATAAAACAAGGAAAGAAATAGTGGGGGAGTGGAGAAAAAAAGAGTTTATAGAAAACTTGAGGGGATAGCCAATCAAGGAAAATCATCCCAAGAACATAAAAGAATGCAACCAGAAGGAAGATATCAGACAGCTGAAAATGGAAAAGACATAAGCATTTTTCCTCCTCTATCAATTACAATGGAATTGCACGTAGAGTAAAACATCATGGTTTCCTAAGTGCTACGTGAAGGAAAAATTGCAGGAAAGAAAGCAAAGACAGAAAAAAAAAACAGCTGAACTAAACCAAATACATAGGAAAGTTCTGGTCAAAAGTGACAGTTTTGAGAGTAAATCAATTTTCAAAGTAATTTAAAGAGGACAGATGACTGCACATATGTAACCTTTATCAAAGTGCTTGCTTTCTAACGAGGGGTGCGGGGAGAAAGGATGTGGAATAATTTGAAATTCAAAAGTGTAAAACCGAAGGTTAAAAATTGTTTTTATGTGTAATTAGAAAAAAAATTAAAACTTTAAAAAAAAGAACACTTAGAAGACAAGATACTTGTAGCATGACCCACAAGATTTGATAATATTTCTGTTGCCTCAAGCTTTAAGTCTCTATAAAAGCTAATCTTGTTTAAGAAAACTCCTGGTTGTGTTCCATGAGAAAAAAAAGCAAACTGAGGCACAAAAGAAAGCAGGATACCAAAGACTTAGAAAAATCTTATCCATTGTTACTAATTTTTAAAAAAATGACCAAGAGAATATAGGTAATACTAACTTATATGCTACTTTTCTTTTTTTTTTTTTTACAAAATTGACGTGACAATTATCTATATACACATAAAAGAAATACATAAGAGTAATGAGAAAAGAAGTACTTATTTATAAATTATATTCTACAGAACATATTCCCAGTCACATAACTGACTGAAAGTAGCAATGAATGCAAGACCTCACTGCATTTATTTGTTGATTGCTTTTAAAAGTGATTCAGTAAAGAAAAACACTACCTTCAGTGCTCTTCTCAAGGAAAGATATTTCCCAAGTATTTATCAAAATCACACAAGACTTCTTGAAATTTGTAACAACACTGTTGGAAAACATTCTGATTTTTAATATAAAGTGAAGTACAGGAAGAGGGGAGAGACGGTCCTCGGCTCACACAGTCTAGACAGCCCAGCTCATGGAACCTTCCATCTTTTCCTTATGAGTAAAACACGATGGAGAGGGAACACGTACTCTTGCAAGATAGAAGTGCTAAGAAGTGGATGGAAGGATTTTGTAGAAAAAAAAAAAGAATGTCATTTGTACTAGAGATGAGAGGGAGAAAAATTGATTACATGGAGTTGATACCCAAGCTGTACAAAGAGCTAATAAGAAAGCATGTAGTTAGTTGTCTTGGATATCAATTCAAATGAAATACATCCTTTGGTGACAAAGTAGTACTTGATCAGTTTGGAAAAATAAACTTATCACAAAATTGACATGGGCAAATGTTCTGATTTTAAATAAAAGATAAAGAGAACGGAGTCTGCAAACTATAAGCCAGTAAGTTTGACTTTAATTCCTGAGAAGTATTTAGGAAAAATATCCCTAAAAAGATGATTAGTGAATATCTAGAAAAGAAGTAGTATTTACAAAGAGACAGCAGAACTTCATCAAAAACAACCACATTGGAAGAAACATAAGCAATGGAATTCAATAACTCAGTGTTTGATAAACCCCAAAATATAATTACTTAGAAAAGAATTCCCTATTATATAAGAACTTCTGGGAAATTTGGGAAACGCTTTTACAGAAATTATGCTTACACTACCAATAAATACCGTATTCCATAATAAATTCAAGAAATATGTTACCTGAATACTGAAGATTATGCTAGGAAAAAATTAGAAGATAAGGTCACATGACTTCCACAGCCATGAGTAGAAACAATTACAAAAATTAAAATAGACAATTTAGATTACAGGAAACTGAAATGCTTTTGCAAAACAAAACTAATGTATCTATGATAAGGAAAGGAGTCAACTGGGGAAAAATCTTTCCATCATATTCTTCTAACATGGATTTGATATTCGATATACAGAGAAAACTAACAGAATCTATAAGACCAAAGGCTATTTTCAATAGATAATGAGTCAAAGGTTATCACCAATTGGTTCTCAAATAGAGAATTGCAGAGTGCAGACTATTAATCATATGAAAGAATGTTATAAATCACTAATAATAAGAGAAATGCAAATTAAACTAGCTTTGAGATTTTACCTCACACCCACCAAATCAGTACAGATGCCTGAAAATTGGAATGGTCAATTTTGGAGGGGTTGTAGGAAGATAGGCACACCTACATCTAAAGCAGTAAAACCATTTTGGAAAGCAATTAAGCAAATAAAGTGATTAAAATGTCCATACTTTTGACCCAGAGATGTCACAGCTAGGCATATGAGGAAACCCTCTATATGCCGCAAAATATTTATAGCAACACTTTTTGTGGTAGCAAAGAATTGGAAAAACAAAGTGAAATGTCCATCAATTTGAGAATTACTCGGTGAACATGAATGTGATGAAATTTTTCTGTTCTGTAAAAAACCACAAATAGAGGGATTACAGAGAAACCTGGAAAGAGTTATATGAAGTGATACAAAGTAAGGCCAACAGAGACAAGAAAATGATATACATAGTGACTAACATAATGTAAATGGAAAGAACAAGAACAAAAATGAATGATATAAAATTACAAAGAACAAGCTGGTCCCAAAGAAGAATCATGAGAAGACATCTAACCACTCCCATTACTTTGCAGAGGTTAGACAAGAGTCAGACAAGGTGTGGAACACTGAAGATATTCTTCTTTTCTTTTCTTGATGTATTTTGCTGAATTTTTTTCTTTTCCTCTTTTTCTTTCAAAAATATTTATGGTAATTTCTTCCTTGCTCCTCTAATCTGTTAATAATTTCTAAGTCATTTTTTCCATTTGGAGATCATCTTGGATTATAATGTGAAACATTTGGTCTATACGTAATACCTGCTAGAGTGCTTTCCATTTTTCCCATTATTTTTTGATGAGTCATGAGCTCTTATCCCAGTAGTTGAAGTCTCAGAGTTTATCAAACACAACGCTAATAAGTTAATTTACTTATGTTTGTTGGGTAAGTAATCTGCTCCATGAATCAACATCCCTATTATTTAGCCAAACCAAATAGTTTTTATGATTATTGCTTTGTAGTACACTTGAAGAATTGGTACTGCTAAGCTCCCTCCTTCCTCATTTTTTTCATCATCTCCCTTGAGATTAACCTTTTGCTCTGACAGTGAATTTCATTATTTTTTCTAGCTTAATAAAGTAATGCTTTGACAATCTCATTGGTTTAGCACTGAACAGACCATAATATCAGAGGGAAAGGACACTGAGATGGAAAGCACCTCTAATTTGTAAACTCCAAGGCTGAAATGAGGCTTCATGATGAAGAGTTAGGGCATAAAAGAGAAAGTTCAGCATCCGGCCTAAAATGGAATGAGATCTCAAAGAAAAAAAGTTTTATCATATATTATATTTATTAATATGTTAATATATCAGTATAATCATAGAATTTAATTTTCTTCATTAATATGGCCTATTACATAACATTCCTAATATCGAACCAACCTGGCGTTCTTGATATAAACTTTTCTTGATCATGTTATATCATTTTTTATATATTGCTGTAGCCTCTGTGTGTATATATGTATTATGTACATATTTTGCTTGTTTTGTCTTTCATTTTTTGTCTTACTGCCAGTATTTCTAACTGCATCAAATAATAATGATGATAATGGACTCCCATGGAAAGGTCTCTGGTACCACTATATACAATGTTGGTTCTTGATTTTAGATAGATACTGCTTTATATCATATTAACATAACAGTCATTGTCTGTTTTGACTCTCCTTGGCTTAGGCATAAAAATCATATTTGTATCAGGAAAGTAATGTGGGAGGGCCCCATCTTTTCCTATTTTTAAAAATTCTTTCTGTAATATTGAAATTTAATTTTTCCTTGAAAGTTTAATATCATTTAAACATAAATCCATCTGGTCCAAGATGTTCCCCCCCTTTTTGAGAAGCTCATTTATGACTTTTTCAGTTTTTTTGAGATTTATTTAAATTCTATATTTTTATTTGCTTAATTTTTAATATTTTGAGAGCCATCTATCTAAACTAAGGTATTAGTTTTACTAGAATTTGTGTAGGCAGAATACTTTCTAAAGTTTTCCTTTATTCTTTTTTGTTAAATTTCCTTTTTCATTTCTGACACTAATTACTTGGTATTCCTCTTTTCTGAAAAACTGAATTAACTACAGTTTTATTTGCTTTACTGTTTAAAAATAAGTTCCTAGTGTTCAATGAGAGTTCAGCCTCTAATTTCACTATCTTCATAGATTTTTCATAATTTCTATTTCCTTTTTAATTTTATGATTTTTTAGCTTTTTCGATTGTATATCCAATTTGTTGATCTGTTTTTTCTTTATTTTTTGAAAGAAAGTGTTTAGAGATATATTTTTAACTTAAAAACTGCTTTGCTTATATCCCACAAATTTTGATATACTGTTTCATACTTGTAATTGTCCTGAATGAAATCATCTATTGTTTTTATTTGTTCTTTGACCCAGTAATTCTTTAGAGTTATTTCACCTCTAATTTTTAATTCTTTGTACAGTGGCAATTTTCAATATAATTTTCTTTGCAACGTGGTCATTAAAAGATATGTTTAGTATTTCTCTTCATCTGTGACATGTCTGTAAGGTGTTTATCGCCTAATACAGGATCAATTTTTGTAAAGGTGCCACACACACCTGAAAAATATGTATACTACTCTAGTTATACTCAATAATCTTTTAAGGTCTGTTATATCTACTTTTTCTAAAATTCCATTCAAGCACTTTTTTATTTCTCTTTATTTTTTGGCTAGATTTGTCTAGGTCTGAAAAGGTATAGACTGGGCTTGACCATTATAGTTTAACTGCTTATTTCGCCCTTTATCTCATTTACATTTCCTTTGCGTGTTCAGATGCCATGGCATTGAGTTCACATATGTTTAGTATCAGTATTAATTCACTGTCTATGGTACCTTTCAGTGCCATCTCAGACGTTTATTGTGTGGCCCTAGGTAAATCACTTTACCCCCTAGTTGCAAAATAATGAAGTTGGACTTGATGGTTTCTAATATCCCTTTCAACTATGATCCTCTGAAAAGCCTAGCATAAAGAAGCAGAATGGTATGGTATAAAGGAATTGATTTTGGAGTCTCAAGCACCTAGATTCAAATCTTACCTCTGATGCTTACTACTTATGTGACCATGAGGAAATCATTGACCTTAGTAAGCCTCTCTCCCTCATTTGTAATGTGTAAGGCTAAAAACCAGATGTCCTATGAACCAAGTGAAGATCTCCAGAAATGGAGGCTTTCTTAAGGTGACAGTGAAAGGATATGGACAAGCATTAAAACAGTATAAGAGAACTGAGCTTTGAGAGCTACAGCATTGTAAGGAGCACCCTCATTGATGAGATAAAAGATCCACTCCAGTATTTTCTATATTTTCTAGAAGAGTGAGTCAAATGAGATATGAAAACTTCTGAACCATAAGCATAATCAATAGTTAACTTCTTTCTATCATTACATGTATGAAAAATAAATACAGCTCATTTTTCTAATTACTTTATTTCTACATATTACATGGGTCAATACTATTGTAATACCAACCAAGAACTCTGCATTGCAGCAAGAGAGTTAAAAGAATCTCAGTTCTGATTATTCTAAAGAAGGAATTGGAAGCCCTTAATCTGGCATAAGCTTTAAAATTTTTTAGACAAATAAAGCAAACTATCATACCAACAAGAGCTGTAAAATATTCATCAGAAATTTGTAATAATCTTAGTCTAATGCAAATATTATCCTTAAATAAAGTCCATTTGAAGAGTAGCCACCTTGGTTGACAGTCAAACAATCTGCTTCTATCAGGTTAAACCAGTCTGCACAAAGCAGCAAAGAAAAATATCTCCTGGTCAATGCGACAACCAATTCATGGCTATGTGTTGTCTTCAGTTGCACAAAGAAATGTTTCAAACACATGCATTATGCCATGACTAAATTCATTAATAACCTCTTAGCTCAAAGTTTGCTCCATTTGTTAACATCAAGGAGGTCTCTCATTTCTACAGAACTGAAAAGCTGCCTGCGGTTCACAATATAGCCACACAAAAAACACACAGCAGCTGTTCATATTCTCAAAGAAGTCTGTTATAATAATGATGTCATGGAAAAGGGCTGGGATCTATTAAATGTGTCAGACAGGCAAGTAGTTCAATCTCTTTAGACAACATAGGTATATATATCTACATATATACACACATAGGTTATGCTAGAACATTACATTAAGCTATAAAAAGGCAAAAAGTTCAGCCCTTTAAAGAAATCACTGAGGACAGGTAATTAAAGCCTTTTCATAGTTTTACTTTAATAAATTGTATTTACTACTGGAACTACCCAATAAAGTAACAAAATCACCAGCTCACTGTCACAAGGGCTTTTCGGGGGAGGAGGCAGAGAAAGAAAGAGCTATGGAATAGTGTTTCCAGGGAATTTAGAAGTTTGCTTAATCAAAGAATAAAAACTTTTCAGCGAGGGGCAGCTAGGTGGCACAGTGAGTAGAGCACCAGCCCTGGAGTCAGGAGGACCTGAGTTCAAATGTGGCCTCAGACACTTGACACATGTACTAGCTATGTGACCTTGGGCAAGTCACTTAACTAATTGCCCTGCCAAAAACAAAAAAAAAATTCTCAGTGAACTATGGAAATTTGATACAGAGAATGACTGCTGTCTTCTGAGATACTCAAAACAATTCTTTACTATAAATAATTATCATTTCACTGTGAGATAAGTCATTGTCATTCCTTTTATATTTGTTGTTGCTGTTCAGTCATTTTCAGTTGTGTCTGACTCTTCGTGACCCCATCTGGCAAACCTACTGAAGTGGTTTACCAGTTCCTTCTCTAGTTCATTTTTACAGATGAGGAAACTGAGGCAAACAGGACTAAGGGACTTGCCCAGGGTCACCCAGCTGGAGTTTCTGAGGCTGGATTTAAATTTAGGTCTTCCTGACTCCCAGCCCAGAGCTCTAGATGCCCTTTTTATATAGGAGGTAGCAAAGGAGGCAAAAGGTTAAGTGATCCGATCAATGGGCCAGTAGCAGAGGTGGAAGAGTGTTCAATTTTCCTGATTTTAAGCGTATTTTACACTAACCGATGCCCACCGGCTTCCCTAAATTCCATAACTAAAAACACTTACTCTTCATAATCAGAAGTATTTGAATTGCTATTTGTAAATTCAAATTTGAAGAATAGGGGAAAACTTTAAATAATTTATAGGTATAAAAGTCAAGTTTAGCCTCTTATAAATTTTAAGTTTAAAACTCTTAGAGGCAGGCTCCGGTAATAAAAGTTCGACAAGCATCATAATCCAGTGGAGAAAGCATTGAAATTTTAAGAGCACTGAATTCTAATCCCTGCTCCATTACTAGAACTGAAACACCTTAGGTAAAAATTCTGAACTACCTTCCAACTCAAACATTATCATTACATGAAGTCCATTTTAAGACACCACTTAGCTGCGTGGGTATGTATCTAGCAAGACAGTGCAGCATTTGTCCTTCATTGTCAAAGAGGAGCATGACATCAGGAAGGTGATGTCATGACTTGCAAGTGAATTGGATTTAGGTGAGGCAGAGCTGTGCAAAGTCACCAGCCTTTCTCCTCCTGATCCATCTGGGTTTAGTGGCAAGCTATAGGTCAGGCTGACTGGAGGCGGCACCGGATGCAGTAGGAGACCTTGGCCTTTTTAAGCTAAGGTCTTTCCAGTGTCTCAGTTTGACTGAGGCAACAATCATTCAGTGATTAAGATTAGGTAAAAAATGAAGCAAAGAATGGCCTCTTTTACCTAATCTAAGTAAATAAATAAATCTGGGAGGGGAAGAACCTTGGGATTTCTGGCCACAACAGAAACCAATACTGGCTACACTCACAGAGCCATCAGAGCCCACACAATGACCAAGTGAGGCTTGGGACTAGGAACTATTGTTGGTCAATCAATGAGAGACAGAGTGCAAGAGTGATTCGAGTTTAAGGAAAAGATGAATAGCCAGGAGAACTGGGTTATACAGCCTGGGTTCCAATATGGTAGTATTTTCTTCAGTGGTCTTTTGGACCTCCTTTTCCATTTGGCTAATTCCGCCTTTCAAGGCATTCTTCTCCTCATTGGCTTTTTGAGCTCTTTTGCCATTTGAGTCAGTCTATTTTTTTTAAGGTGCTGTTTTCTTCAGTATATTTTTCAGTATATTTTTGGGTCTCCTTTAGAAGTCATTGACTTGTTTTTCATTGTTTTCTCACATCTTACTCATTTCTCTTCCCAATTTTTCCTCTACTCTAACTTGCTTTTCAAATCCTTTTTGAGCTCTTCCATGACCTGAGACCAGTTCATGTTTTTCTTGGAGGCTTTTGTTGTAGGCTCTT
>CM053623.1:291121784-291133094 GCA_028646595.1 Phalanger gymnotis | reverse complement strand
CAAAGAAAGATTCCAGAGTCTGAGACTGAATCTGGGTGTGTTTTTGCTGCCTGGCCATGTTCCCAGCCAACTCACTTGACCCTTGAGTTTTTCAGCAGGGTATGACTGCTTGTAGACTAAAGAGTTCTATGTTCCAAGCCTGCCGGGATGCGCCAGCTCTGCCACAGCCTCCTCCTTCCCCAAGAACCCCCAACCCAGACTGGACTTAAATCTTCAGCAGGCTCTGCAATCCTGCTCTGATCTGCCACTTAATTCTTCCCACCAGGTGGGCCTGGGACCAGAAGCAACTGCAGCTGTAGTTCTAAAGCTGCCCCACTTCCGCTGCCCCCGGGGCGGTGGCCAAACCACAAACTCTATCCCAGTCCCCAGTAGCTTCTCCCACTAACCTACTCTGTTGTCCTTGGTGTTTGTGGGTTGAGAAGTCTGGTAACTGCCGTAGCTCACTGATTCAGGGCACTAGGGCACGGCTCCTGGTCTGGTTGGTCCTTGCCCCCATGCTGGGCTCTGCTCCCCTCCGCTCCCCTCTTCTCCCAGCTCCGTGCACGACCCAGGCTGTACTGGGCTAGAGCCCTGCTTCTCTATGCTATTTTGTGGGCTCTGCAGTTCCAGAATTGGTTCAGAGCCACTTTTTATAGGTTTTTGGAGGGACTTGGTGGGGAGTTCACACTAGTGAGCTTGGCTCCGCCCCCTCCTGGGTTCCAATATGAAAGCACTAAGATAGTGGTATCAAACTGAAATAGAAACAGATCCCCATGAGCAACATACTAACAAAATTAACTAATGCTATCTATTAACAAATTAATACCTAGTTTATATTGTATTTTTATTTATTTTATAATAATTTCCTTATTTACATTTTAATCTGGATCAGTTCAAAGTAAGAGCATTGGTGTCAATTTGACACCTCTGAACTAAGTGATCTTAGCCGAGTCATTTAATCCCTTAGGTCTCAGATTCCTCATCTGTAATTGAAAAGGTGAGGCTTTATTTCTAAGGTCCTTCCCACTCTAAATTTCTCACTACAGGAAAAACGACTTATAATGAAAGCTCATGGAATTGGAACATTTTGTTTATTTCAACTTTCTTACTAACTGACCAAATCATAATTTTATTGTTTTTATATAACCAAGTATAGAATCTTAGAATGTCACATCTGTAAAAAGAATTTAGAACAGGAGTTCTTAATGTAGGGTCCAGGGTCTATGGATAGATTTCAGGAAATCCATGAATTTGGATGGATAAAAAAAATACATCTTTATTTTCACTAATCTCTATCTGAAATTTAATATATCTTCCAATTATTTAAAAACATCTCTGAGGAGGGATCCAAATAACATAGAAAAAGACAGGGAACTCCAGGCTAAGACATTATCACATCTAAAACTCCCATTGTATAAATGAAGAAACTGAGACCCAGAAATGTCAGGGCTCAAACTAATTTAGTGATTTGAGGTCTCACAGTGCCTCGGGGTGGCCCATGAAAACAGCCCTCAGTTTTCAGGACCGTAAATACGGACAATGTGACTGACGACAATTCTGAGTACGGCCTATAAATTCTCTTTTCCTCTATTTTAATCAAATGGCTAACTTCAACTAATCTTATAATTTGCCCCTCTTTTCCTGAAATTTTATTCATGACAATAAACATCTGTGAAAGTGGGAAAATCTGAATAATTTAATGTTCTAGTTAGCTAGAAATTTCATTTTGCTCACAAGATGCAAAAAAATATATATTTACAATGGAAATTATGCTTTAAAAAGTGGCACACATTTGCATATGTATAATCCATCCAGTCTAAGTCTGCAATGGTTGGCTAAATTGTTTGCACATCTGCTTTTATTTGAAGTTGTATTAATGGAAAGAATTTGATCTTAGAGTAAGATTCTCATGACAGAAGCTATTCCAATTTCATCTTAGTTATATGGAGACATTCAAAGCAATATCTGTTACATACACTACTAAAAGAATTTTTAATTCCAACAGAATGGTCATCACTACTACGGTGAACCAAACTGAACTAAGTAGTCTATGAAAAAAAAGTAGCATGGGCATGTGATGCCTTTTTTTTGTCCCTGGGGTAAAATTTAGCAAATTTCTGCTTACAATAAAAATAGGCTTCTTTCATTCTTCTTTGTGTAAATTTCTTTGAACACTGAATTCTTCAGTCCTCAAACAAAACAAAAAAAAACTTAAGAAATATTTGAAAAAGATTTATGTAAGGGAGTATAAAAGAGTTGCCGCTTTGTCATATAATTAACATAAATTAGTTTCTCTGTCTATGAAACAGACATATTTCTACTCATAGTTTATCCAAAGCAAGAGTTTCCCAACAGCATTGGAAATTTCTTTGCTCATTTCATGTTAAAATAATTGGCTCCTAAGCATTAAGAACTCTTCTCTGGAAAACTGAAGCACCTCAAAGACCTACAAACATACATATAAATATACTGTCATCTGTAGCAATGGGTAGTATACATATCCAATATGCTAAGGTTTATTTTATTTTTCTGGCCTAAGTGACATGCAAGCCTCACAACACTTCCACATGTTTGAATCTGCAAATATTATACATCATAAGACAGCAAATCTTAAGTCTGTAAGGAACCTTCTTTGTTATTTATTATGCTCAAGAAGTGCCGAAGATATCACTTTGGTTTTTCTATGAGGCATTATTATTCATAAAATTACTGAGACTGGTCTAACTAACTGCCTTCTTTTTATCTCCCCACAGCTGTGAAAATAAAAGTATCCTGGCCTTGTGAAATTCTTTCTAGCCACAACATCAACATAGCAGCCAAAACACACAAGGTTAGAGTAAAATCCATTTTCAGCAGCTGTGCTGCACACAAAACAATCACAACTCACCCACTTCCTACTTCTTCAAACCAATAACATCCACTTAGACTTCTGTTTACCTCCAAGAATCAGTCTCATAGTCTTCATCCTACATAATGGCCAAAAGCTAGAGCATGCCTATTGCGATGAGTATTCAGAAGATAAAGCCCAATTAATGTATCAAAGGAATCTGAAGGATACAAAGCATAGCTTGGGGAAACACCTTTGTTAATAGAAAGAAGACATCCAGGATTCTGTAAGAATCAGATCAAGGTAATGTTTTATAAAACAGTCTTTGCAATCTTTCTAGACTGAAAAATTCTAGGTTACCAAAAGAATTTCAAAAGACAATCCATAAATATTTCCACATTTCACAAATGTTCAAACATGACTTTTTTTTCTGTAAAACATTAAGGCAGGGTGACATTATGGTGAGCAGGAGCCAGGAAGACTTGGCTTTCAAACGCCAGCCTCAACACATACTGGTTGGGTGACCCTGGGTAAGTCACTTAATCTCTCAGTGTACTGGACAATTTAAACTAAAAGCTGCAGAGAAAATACCACCTTGCATTGGTAGAGAGCACTACTTCATCTGGGAGCTTCCTAGACTAATAAAATCACAGGTCCCACTCCTCTCTAAAAAGCCCTGTTAAACATGCCGTATGTAAAGAGGATTTTGTTATCTTTTTAGAGTTCGTTTTCTCAGGATCCATGGTCATGGCAATGTCTAATTTCCAGGTGTTTGACAATAACTCCCAGAAAAGCCCCAAGGATCCTAGATAGTAATAATCAGAATCATAGTAACAGGCAGTCCTACTGAGGCTGCACCGTGACACATATGTATGACATAATGGATATTTTACTATGCTTTCAGAGAACGTCAATATTGCTAAAGTTAACGTGTGAGCTTAATGTTGGCAAGATGTCTTCTCTGTCTGTTGCTGTATAAAGCAAGTGGGCACTGGTCAGTAAGTGGGGAAACCACGGGTAATGCCTAGAGGAATGCATGTACCTGCCTCAACTGGCCCCCACTGAGGCTTTAGGGGATTTAGGGGAGGGCACAAGCTGTGCCTGTTTCAACTTACCCCATCAAGACATAGAGGTAATTACCACCCCTTTTGTGAACCCCTGCAAGAAGGGTGATTAGGGAATGCTGTAGGACTTGGTGCTCCCATTATCAACAACCCTTTCAGAAGACTAGACTAGAATAAAGCTGATTATTAGCCTCTCCAAAAGTGCCTGCCTGTCTGACCAGATCGAGAATGAACCTGTTAAGAGGCTGGAGTCTGAAACCTCCAGTGCCTCTTTTGAGTTATCAGTGAAACACATGCTTAGAGAGAGGAGGTCTATCAGTTCAAAAGCCATAATTTATAATGTAAGAGAACTACTTCATATGGGCTCAACTAGAATAGAAGAGCATTTCAGGGTTGGGAAGGGGACCATCCAGCCGGGCCTCTCAAGAGGAGGGCCTGAAGCCCAGGGAAGTGAGAGACATGGAATGGCTTGCTTGGAACTGAGAAAGAGCAGGGCTAGTGTTCAAACTCAGGTCCTCTGACTCCAAATCTGGTGCCCTCTCTAGGCCTGTTACTTAACTGGATAGTTTAATTGTGTCCTTTAGCTCCTCCTCGATCTCCGTACAGATCCTCATTTTCAATATGGGCTAGCACTGTTTTTTCTCAGCAGATTCTAAACAAATCTTCACAGCTAGAACTGGGAAAAGCTCTAGAAAGAAAACCGATTTAAATCTTACAATTTCAAGTAGCACACAGAGTCACCAGTAATCAAAATGGATCCAAAGCACCTCATCTTTCTACCTCTTTCACCTAGAGAGGGTAAGGAGTATGGTCTTAGTAGCCAAACTCTAAGGTACCTAAAATATTTGAAAATGTATACATTTGACGCACAACCAAGAATGAAAATCCAAGAACACGCTTTCCCGTCTGTCAATCAAGTTACTTACTCCACAAGACCCACTGGCAAGAGGGAGTATGTATTGTAGGTCTAGTCTATGTACTGGGTAAGACCCTCAGTTTCTTAATATTAACACAACTAACAGGATGAATAAAAGTATAAGACACACCTAGTGCAATTATATTGGCCTCTGTTCAGGGTAAAAAAAATATAATAAGGTAGTTATGTTTGAATCATTAAGATATTCAATACCTAGGTGATTTAACTGGGCTTTTTCTCTCCCATTTTCTGAAAGTTGATTTCAAATAACCAACAAGAATGTACTCACTACCTATTGTGTGCCTAGTATTATATGCTTTAAAGTAGCCAGGCCAAACAAACAGAAAAGGGGGCCAATGAACCATACAGAAGGATTCCTGTGGGTCACATATTGACTTAGTTTTAAAATGTCTTATCATCTGTTTTATTGTATTTTCTAAATATTTCTCGATGACAGTTTAATCTGGTTTGAGCCACACTCGGGAGTATTGTGGGCCAGGTGTGTGCTTGTCATCTCAGATTTAGAGAAAATAACTACTCTCACACAGGAACTACAGTGGATTTGTAAATAGAGTGAAGAAATTGTGGGAACTGAGTAAACCACACTGATTCCATCTTGTGACTCTACTCTGGATTTAGCTCAATTCCCTTCCTACTCAGTTATGGGTCTAGTCCAATTTCTGTCTTGCGAAAAAATTTTATTCAATTATGGGAATTGTGGGAAGGCTTCATTGCATTGTTTGAACCTAGCCCTGCATGGCTGGGAAGCTGGACCACCTCCACCTGCTGCTTAGAGACCCTTAGCCAAGGACCTGAGGTTGCTGACCAGAAACCTCATTATATCCTAAAATTGACACAAGGAGTTTTCTCTCAATTATATGTCAGAAACAACCCATATAACTTCTCTGAAAACTGGCTTCACAGCGGTTAATCTGTTACTGTTTCCATGTTCCTTTGATCGAATACAGACACTTGGGGGGGAGAGTTTAATACCTCTTTTTTCTGATTTCAGAGAATTGTACCTATTCACTCTTCCCCTTCCATCATAGAAAGTCCTTAATCTTTCTTCCAATGAGAAATTAAACTACCTAGTTGTTTTTTTATTCCTGGTTAACTGCTTTCTTTTAATTAGTCGGTCTTATTTGGTTAACTGGTTTTGGTGGTTTTCCTAGGCAATCAAGGTTAAGTGACTTGACCAGGGCCACACAGGTAGTAAGTGTCAAGTGTCTCTGAGGCCAAATTTTAACTCCGGTCTTCCTGACTCCAGGGCCAGTGCTCTATCCATGCTTACCTAGCAGCCCCTTGGCCACCTGCTCTAATGCATAAAAATCTGTGTTCAGAGTCCAATGCCAAAGCTGAGGAAGGCCCAGTTGCAATTTGTTATGCAATTGGCATGCACTGTTTAATAAATCGACACTCTCAAAATTTTAAATCTTTGTTTCCTCAGTCATTTCATCTTTCATCAACCACAATAGGAAGAAAAAACTAATTTCCATAAAATGATTTGAAAATGTGAAGCACCAGATTGCTTGGCATTGAATATGCTTGCACAGTAAAAATTCAAGGTAGGGAGTGATTGACGGCCATGAATTGGGCCTTGAAGGATGGACAGGGTTTTAATAGCCCAAGAACAGTAAAAACAGCATTACATTTATTGTGGAACAGTATAAGAAAAGGAATGGGTAGTGAAAACAGCATGTAAAGTAGAATATTCTAGAATTTGAATGGATTGTAATATAAGAATAATATAATATATCGTAACATAATATAATATAAGATTGAACGATGAAAGGACAGGAGGCAGGAAGACCGGCAAGGATGTTATTACAAGAATCTAGGCAGAAGTGATGATGGTGGTGGTTATGGTAGGAATGAAGAGAATCACAGGAACCTCAAAATTCAAGGGTTGGGACAAGAATTCAGTGACCACCTAAGCGTAACCCCCCAAAAGAAATCCCACCGCAACACAAAAACAAGCAGTTAGCCAGCCTGTTTTGAAGACCTCCAGTAATGGGGAACACACTACGTTCTGGGGTACCCAGTCCCTTTTTGGATAAATCTAATTGTTTGAAAGCTTTTCTTGGCATCAATCCTAGACGTGCCTCTTTGAAAAATCCCTCCACTTGCTTCTGGTTCTCTCTTCTGGAAATAACAACCACAACCATTAACACCACCAACCACCACTGCCACCACAATTATGATAATAGCTAGCATTTATACAGAGCATTAAGATTTGCAAAGGGCTTTGCAAATATTATATTATTTTACCCTCGTGACAACCCTGAGGGAAAGGTACTGTCATTATGTCCTTTTACAGATGAGAGAACTGAGGCAAAGAGAGATTAAATGCTATATGCCCACAATAGGAAGGGTTGCACAGCTCCTAAGAGTCTGAGGCCAGATCTGAACTCAGTTATCCTGACTCCAGGGGTCCAGCATTCTTTCTACTGTGCCACCTAGATACCTAGACACCAAAAGACCTAGGACGACTTCTCTTCTACATGACAATTCTTCAAAAACTTCAACAGGACTATCATTTGACTGTGAGCTCTGTCTCCTATGGGCTACCAAGCCCTAATTCTCATAAGTGGACTCAAGGCCTTTCCCACCAGCCTTGAGGCTTTCATCTGGATGTTCTCCACCTTATCAGAGTCCTCGTTCTCCACATTCTAAGTAAACTGGCCTAACTACATTTCCTTTACATGACAGTCTACTTCCTGACTCCATGACACTGCAAAGGCTGTCTTCCTCCATGCTTGCAATGCTCTCCTCCTCCTCACCACCATCTCTTAAGAACTCCTAGTGGCTCAGCTCAAGAGACAAGTCCTTCAAGAAGCCTTTCCTGAATTCTACAATCTTTATGGTTTTCCCCTGCCCTCCAAAAAAATTTATCATATAATTACCTGTGATTCTCTTCATTCCTACCACCACCACCCCATTATCACTTCATGCCTTGATTCTTGTAATAACATCCTAGCTGGTCTTCCTGCCTTCCATAGTTCAATCTTATATTACAATATATTGTATTATTCTTATATTACAATCCATTTAAAATTCTAGTAATAGAATATTATACTTCAAATACTATGTAAATTACACAAAAAATAATTATATAATTATTTATATTTATTTGGTACATATCCTATACTTATCTATGAACATGCTGCATTCTGCGAGTAGAATGTGTTTCCTGAGGGCAGGCACTGACTTACTTTTGTATTTGTATCCCCAATGCCTAGCACAGTGCCTAAAATTTAACAGGTGGTTAATAAATGTTTATTAATTTATTGATCGCCATGTTGATTTTCTTTAATATAAATGTAAGGCTGGAGCTTTAGCTCCATTAAATTTCATCTTTTAGATTAAACTTAATATACTAGTCCATTAAGACCTTTTGGCATCCTAACCATCGTGTGTTATATATCCCTCTCAATTCTGTGTCATCTACAAATGTGGCAAGCATGCCATCTATGTATTTATTCAAGTCATAAAATTCAATTACTGAATATCTGTTAAGTGCTCATTACGTGTCAGGTTCCAAACATTCCAAGTTCACCAGACAATTTCAAAACTATTGGCTTCATTTCGAAGACAAATATTCCATTTTCTAGGTAAGATCTTGAAAAGGCCTCACTGTCGCACCAGGTTTAGGCAGGCATTGGTGGTATAAAAGTAGAAGATAAAAATTTTAAAAGACAAAGGAAAAGCCAGAGGTAAATATGAAAGAAAAATGATTAAATGTTGATCTCTTATTTTTTCAGAGTACAGTACTTTTCTACATATTAATAGAGTACCCTGGCAAAATACCAGCTTACTGTATTGTTTACATGAATGATGTAAGGAAAATGTTGTTCAGGAATGCTATGGTTTTCATTTGACTTGGCGAGACATCCAATATTGCCTGTTTTTAGGGCTCAGCCTTAAGTTACAAAGTACCAGAGTTTTACAAATCTCAAACATCAAATACAAATTCAATCCTGAATTGCTCTAGGAAACTTTCCAACTGTTTCAAATCCAATGGAAACTCAACACAACATGCTTACAGTCGTTTTATAGCTTTTCACGACACCCTAATGACATCACCAACCACCATGTTGTCAAGAACTATTAATTAAATGTTGAAGAGTTTTAACATAAAGCTCTGGTTTACATCCCTACACACGGGAGCTGGAAAATACAATCTAGTTACAAAAGAGAAAAGGAAAGAATAGTTAGAGCTGAGTAGTTCTTGTTGCTCATTAAAAAAGCATCTGTAGCAGAATCTATAAATTTTTGGTGCTTCCCTCATTGTCTGTTTCCTTCTCTATACGTGAAAGGCTAATAGCACACAGATCGTGCCACACTAGTCAAATGACTCCTCTTCATCACCTGCCACCTCAAAAGTCTTAGTTCCCTTGAGGTTACCACCTAGGAGGCAGCAGAATCTTGAATTTCTAATCGCAAGTCTTGAGTTCCAATCCTGACTGGGATGTATTGTGTAGGACCTCGGCCAAGTCATTTCATCTTTGGGGCCCTTGATGTTCTCAAATAAAAGTGAGAAGATCAGACTGCATGGCCTGTGCAACGCCTCTGAGTTGTTATCATCTCCATCAGTATACGGCCTCAGCCAGGACAAGGGGCTCACTTTTGCTAATTAATGCCTTTTGAATGGATTCTAGTTCTGGTTCTACAGCCACTCAGGAAGGTTCTTCTTCAGCAGGTACTTAGTAGAGCAAAGCCAATTACAGAAAGTCTGCCCATGGTCCAACCTGGGGCCCTCCCTTTCCACAAAATTATAGACAGAAACAAGCTAATCAGTGTCTTCCACATAGGGCTTGATAGCTGTGCCTGAACACCAGCCCCCGGTGCCCCTTCTACTCATACTCCTTATATCATGACATGTTTGAGATTTTCCCAAGGACTCGTAGTAGCATATGTTGCTCTCCAAGTTAGGGCAGGGAATAGTTCTCTACAACTATGATTTCACAACCACAAATGTGTGTCTACAGTAGCATCATCATCATCAAGCAGATGTTGTGATGTTGTATTTACAAGAACCAGTTCTGCTACAATGTGAGGAATCTCTGGGTACAATCTCCAGGTTAGCAGAGTTCGGCCTCAGATTTTGGACATAATTCTTTTTAAACTGTCCTCAGTTCTGGAATCTTCTCCTCCATCACCTATACTCAGGTCTTTCAAGCCCATGTTTCTCTTGGTCAATGGAAAGAAACCCTTGGGTGTGAAGCTAGAGGATTTGGTTTGAGTCTTACCTCTGCCTCCCTGAAACCTTAGGCAAATCATATTATCTTTCTACACCTCAACTTTGTCTTCTGTGAGATAAAAAAGAAAAACCAGATGAGCCTCTAAGACTCCTTCCATCTCTAGTGCCTTGATCCTATGATACCAAGTTCTCTTCAAGAGCCACTTCTCTCTGCTCTCCAGAAAAGGCTTTATCTGGATCGCTCTTTTCTAGTCACTTCTCAGATACCTTGGAGAAAGGACCTTGAGAGAATCTGGAGCCCAAGACCAAACTCGTGCCGTGCTACCCTTTCCCTTCTCACTCTGCTTTTCTTAATTTGGAAAACCCACCATATTTGTTCTACAAACTCCATTCCAAATCTAATTTAGCTAAATCCAGATTGATTTCTCTCACTATATAGAAATTTTCAGCAAATGTAGCACAGTTAGCCCTTTCCCCAACATATCCAAGTTCAATCTTATCTTTTAAGAATCATCTTTTGCCCCAAATAACCTCATCCTTCACAGATTAGTATTTACACTGAAGGAATATTATTAGACAGCTTCTATGTGCTGACAAAAGGATTGTGCTTAATACATATCTACAGGGACAAAGGGGATAGTCATAACACTCCCAAATCCAAAGAATGAAACAGAGATGTGTCCATTTCACCTCAAAATCAACGTTTTAATTATCCATCTACGTAGTTTTTTTTTTAAATCAAGTTATCCAGTTCAACTCAAAATAAATGTTCTATCTCTCCATATAGGTGTTTTTCTTTTTTAAATCAATTTATCCAGTTGACAAAGTATAACTAAAAACAACTTTAGTTGACTAAAAATAACCTTAATATCCTTTTAAAACTAATTATGGGGGGAGCGGAGCCAAGATGGCGACTGGAAAGCAGTAACTGGTGTGAGCTCCCCACCAAGTCCCTCCAAAAACCTATAAAAAATGGCTCTGAACCAATTCTAGAACTGCAGAACCCACAAAGTGGCAGAGGGAAGCAGGGCTCCAGCCCAGGACAGCCTGGATGGTCTCGGGGTAAGGTCTGTCCCGCACGGAACTCCCAGCTCCCAGCTGAGGGGAGCCGAGCTGAGCCAAGCAGAGCCCAGCGCACGTGCGGCGCAGCATGGCGCGGCGCGGCAGACCGCGGACGAACGAGACCAGGAGTAGAGCGGAGAGTGCCCTAGCATGCTGAATTACTGAGCTGTGGCATGTACCAGACCTCACAACCCACAAACAGCAAAGACATCAGAGAAGGTTAGTGGGAAAAGCTGCGGGACAAGACGGAGTTTGCGGTTCG
>CM053623.1:291103352-291121284 GCA_028646595.1 Phalanger gymnotis | reverse complement strand
ATATAAGTGGCAAGAAAAAGCAGTTCTATAGGAAGGGAAGAGGGGGCAGGTGAGGAGGAATGAGTAAATCTTGCTCTCATCCGATTTGACCTGAGGAGGGAATACCATACACACTCAATTGGGTATCTTACCCCACAGGAAAGAAGGAGGAAGAAGATAAAGGGGGGATGATAGAAGGGAGAGTAGACAGGGGGAGGAGGTAATCAAAAACAAACACTTTTGAAAAGGTACAGGGTCAAGGGAGAAAATTCCATAAAGGGGAATAGGTTAAGAAGGAGCGAAACATAGTTAGTCTTTTACAATATGAGTATTGTGGAAGGGTTTTACATAATGATACACATGTGGCCTATGTTGAATTGCTTGCCATCTTAGGGAGGGTGGGAAGGGAGGGAAGAGGGGAGAGAATTTGTAACTCAAAGTTTTAAAAACAGACATTCAAAAACAAAAAAAAAGTTTTTGCACACAACTAGGAAATAAGATACACAGGTATTGGAGCGCAGAAATTTATCTTGCCCTACAAGAGAAGAAGGGAAAGGGGGATGGGAGGGGAAGTGGGGTGACAGAAGAGAGGGCTGACAGGGGAATGGGGCAACCAGAATATACGCCATCTTGGAGTGGGCAGGAAGGTAGAAATAGGGAGAAAATTGATAATTCAAACTCTTGTAAAAATCAATGCTGAAAACTAAATATACTAAATAAATTAAATAATTCCTATATAAAAAAAAGTAAAATCATGCAGATGCAAAAAAAAAACCTGATTGAGATCTGAACTCTTTTTCAACTTTCTTTCCTTAAGCAACATTAAAATGTAATGCATCTGTCATTCTGCAGAAAAATACAGTTTTGTTTCATGTTATCTTTATCTTTAGATCTTGTAGGAGAACTTGGCACACTGGTGTTCACGAAGACCTGCAGCTGCTGATACAAACAGTTAAGTATTCAAAAACCTGATCTCACATGAGACATTTCCATCTTACTTAATAACAATACATCTATTTAACACATTACAGTTTAAGTATTCTTTTCACTAGGTAAATGGAATATGAAATATGAATAAATCCGTAACATCCAATTATTTACATTGGGGGACATTAACTCTGGAGGAAAAAAAAGTGTATATAAGAAACACCTTAGTTTTTTAACACATTAAAAAATGACACATTTAACAGAACTTGAGAGCTATTGGATTTCCCTCATAAATCTCTCACAAACAAAAATGATATGATGCAGTTGCTCATCTTTTCACTGCTTTGGTCATAAAAGCTCAAGAGTAGTAAATCAGAGGGCCCTTAACGCACATATTATGTTTCCATTGTCTCGTCCAGGGGTGGGGAACCTGTGGCCTTAAGGTCACATGTCTTGTCACCCTGTAACCTCTTTTTTTCTATAACCTCATTGGTTTCCATGAGTTATCATTTCTATGGAGATGACACCTAAATTTCCATATCTACCCTCACTTCACCCCTGAGCTCCAGCTCCATACCTCCAGCTTCCTGTTGGATAGTTTCACTGCTATATCGAATAGATATCTCAAATTTGTTGCTAAACCCAAAACAAAATTATCTATTCCATTTAACCTGTCCTTTCTCCAAACTTTTCTATTTCTGTCTAAGGTCTCTTAACTACAGTTTGATACTTCAGAGTTCTCAATTCTTTCCTCATCCCAATTTTGTCAATTCTTCTTCAATAAATACTCTCATATCTGTCTCCTCTCTATTCATACAACATTCCCCTCAGCTTTCCAACTTCCACCACGTCACCCCTGGACTATTTCAACCACCTTCTCATTGCAACTTTGGCTTTTAGTCTCCTGCCTCTCTCTCTGAAATCCTCTCTATCCCTAGGCCCAAATCACCTTCCTGAAACACCATGACAATGCCATGTTATAAAACTTCCAGTGGTGGCTTACGGCCTACAGGTTTAAATACAGACTCCTCGGTTTGGCATTTAAGGACTTTCACAACCTGGCTCCAGCTGACTTTTTCCGACTTACTTAATTCGCACTGCTCCCTCTTTCACATGATGTATTTCCACCAAACTCATGTACATGCTCTTCCCAGCAATCAGTATGCCATCTGCTGTCTCCCCTGCCTTTGCAAAAGCTGTCATCCATGTCTGAAAAGAGTTCCTTCTCCAAGTCTGTCTGTCTCTTTGAATCCCTTATTTCCTCCAAATTTCAGCCTGTTTCCTACTTCCGGAGATGGCATCTTTGGCCGACTTGTGCTGAAGCTCATACCCTCCTCAAACTGGAACATATGTAATTATCCATTTACATGGTATATCCCCTCCTATTCGAGTTCTTGAAAGTCTAAGACATTTGTTTGGGAATACGAATCATTTTTTGGTTTGCTTTTGTAGCCCCAAGACTTGGCACAGTGACTTACACAATGTCGATATTTAACAAATATTTAATGGACTTTATTGTATTGGAAATTCATTTTTTGGCCAAAAGGTTAAGGTTAGGAGCTAACATAAAGATAAAGACTCTACTTGCTCTGTGTAGTTCATATTTCAAAGATATGAATAAATCGATTTTAATGAACATCTGATCTGTGTTTTCATAACTAAAAAGAAGGAAAATTATACATTTGGTTATGTATGTGAATGCATTAAAGAAGCATGCTTAAAGTACACAGTGTCTGAAGTCTGGTAGGTAGAAAACAAAAAATAGTCAAATGAAGAAGTGAGAAGTAGAGAGATTTCTGCTTCAGACCTTCCTGGAGACTTCAGATGATGATGGCAGACTCTGGTTTTCATTAAGGTTTTGGCAAGAAACTTACAGATTACAGATTACAAATTACAGATCAAAGTCAGCTGAGTAAACTCAAGTCAAAATACTGTGATGATGTGGGAAAGACAAAGAAAAAGAGAGAAAAGCTGCTCTAGAGGACTACTCAGAAGTCCCAGCAGCAAATAATCAGGCAGGCTGTTGTTGAAAGTAGCCACAAAACCTACCAAAAAGGCAGACAAGTAAGAGTCTCACTTCCATTATGTCCGAAGCCCAAGGGGAGTTTTATATTGACCATCAGAGGATATGTTGTTTGAGTTTCTCCAAGTGCCAAGTTAACAGCACCTGTCTTCTCCCTCCTCCGGTTGATGACAGGGCTGAAAGAATAACTCCAGGTTACCAAGGACAATGAAGCGTTCCCTGAATGACTAGAAGAGTTCAGTGGAAACAGAAGAAAAAGGGGTTGAAGAAACAGAGGGGAATCCTAATGGATGGCAAGATGGAAAGAAGGACCAATGAGATCTCTGAAATAATACAATACAAACAAGGCTTTGCCCAAAAACAATGGACCAGGACCCTCTGAAGTAGAAGCAGTTTCTTGTGTTTTCTGGGAATAACAATAGGGAACTGAAAGGAAGAGGAAGGCAAAGTACTTTATAAATGTCATCTCATCTAATCGCCCATAACCTTGGAAGGTAGTGCTATTATTAGCATTAGCCAAATAGTATTAGTTCCATTTTACAGTTGAAGAAATTGAGACAAACTGAGGCTGTGACTTGCCAACAATCACACAGTTAGTAGGTGTCTAAGAATATGAACTCAGGTGTCCTTGATTCTATGCCTGCTGCTCTACCCATTAAGCCAAGTAGCTCCCTGACAAGCAAGTTCATCCCGGAAGAAATGGGTAAGTAGTATTTCTGGAGACTCCTGACATGAAAAAATAGTATAGATAGCCTCTCGCTAAGGACATGATTGATAAAATGAAATTTCTTAAAACTGAAGTCTAGCCACTTCTAGTAAATAACGTGAGAATAAATTATACCACTAGAACTTAAGATTGTACTGCTCACCCTGGGCAAAAAACAGGAAGCCTTATGGTCACAGGTGGAGTTTTTAACACTACTGCCATTTTAAAGGTTAGAGAATCTAGAAACAAAGGCAGGTTTTAGAAGCAAAAATCTGAGTTAGAAATGATGTGAGAATAGGATTGAATTTATGGACTACGACTTAAAATATAGGGATGATGGGACTTTATGCTAGTGGTTAACCTCTTAGCCACAATTTACTGCTCCAAAAATCCTAATGATGGGGTAAGGACAGAGAAAGGAAGAGGAAGAGATTGCTAGACTTTTAAATCTGAAAAAAGAGGGGGATGTTAAACTGAATATGGAGAGGGGAGAAGAAAACTGACCACTTATTTTCTCCATGACAGACATTACAATGAGTAGCAGGTACAACATAAGAAGACAAATATCAGCAGAAAGGATGAGGAAACAATCACCATGGAGAGGGAGCAGCAATCCAATTCATGGCCTTAGATGACTATAATCAATTTCATGGACCAGGGATAAAAAACAAAGAGAACTAGAGTACTTGACATTAGGAGGTAAGTTCAGCCACAAAGGTATCAATAAATCAATCACCAAGAATTGATTAAGCACCTATGAGTCAGGTTCTATGCTAGACAAAGTAAGGAAGTCTTTGCTTCAAGGCATTTATGTTCAACTGTAGGGAATATATTCATAAAATGCAAAATAATATAAGTGAGACATTATTAGCTTTGGTAATCACAAAAAGAAATTGTACTTAAACTGAGATTTGTAGGGAACTCAGAGTTTCAAGACATGGAGGTGAAAGATTCCAGGAGTGGAATCTGTGAGACGTTACGGAGGCAAGAAATGGAATTTGCTCTACAAGTAAGAAAAAGGAGGCTAATCTGACCGTAGAATGGGGTTCGCGATGGGGGAGTAATATATAATTAATTTGGAAAGACAGAATGGAACCAGTGTGGGAAAGGCTTTGAGTAAAAAACCAAAGTTTCTATTTTATGCCAGAGACAAAGGGAAGCCACTGAAACTTCCCAAAGCAGAGGAATTAGATGTCTAGCCAGTGTTTTAAAATATCAACATGGCTACTATATAGAGCACATGTTCCCAAAGTGGGTGATACCACCCCCTGGGTGGGGTGTTGGAATAATAGGAGGTAGTAGCCTCAGGTGCAATTGGGGGGGCTTTGACTAAAAATAAGGGTTAACCTAACCAAATCCCAAGGGGGCACTGAGTAATTGTTTTAAAAGGGGGCATGAGGCCAAATAAGTATAAAGGTATAGAGGATGAGTTCGACAGTGAATAGACCGGATGCAGGAAAACCAATCAAGAGACTATTATAACAGTGAAGCAGAAATAAGATAATGGCCTGAACCAAAGTGGTTGTCATGTACAGAGGGAGATGGGAAGAGAACTGAGAGACAAAGATGTAACATCAACAATATTTAACAGCTGATTGGATCGAATGAGCACTGGTGAAGAGCTGAGGATGACTCCTAGCTTGCAAATCGAACTGAAAGAAAAAAGGTACAGGAAACCTGCAAAGAGTAGATTTAGAGAGGAAAAATGAGTGATTTGGGGCTTGTTGGATTTGTTATGCCTATGGAATATTCCAGGTAGAGTTTGTCAAGCAAGCAGTGAGAGACAAGGCTGGAACTTTGGAAATAATGAGGGCTGGATTTGCAGATTTAGGATTCATCTGCATAAAGATAAGCACTGAACTCAATGGAACTGATGAGATCGCCAAAAAAGGATGTACAGGGAGAAGAGGCACCAGGACAGAGATGGAAGTTATATGGATTTCTAACAAGGGAGGACATGGATGATGATCCTGCCAAGGGGACGGAGAAAGGCAGGTAGGAGAAACATGAGGGAGCAGTTTTACTAAGACTGGATGCAACCAATTACACGAATACAGGAGAATTTGGGAAAACATGCCTTATTAGCAAGGTGCTAAATAGATAAAAAAAAAAGCAGCACAGCAGCATTATATATTAAGAAAATATATTTACATAGTAAATATATGAATTGAAGGGAGAAATCACAATGAGAAGTGTTTGGGTGAAGATCACTGGGCAGTGAAAAGCTGGCAATACTCTAGTTAAAGCAGAATATATAAAACCTGGCCTTAAGGAGGAAACAAATAAAATTTTTAGGAACTAGATCATAAACCAGACATATCACATGGTAGAAGATTACAACTTTGCAACCAGATAACTAGTTAACTAGTAACTATAACTAGATAACCCGACTATGTATCTCACCATTGTACTTTCAGCAGTAGCTTTTCCAAAGCTTTGGATCTCTCTTCAAATTTCCCATGGGTCCTCCTCCCACCAGTCTCTCGCGTGAGAAATGTGACTCCTATTTTATGGTAAAACTTGAGGTTGTGAGGTCCCTCTTTTCCCACTTCATTTCATATCACTTTGGCCATTTTCTCCTCCTTCAGCCTGTCTCACATGAAGAGTGGTGGAGGTGGGCCTTACTCTTTACTAAGGCTTACCACTCTACCTGCACAAGCAATCTCATTCCATCCTGTCTCTTTCAACAGACTGCCTCTTCCATCCTCCCTACTCTATCACTGATTTTCAATATCTGTTGGCTCATTTCCTACTGACTATAAATATACCCATGTCTCTCCCATCCTGAAAAAGCCTCCCTTGATCCTTCCAACCCTGCTATCAACTCATGCCTCCTCTGTCCTTTTGGCTAAACTCCTTGGAAAAAACAAAACTGTAATTCTTACTTCAACTTTCCCTCCACTCATTTTCTTCAACTGTTATCATCATTCCACCAACACTACTCTCTACAAAGTTAGCAATGATTTCAATTGCCAAATCCAATGGCCTTTTTTCTTATTCCTCATTTTCTTTGACCTTTCTGCAGACTTTCACATCGATGATCCTTTTCTCCTCTTTGATACTCTCTTCTCTCTAGGCTTTGGGGACACCACTCTCTCCTGGTTTTCTTCCTCCCTATCTGACCACTTCTCCTCTGTCTCCTTTGCTGGATCCTCATCCACATCATGCCTTCTGTCTATATCTCAAAGGTTCTGTCTTGGGCCTTCTCTACTCCCTCTAAGTTAATATACTATAATTGGAGATTTATTAAGCTTCCACGGACTTAATTACCATCTTTGTGCTAGCAGTTCTCAATTCTATCCATCTTTCACCAACCTCTAAGCTGACTTCCAATCTCACATTTCCAAACACCTTTCAGACATTTCAAACTGGATGTCCAGTAGAAATTTCAACTCGAGTCCAAAAGAGAAATTATGATCTTTCCCCCTAAACTTTTACCTCCTCTTAACTTCCCTATGACTTCAGAAGACAGCCCCATTCTCCTTGTCTTTCAGGCTTGAAATCTCATTGGACTCCCCACTATCTCTCACCCCCACCCCCACATCTGATCTGGTGCCAATTCCTGTTGATTTCACCTTTGCAACATGTCTCAAATATGCCTTTTTCCCTCTGGTGCTGCTACCGCTCTAGTGCAGTTCCTCCTTACCTCATGCCTGGACTACTGCAACAGCCTGTTGGTGGACATGCCTGCCTTAAGTCTCACCCACTCCAATCCATCCTCCATTCAGCCATTAAAGTGATTTTCCTAAAGCACAAGTCCAGTCATGTTATCCATCTATTCAACAAACTGGAGGATGACCTCCAGTATCAACTACAGAGTGCTTTGTTTGACAATCAGAGCCTTTCATAACCTACATAAAATAATAAGGAAGAGAGAGAAATAGACTAAAAAACCAATGTGAACAGACAATGAATGCATCAACCAACTTATTTGTTTTTTTTTCATGTATGAAGAGAAGATAGAAGCAAGGAAAATACAGATGAATAAACCATTGTGGCACTTGGAGGAATTTTGAGGCTAGTGGTTAACAAAAGGATTATCTTTAAAAATTAGCTATGGTGAGGGCAAGCAGATGAAAGAAAGGAGAGACTTATATCTGTTTCTGGAAACATGAAAATGACAACATCCAATTGAGTAACAACAGAATTACTCAACTCATAGTTGATTCTCCTTCCTCTATAAGAGAATGATCTTGATACTGAAAAAAGTGGGTGGGGAATTGATTAAGAGGAGGTTGGGATATAAGAAAAGTAAAGACATAGCAAGAGACTTCTGCCTTCAATGAGTTGTAAGAGTCAGATAAACTAAGTTCCATAGTACTCAAAAGAACTGGCAAATGACGCTCTTGAGATGTTCAAAGTGACTTCAGAAAATCTGAGAACAGAAAAAATGGCACAGCTCTAGTGAAAAGCAAATGTTGCCCTGATTTTAAGAAGGAGGAAAGGAAAGAAAGAAAGAAGAAAAGAAAGAAGGAAAGGAAGGAAGGAAGGAAGGAAGGAAGGAAGGAAGGAAGGAAGGAAGGAAGGAAGGAAGGAAGGAAGGAAGGAAGGAAAAAAGAAAGAAAAAAGAAAGAAAGAAAGAAAGAAAAAGAAAGAGAAGGAAGGAAGGAAAGAAGAAGTGAAGTTGTTAAAATTATAGGATAGGGAGCTAAACTTTAACACCCAGCAAAATTCAAGAATATATTATTAAAGGGAAGTGTTATGAGCATTCAGTGAGGGAAGGAACAGTGACTTAAGCAAGAATGGTTTATGCTAAACTAACATAATATCTTTTTTTAAAAAAAAAACATAGTAAATGGCCTGGTAGATCCAGGAATGTAAGATGCATGACTGGATTTCATCAAAGCATTCCATAAACTTTCTTGTTCTCTTCTTGTGGACAAAATAGAGAAATGTGAGTTACATGACAGCACAATTACATGGATTTGGAACTGGCTGAACGACCAGATCCAAAGAGAAGTCATTAGGGGATCAAAGTCAACTGGGAGAAAGGTCTAATAGAGTGTTCCAGGGAACTGTCCATGGCCCTATGCTGTTTAATAGTTTGATCAGTCACTTGAGTGAAGTCAGAGATGGTAAAAATTTGAGTTATATTGTGCATATATGTTCAGCAATGCCAACATGTCTGAAAAGGTCTCTTTTCTTGTCATTAACATTCAAAAGCAGCCGCAGCTAATGCTTTCCCCCAGTGTTATTCTTACATTCCCATGCTACTAAAAAGTGAGAAGACAGAGTCAGGATCCAAAAAAGATGATGACAGCCTAGAATGACTGGTTTGATGAAATATGGCAAAAATTTAATATGAGCCAATGTAAAGTCTTACCCTTGAGGAAGAAAGATAAACTCACCAAGTAGGAGATGATAGAGGAATGACTGAATTAAAATTCCTTGAAAAAGATCTTGGGAGTTTTAGTAGAGAACAAAAACCTACCATGATTATTCCTATGTGTGTATGTATATATGTATGTGTGTGTGTATATATATATATATATGTATACATATACATACACATATATACACTTGTGTATATATACACATATACATACATGTACACATATACACACATGTGTCAGTGTACATACAGACACAGATATGTATCATGTGCACATTTATTTATTTGCTTGCCTGTTTATTTATTTTTTCAGGCCTGTGATTTCACTGCTGTGGGAACTCGCCACCTCTTACCAGAGAGACACATACATTCTCCAATACTGCCACCTTGTAAATTTCTTTGCCTGACTATTTCTGAAGGGAAAATTGTTATTGGGAGAGTAACATAGTGATGGTTGTCACTGTTGTTCAGTCATGTCTGACTCTGTGACTCCATAGTACACCAACTCTATCTACAGGATGTTGGGTGGCAAAAACCACTGGAGCAGTTTGCCATTTCCTTCTCCAGTTGGATTAAGGTAAATAGGGGTTAAGTGACTTGCTCAAGGTCACACTGCTAGTAAGTGTCTGAAGCTGGAATTGAATTCAGGCCTTCCTTATTCCAGGCCCAGTTCTCTATCCCCACTGAGCCACCTACCTGCCTTCCAGGGAGGCAGTAATAGCAATATATGGAAGAGGAAAAAAAAGTAAAAAAGTTTTTTAAAAAGATTAGTGATGTGTAAAAGTGAATGTTGAAAACTAAAAGTAAATTAATTAAAAAATTTTTAAATTACTGATAGTGATATATATATGTGTGTGTATATATATGTATATACATATACATATATATATAATATATATAAGAAGGAATAGCATGCCAATGAAACATTTTAAAATGCATGGAAGAAAGAAGAAAGCAGTATAGAAGTGGGACCCAGGTATTATCAGGCTAAATTTAATATATGCTTTTATATGACAGAAGTTCATAGTTTCATGCACAATTATTTTTATATTCTTTGTATATTGAAATATTCATTTTAATTTATAATTTTAAAAGTCTTTTTAAAGAGATTCATTTTTATGAGAGGTAGTGAAGACTCTCTTCTAAATCAATTCTCCTCTTCCCTCCATCCCATGATTTTACATTCACTGTGTTGCTGCAGATCTGAAAATCATCTGTAACTTTTTCAAGAAGCACACAGAATTACTCTTGAGGCTAAGTGACTTGTGCATGCTCACACAGTCAGTATATATCATAGTCAGAGCTTAAAGCCACTTTTCTGTAACTACCAGGAAGGAGGGCCCTCTCACTCTCCACTGCTGCCCCTCATTGCTGAATGGATTTTGATGCCTTAGATTAGAAAATGCTATTTCCTACATTGTTATGGCCCCAGCACAGCTATAGTATCAAGAATGTTTACCACATGCAACCGTTCAAAGGTCCTATTTAAACGGATTTGTTTCTTTACTCTCCTAAGAAAAATCGTTCCTCAAATACACACATAAATCATTTAACAGTATAAGATACTATGAAAACAGTGACAGTTTACAGCGGAAAAAAATGCAACCAAATGGATAATCAAATAACTCATGCAACTCAGCATGGATTGCTGACTTTGGATATGATCACCAAATTTTACAAGGTGTTTCTGAAAAAGCAAAATAAAGCCAGTCCCAAGAGCAATCCAACCAAGTGTAGATACACCTAAACTCCAGACAAATTCTCTTTGGCTAACACTGTCCAGAGAAAAGTCAAAAACTACTCAATTACAATATCTTTAACTTAAATAGTTCCCTTTCTAAGGAATATTTGCCAATCCATTACTAAAATCCTATCCCTCCATGAGAAAAAACACAGGGGACAATTATAAACAAAAATATAATAATGATAAAATTTTTTTAACGTATAAGTCTAGGAAGTTTCATTACTACAAAATTTCAGATACACTATAAAACACTTTGTCAGATGGAAAAGAACCACTAAATCTGCTTGTCTACAGTCAGGAAGAATGAACATAGGTACAACCAAAAATATAAGAGAGAGATAGATGTGAGCAAGGGTTATGCTGGTGAATGTTTTAACAACTGACTTTCTGGAGGGGGAGGGACATCATTCATGAGACACTTTTAATTTAATCTGGGAAACAGACCTAGTAGTAGTAAAAAAAAAAATTAAAACTGCCCATTAGTTTAAAAAAGAGGTAATTTAAAAGAAAATGAACATATCTTTTATAATTAAAGCAGTCAAAATGACATAAAATATCTTATGTAGGACAAAATAAATGGGCTGCTCAGATAGAGAGCTAGGTATCTTGTCCACAAATCAAGCATTGTCCTGAAACTAAGAGTCAGGCATTGCTGAACTTTGATGCATTGATCCAATCAATCAATAAAACACTTATTTAGCATCTACAATGTGACAAGCATGGGATTCCAAAAGAAGACAGCCTCTGCTCTCAAGGAACTCAAAATATAATGGGGGAGTCAAGAAAGCAAATTTATACAAAGCAAGCTATAGACAGGAAAAATAGGAAATAATTAGCAGAGAGAAGGCACTAGAATTAGGAGCATTTGAGGAGAGTTTAGTGTTAAAGACAGAATTTTCGTTAGGACTTAAGTGGAGCCTGGGCAGCCAGGAGAAGGAGTTAGGGAGGAAAATCATTCCAGGCATGGTGCATGGGCAGAAAAAATACCAAGAGCCAACAGATGGAGTGTCTTGGTAATGGGACAGCAAGTAGGACAGTGTCACTGGACTGAAGAGTATGTGTTCAGGAAGAATAAGAAGACAAGAAAGGGAAGAGAGGGCTACATTATGATAGTCTTTGAATGCCAAACAGAGCATTTTTATTTGATCCTAAAGGCAATAGGAAGCCACTTGAGAGCTTACTGAGTGGACGAATGATGTGGTCAGACATGCCCTTTAGGAATATCACCTTAATGGATGAATGGAGAATGGGTTGGAGAGGGGAGGGACTTGAGGCAGAGAGACCCACCTGCAGTCCAGGCATGAGATGATGAGGGGCAAACTAGAGGGGTGGCAGTGTCAGAAGAGAGAAGGGGACATATCTGAGAGACATTGCAGAGCTGAAACCCGCAGGCCTTAGCGATAGACTGGATGTGGGGAGTGAGAGAGTGAGGAATGCAATATGACTCTTAGGTTGTAAGCCGGAAGAACTGGATGTCCTCTACAGTAACAGGGAAGGTAGAAGAGGGGAGGGTTTAGGGGTAAATATCATGAGTTCTGTTTTGGAAATGTTCAGTTTAAGCTGTCTGAAAGGCAGTTGGAAATGTGAGATTGGAGGTCGGCAGAGAGGTCAGGGAAAAAGGGGTGTATCTGAGAATCATCAGCAGAATAATTAAATCCATGAGAACTGATTAGATCACAAAGTAAAATAGTGAAAAGGGACTAGAGAAGGGGGCCCATGACAGAATCCTGAGGGATACCAAAGGTTAGAGGGCATATTCTAAACGAGGAGCCACCAAAAGAGTGGTCAAGGAGGTAGGAGGAAAACCAGGAGACAATCCCAAAAACCTAGAAAAAAAGAGAAGTGACCAACAGTGCCAAAGGCTGCAGAGAGGTCAAAGAGACTTAGGACTGAGAAAAAAGCCATTATCAAGTAAGATCACTAGCACCTTTGGGAAAAGCAACAGAAATATGATAAGATGCAAAGGAAGACTTCCAACTAAGGTAGGAATTCTTACCTTTTTTGTGTCACAGATGCCTTGTAAATAGAAGCCTTCTAAGATACTGGCTTGGCCTACCTTCATAATTGAAGGATACACTAAATTTTGGTTAGAGGTTAGCGAAAATAAAGGTAGAATTTTTTTCTGATTCAAACTCAGGGACCCTCCTGAAATCTGTCCACAAGACCCCAGGTTAAGAACCACTGACCAATGGGAAGGCATACACAGAGATCACCACACAGGATGACTTGTTCTCTGCTTCAGTAGAGAACACACACTGATGAGATCACAACTCTATGACAAAATGAAGCATCAGTATTTCATACAGGCAATATTCACCAGTGGTTCGCTCTTCTCCAATCTGGCATTTGGAAAAATCCATATTTGCTTCATGAAACTGGATTCTAGCAAATTATGATTTACTGCATAACTCTAACTCCAAAATGATGCTCTAACAGTTTGGAACATTTCAATAGAGGATGTTTTCTTCCAAAATTCCTATTAAAAAAACACCTCCAGCAATGTCTTTAGGTCTCGTAACTTTGAATTAACACAATGTTTTTTTGTCATGTCTATTCTCTGTAGTTCTATAATCCGTTTGTATTGTGGCGTGTGTGTGTGTGCATGCGTATGTTTGTGTGTTTGTGTGTGTGGATATGATTTTGCTTAGAATCTTGCAACTGTAAATACTATCCTTCCTTACTGAGGAACATAAAATGAGGAATGAAACCTTATGGCTGATGTAAAGTATATACATGTATACAAATATGTAAAGTCTCTCTCTCATTAGGTTTTTTGCACATGAAAATTTTATTCCTCTCCCCTATGAAATTTAAGCTAACATTTCCCATGCAGACACCTAAGAAAAATAAAACCCATAAGCACCTCAATAAGGCCTCACTTAGAATAATCCAAAGCAATTCTCCTGGCACTTGCAAGATAATTGATACCTGTACCGTAAGTTATCTATTTCTCTTGCTTTTAGATTTCACCCTTTAAAACTAGTCAAGGTCTCCCCTCTTCTTCCAGTTTCTCCATAAAGTGTCCATCTGGGCCCAAATGGCCTCATGACATTTGACATTATACTTAAAACCTAGACTGTCGCCCTGCCTTTCATAATCCTGTGTAAATCAAGTAACATTCCCACACTCTTATCCTCATCAATCAATATAGCAACATGGAGAGGAACGAGAGGAACCCAGGTTAGAAAGTAGGGAATCATGATTGAAAGTACCTCCTCCCCAAAAGTAACTAGGATAACCAAGTTTCTCAGAATACACTGGCAATAGCCAGTGTGGAAATAATTGGAGGCAAGTAATACTGATAAATACTTCTGGGTCAACCTTTCTCAGCATAAATTATGTATGATATTGTTAATATGCCCTAGACCTAATCCAGGTATGAACCAACCCCTTCAGGATACTAAGTCTTGAAAAAATAAAATTCATCTTAGTGCTGGACACATAGATAATCTTGTCCAACCACCTCATTTTACAAACAGAGAAAATGAGGAGGAAAGAAAGGCAGAATGTCACGACGGAGAGTTAACTCCAAGTTAGGAAGAACTGAGTTCAAGAGCCACCACTGACCCATGCTAGCTGTGTAACCCTGGGCAAGTCACGATCTTTCAGTGACTAAAGCAATTAATTTTCTAAGATTAAAAGTGACAGAACAGTTGTACATCTGCATTAATAAAGATACATGGGAGGGAAGTGAACAGAAGAATAATTTATTCAATTAACAACTACATTGTAAAAATAAAGAACCTTAAATATTCAAGAATTCTGATCAATGTAATGACCATGATTTCAGAAGATTCATAATAAAAATGCCAATTACCTCCTTCTGGCAGAGAGGTGATGGCCATAGGATCCATCCAGACTGAGGCAACGTTTGACGTGGCCAATGCTAGCATATTTGTCAAAAATATTTTGTTTTTCATTTTCTTTTTCTAATGGGGGGAGGTGTAAATGGAAGGAAAAGAAAGCTAACTGATAATAATTTTTAAAATATTATTTCAATGGTCTTTTGTTTTTTATGTAGTTCTTTAATTTTCAAGCTTTCTTCTTTTGTACTTGTCTTTAATTTTATTTTCTAGTCTTTAAATTGGATATGTATATCATTAACCTCCTATTTTATTTGCATATATTTTTAAATCCTCAATTTTTCTTCCAAAGATATCTTTAACTGCATCCTAAAAATTTATTTTCCCTCCATAGTAGTTTCTAAGATTTGTTTTTTTAACCCAATCACTAACTATGATATCATTAGTCTCCACACACCTGTATCTTTCACTTATGTTTCCTGTATTAAATATATTTTGTTGTGATCTGTAAAGAACATATTTAATATTTCTGACTTATTTATATTCCTTTATGACTTATTTATGCCCTAGCTTTTTATCTATTTATGAAAAGGTACTATGTGTTTATAAAAACGTTTTGCATGATTTCACATGTATAACTGATATCATATTGCCTGCTTTCTCAGTGGGTGGAGGAGAGGGTGGGGGAGAATTTGGCACTCAAAATTTTAAAGGAAAAGAATGTTAAAAATAAATAAAATTATTTTTAACAAGGCACTATATGACACTGAGATAAATATTTCGATTCACAAGACTCCAAAAATCTTACAAACCTAACTTTTCTGAAGTATTTTCAGATCTGTTTTTTTTATAACCTGTTAGGTGTACTGATCTCTGAAAGAGGAATGCTGGTATTTCTTGCAATTATTGTGTTACTACATATCTGCTTTTCGCCATTCAATACTATTTTGTCTGTCTTACCTATCCCCATTTCTCCTCATTTGCCCTACACCTGAGAGAGTGACAGTGTCAGAGCTCAAACATCTCCCTCCAAGGGGTGGAAAGGATTTGAAAGGATTATCCTTGCTCAGACCACAGTCTACTCAGGTGCCCACTCCCCCTTACAATTACTAGGAGATCTCTCTGTCCCCAACTCAGAAATATCATTTGCCGACCACTTATTGTCCCAATGTCAGGGTATTGGGGTAGGAAGAAAGAACTTGCCCCCACCCTCCCAACAGACTGTTTCTCTCCACTGATCCCTCCTCCATTCTCTCTGCCTCTAAGACATATTACAAAATTTTATTTTTTTTTGGGGGGGGGGAGGTGACCCAGGACACAGACCTTTATTTCAAACACTGGTGAGACGGAGAATGGGGCAGGGGGCAGGACAGGTGGCCAGAGGACATGCCCTCCCAGCCAAAGGTCAGAGCCTGCCCCTCTGAAGGACTCCAGAAGGGGCAGATCACAGTGAGGGCCAGAGGGACACAGTATGGACACCATGGGGGAGCAGCTCCACTGGCTGGGGCAGCCAGGCGCCCCAGGAAAACCAATAAATGAAGAGTAGGGCACAGCAGGGCTTCAGGCCTAGTCTCCCATTTTTACTTTAGAAGTCTAAAAGGCCACAATGACCCCAAAGAGGCCAATGGCACTGCCAAAGATCTCTACAATGAGGATCTTGACAAAGGGGCTGGCATTCTGGGCATCGGCCAGGCAGCTCCACTGCCCACAATGCCCATGCACACACCACAGAAGAGGTTGGACAGGCCCACAGTGAGGCCAGCACCAAACATGGAATGGCCTGCATGGTAGTTATGGCTTCCAATGGCTCTGGGGGTCGTTCCACTGAAGGGCTCTGCCACGTTGATGATGACAATGGCCATGATGATGCCATAGATGGCCAAAGCCTCACAGAAGATGATGCTTACCAAGTTCTTGGTCTTGATCCTGGGGGCTTTGACTCCTCCACCAATGATGGATAAACCTGTGATGTAGATGTCCCAGGCTGCTCCCACCACAGAGAGGTAGGTGGCCAGCCCTATCCTTAGGTTGGACCACATGTAGGGTGACATCTCTGTGAGGAACCATGCCACATCAAAGTGGAATCCCAAGTCGAATATTGTATAGCAGATTCCTATTACGATCACGCAGCTACAGAAGGCCACGAACAGGCCGGAATAAAGCAGCATGAGTCCCGTCATGGCAGCGACGGTGCCGGGGTCTAAGGCTGGAGCCGGGGCTGGGGGTTGGGGGCTGGAGGGTCACTTCTACAAAATTTTAAAAATCACTACCAGCTAACTTTCTTCTCAGTGAAGCTGGCAAGGGCTGAATCTTTGTCTTCTTTCTGTGCAACTGCAACACACGCTAATTATTACTTCACTTGTGAGGGACCACAGAAACAGGATCCATGACTAAAGGGCTAAATGATAGAATTATCTGTAAATGTCAGAAGACTTCAGAAAAAGGAGAGATCATTCTTATATGCTCAACTTACATGTAGTCTTGATCATGCTTGGACTCCTCATTTGACCTCCCTGGTTCTGTTTCATCATCTGTAAAAATGAGGTGGTTGGACCTAATGGTCTCTGAGATCCTTTTGAACTCAAAATTATTATACTATTACTACTATATTTTCACTGGGAATAATCTGGGAAACTATGTGGAAAAAAACACTTTTTATTTAGGAATCTGACTAAGGAACACAGAGAGAACAAACTGAGGAAGAAAATGCCAAAATATTCACAATAATATTCTTAGTAATAGGAAAAAATGGAAACTAAAATGAATGCCCATCAATTTGGTGAAACAGTTAAAGAAATTGTGGTATATGAACATAATGAAATAGGCCTGTATCACAAAGACCACCATTTTGTGAAGTGCACAGGCCACGCCCACTTAATTTCTGGATCTTTCAGGATTTTCTGCCTCCCCTCTACTTTGCCAGCATTGTCACCCTGGAGGTACCTCTACCCTGTTGTCCTCTCCTCTAACTGGCAAGTCCTTGGTATGGACTACCATTTTCCTTGGTACCCATGCATTGACACTTTACTCCTAACTCAACTTCTTTTTCTCTAGACTTTCCTTCTTTGCCTTCTAAGTATAGAGAAGATGCCCACTAGCCTTACACTTTTGTAGCTACCTTTCTCCTTCCTTCCTCTCTTTTATGTATTTTTTTCTCACGTTAGAATGCAAGCTCCCTGAGGGTAAAGAATTTCTTTGCTTATGTATCTATCATCCCCAGGCCTTAGCATTATATCTGGTACACAGTAAGTGCTTAATAAATGTTATCGGGGGGGGGGGTGGAGCCAAGATGGAGGCTGGGAAGCAGTGACTGGCGTGAGCTCCCCACCAAGTCCCTCCAAAAACCTATAAAACAATGGCTCTGAACCAATTCTACAGCTGCAGAACCCACAAAGTGGCAGAGGGAAGCAGGGCCCCG
>CM053623.1:291045204-291102852 GCA_028646595.1 Phalanger gymnotis | reverse complement strand
TGTGGCCCATGTTGAATTGCTTGACTTCTTAGGGAGGGTGGATGGGAAGGGAAGAGGGGAGATAATTTGGAACTCAAGGTTTTAAAAAAATAGATGTTCAAAAGTAAAAAAAAATGTTATCTGAAACACTGAATAAGAGCAATTCAGAGAAAAGTGGAAAGAATGATGCTAAGCAAAGAAAGCAGAATTAGGAAAACAACATACAAAATGACTGAAATAACGCTAACAAAAGCAACACTAAAAAAAGGCTATACTTAGGTTAATTGCAATGACCAATCTTAGTCAGGTTGAAGAGATGATGAAACATAGTTTTCTCCTGTATGTAAGGAGGATTTTGTTATCCTTTTAGAGTTCAGTTTCTCAGGATCCATGGCCATGGCAATGTCTAGTTTCCAGGTGTTAGATAATAACTCCCAGAATATCCCCAAAGATTCCAGATAGTAATTCCTAGAATCAGTGACAGGCAGTCCTACTGAAGCTAGGCCATGAGATATAGAGGTGACATAATTGATATTTACTAGGCTTGCAGAGAATGACAATATTGCTAAAGTTAACCTGTGAGGGTATTGTTGGCAAGATGCCTTCTTTGTCTGTTGCCCTATAAAGCAAGTAGGCAATGGTCAGTGAGTGTGGGAATCACGGGGAACCCATGCGGGAATCTGTGTGTGTGTGCCTTGATCGGCCCCCATCAAGGCTTGAGAAGATTTAGGGGAGCACACAAGCTGTGCTTGTCTCGACTGACTCTGTGGAGACATAGGGGTAGTTGCCCCCCACCCTTCTCACCGCACCCTTCTCGCCCACCCCTGTGAGAAGGGTAATTAGAGAATGCTTTAGGAGTTAGTGCTCCCAACATCAGCAACTCCCTCTAGAGAAGACTAGACTAGAATAAAGCAAGATTATTAACCCCTCCGAAGCTGTCTTCCTATCCTTACTGTCTGACCAGATCAAGAGGGAACCTGTTAGAGGCTAGAGTCCAGAATCTCCAGTGCCTCCCATGTATTATCTGTGAAACACCTCCTCTCACCTGAGAGGTAGAAAACTATAAGGATTGAATGGTTTGTGTGCTACCCTGAGAGATTATTGTTGTTGGTTCAGTTTTGCCTTTTTGTCTTTGTTACAACATGCAGTTCATAGGATGAAAGGAAGACACCAAAAAACGACTGATGTGTACAACAAAAGGCAACTTTTACAATTACATTAAATGTAACAATTACATTAAAAATAAAAGGCACTAATGAAAGAAGGAATCATCGGGAGTCCATAGCATTTTCTTTCTTAGCCAAAGTAACAGGGATTCCCCGCCCCCCCCAAAAAAATCAACATACGCTTTTGTTTTGTTTTCTCATATCATCACAAAGTGGTCTACATTATTCTTTGGCCCAATTTCATTCAATCAAACATGTATTCAGGGAAAACTTGAAACTGCCTATTCACAAAATTGTTCACAAATTAAAAAATAAAAAAAAACCCTCCCCTGTTCTAACTGTAATTACTGCTGCTCACTATAACAATATTCAAGTGACCTTTTTCCATCTTTTCTTTTAGTGCACTGCACTACCCTTTGGACTTCCAATTTTATTTAGTATAATCTGTATTTACTATGTGATCCATACATGATGCTAAGTTCTAAAAGTAGAGGAAATGTTTCTTACTGCAACTTTTTATCACCCATGGCCTAGCACTCTTTTGAGTAAGAGGAGTTGATGGGGAGGGGGAACAGCTATGTGGCGCCATTGTGCATAGAGCGCCAGGCCTGAAGTCAGGAAGACTCATCTCCCTGAGTTTAAATTTGGCCTCAGACACTTACTAGCTGTGTGACCCTGAGCAAGTCACTTCACCCTGTTTGCCTCAGTATTTTTTCATCTTTAAAATGAGCCGGAGAAGGAAATGGCAAACCATTCCAATATCTTTACCAAGAAAACTCCCAATTGGGTCATAAGGAGTCAGACAGGACTGAACAAAAAAGTTGATTTTTTTCCCCATTGAATTGTTACTAAATCAAATTAAGGATAAATTTGATTCCTCCAATATATCATACTCGCAGAGTTTAAAATTCTCTTCTCCTTCCAGACAAAAACTTATTTGGATATGCTCAGTGTGACATACCAACAGGTTTCCCTATACCGTAACAGGAAAAAAACCCTCTCTTCCCCACATGCATATATGTTCAGGGTACAAAGTTAGATAACAGGATTATTTGAATCCAATGTATCATAAAGAAATGGTGAAAAGCAGGATTATTCAAGGTGAGAATAAAAACTCTGCTAACATTTGGGAGGATATTTCTTAAAAAATCACACTCGTCCCTCTTATTTCCCCGTATAACATCTTTATTTTCTCCCTTTATATCATAACCCAAAGTATATCTTAAACTGTCTTTATATTATTGTAAATCTTAATCCTGTAAGCAATAATCACACAAATAGACTCAACTTTATTCTTCTTCTATAGGACTCCACTAACTCAGCACCGTCATCATTTATCCCTGTGTGACACAGTGACATAAGTAGAAAGATTCATTAACATACTATCTGAAGTCACCTTCTCCTTCCAAAATATCCTGTTTCAATCTCTTGAGAAAAGAAAGGTTCAGCATGCCAGGAAGTAGATTCCTCCATGCCAAATGAAAACAATTTTAGGTCTCAGGGGAAAAGTAAGGCAGAGTTGGGTGAGATCCAAATATACTCAAAAACTAATACAAAAAAATTCATAGGTTAATATTTTTTTCTTAAAAGAGTGGCTATAGATATTTTTGATTTAACAAAACTGGGTGACCAGAGCATGCTTCTTTAGCCATTCCAAAGCAATAACATAGTGAAGCAAGACTTCTGAACACAGTATTCCAGAACTGAATGTTAGCAGATAACAGTGATGGGTTTATCTTTGCTACAGAGAACAACATGAAAAATTTAGGTACTTGTAGTTTTCTACACTTGGAAAGCAATTTATGCCATGTCAAATCTCAAAATGTGGATTGAAGTCAATGATAGTACTGTTTCTGATTTGAATTCAGCCCCCAAATATTGTCAAGTAAATTATCACTGAACCAGAGGCCACTGTTTAAAATCCAGGCCACATTTGGCATGTTTTGTAGCTCTGCTTATGCTCCTTGGCAACGAGGATATGGCTAACCCAAGTTTTTTTTTTGTGTTTCTTTTTTTTTTTAATGTTCTTTCTTGGAGTGTTTGACAAGCCCACATTCCCACAGTCCTTTAACATGGGGCTTCCCCAGTCAGAGATCCAGATACCACACTGAGCCCATAAAACAATTAGTGGGAGGCCTTGGCTTAGGATTCAAAGATCTTTTAAAACACCAATGCAGCCGAGTACATAAAAATCTGACATGTGGGGAGCCCCCATAAAACTCTTTAATGGAAAATAAGAGCTTCTCCTGGAAAATGCAGAGAAATTCTGCACTCACTATAATTCATTAGAATTTGTTAACAAGAGATAACAAGCAGTTTAATTAAAATAATTTAAAATTCAAAAATATTTTAATAGGCCTGTTAATTTCAGTTTGGGGAAAAAAAGTTGACAAACTAGTACCTCATCATGAAAAGGGATTTCTCTAGTACTATTTGGACTTTTTTTGGTCTGTTGAAATATAAAAGAATTTGTCACCAGTTATGACAATGTATATGTAAAGTTAAACTGCCATGCCTATTCCTCTTACCCATTGCAACGCCACATCTGTTTTTAAACACACCCTAAGATACTTCCACTATTGCTAAGAAGAGTCTGGAAATACCAATTCAAAAGAGGCAAGACAGAAAAAAAACAAACCCTCATTGTCCCCACTAGGACACATCTACAAACGTTCCAATTATAAATTAGGCTGATCTATGAGGGCAATTAACAATAATTCAAGTAATATAACTATTATGTGTATTAGGTGGATAGACATTCTAGACTCTTGAATAAACAATAACATAAAATCCCAGGATCATAGATGCCCAGCTGAACATGATATAAAAGAGACATATTTCCTTTTTATCAGAAGAAAAACGCAAGGACAAATTTGACAATTCTTGTTATGTGAGGGGGAAGAAAAAAGGGCAAGTGAAGCAAGAGAGAGTGAGGGATAGGGGGATAAATGAGGGCAAAGGGAACAGAGAAAAGGAGGTGGGAAGAGGAAAGGAAGAAGAGGAGATAGGAAAAAGACAGGTAAAGGGAAAGGAAGGAAGCTGCAGAGAGGAGAAAGAAAAGAAGTGGGAGGGGAGATGCAGAATGGATTAAAAAGGGAAGGAGACGGGTGGAGAGACTAAAAAAAAAAAAAGGAACCTGGAAAGAAGGGGAAAGAAAAAGATGTAAGATTGGCTCACAGTTTTCTGGCTCTGTGGACTTGAGCCAATGAAGGAACATTACGATCAACATGACAAATTATGTAATCAGTTTCTAAAAGTATCTTTGAAGCTGGCAAACAACCAACAAACATTTATTGTACCAACTACATTGTACCTAATGATATTTACTAATATCTTATATGTGCTTAATCACACTTAAATCAACAAATTTATATGGAAATTTCCAAATAAACTTAATTTATAAAGAAGCAGGATTTTCATCTTTTTTTCTGCCACTGAAACTAGAAAACAAATAAAAATAGAACATCGGCACTGATAATTCTGCTTCTGTATTCAAGTAGTGTCAATAAAGCTACTACCCCAAGTCATTAATATTTGGGTAGCACAATTTTTAAAAATCCCATCTAAACTTAAATTTAAAAACATTTTCCAAACTGAGGTCTGCAGAACTTTGTTTTTCAACCCAATTTGAGTATGGATTCTATAAAAGTGTTGATACTGTTATTATCTGTTCTAAAACAGAACATGATCCATGCTAGTGACATGGCCTCCATACGTTAAGGGTGGAGAAAAAGTTCTATTTAACATCCCCTTCCAGCTCTAGATTTTACAATATTAGAACCTAAGTCATGGTCTATCTCATTTCTCCTATATACTTTCAATGTTCACATAGGCATGATTTGGCTATAGCAAAAATCTCTACATAATCCTCCTTCTGTCCATTCATACTGGCCATTCCCCACTGTCTCTCATCTAGACTATAAGCACAAATTCTTCCTAATTAGAATCCCAATTGAAAACCCAAGAGTTGCATGGTGTCCAAATGATATTAAAGAGCCAGAGGGAGTCTCCCAACAACACCCTAGGGTTACAAAAAAATTTATACAAAGACATGGATACAAATGGCACAAGATAAGAAGGCACTGATGGATTTGCCCTCTACTCACATGGAAGAAGTACTTCCATCAGCAAGATCACAGATCTATACTCCCAGAGCTGTTTGTAGATAACTCCTTTAAGTTGCCATTTTTACTGTGTAGACACAATCAACCATCACACTATGTGAATAACCAAATTATATGGAAAAATGGATGATGTTTGGCCTAACTCTCCTCTCCCATGTAGTTGTGTGTGTATATGTGTGTGTGCATGTGTGTGTGTGTGACACATACACATTTCAAATAGGCACCTAGAAACATAATTTTTAGGAACATTCAAAAAAAAAACTATTGTGAACACTGAGATCTCTTTCCCTTAGATTCAAGGATTTCTTCAATGCAACCCCAAATCGATAGCTGTACTGGCATTTTCAGTCATGTTTGACTCTTCATGACCTCATTTGGTTATGTTTTCAGTATCTTCGCAAAGATACTGAAGCGGTTTGCCATCTCCTTCTCCATCTCATTTTACAGTTAAGGAAACTGAGGCAAACAGGGTTAAGTGACTTGCCCAGGGTCACATAGCAAGTAAGTATCTGAGGCCAGAACAGAACTCAGGAAGATGAGTCTTCCAAACTCCAGGCCCAGAATCTTATCCACTGAGCCATATAGATGCCCAAGTGATTAGAATGTGTCTTTGTTGCCCACATCTACAGCTTCTGACTGAACACAAAGCATTGTTTTAAAACAGTAGTTACCACTAAGGTCAGCTTGAAGGGATAATATGGTAGACTCTTGCTTGCTAAGAGTTTCTTTTAATCTTTTTTGGCCACGTAGGTGCTTGAGCCTGTCTGCTAAGACGTGAAAGGTAAGGGCCAAGTATATCTTGAAATGATCCTCTAAGCATAGGACAGTTACAACTGATATGATCTGGGAATCTATGTGTGACTTTCAGAAGATGATTAAGTAAGAGGCAGGCAATATTGATTAATGTGGTGCTTTGAACACAGCCCAAAGGAAGTGGGAGCAGGGGGAAAGATGAAAAGGAAGAAAAATAGTATGAGGTACAGGGAGAAAGGGAAGAAAATCATATTGATTGAGCCTAAAATGTTGGGAAAAACATGCCGATATCCATAATGACAAAAAAGAAGGTAGAATGAAAGAGTAATAAGCATGGCCAAATCAAGATTAAAGCACATAACAGAAGAGAGGAGACAGTAAGCATGTCAAGTTAATTGGCTTAAGAATGCAGGTGGTCAGAATTACCATGTCTAGCCGCCTACTTGCCCCATCATGTAGGAGATGGATGCCTGAAAGCCTCTCATAGCTCCAAGGAGGAAACAGGTCGGCGTGGAGGAACTAATTCCTTGGAGGCCTCAACTGATATGGTATCTAGGGGCAAGCTATGGAGCTCTCTCTTGCCAAGGTGAGCTCTCTACCCTTGAGGAATTAAGCAGAGTTAACCCAAGGATGCTATCAGAGCTTCTGAAAGAGGGCAGCTCTAGGCATAATGGATCCAGCAATGATACTACACCCCAAATAAGAAACATGTTCCCTCACAAGCTTCAGTTGTCTCCCTACTCCAGGCACCAAAAAGTACCCCTGGAAAAACTTTACCTTCTGCTAAAACTACTCCCTGGAACTCCTTCCCCTGTCAACCTCTACCTATTCTATTGCCCCCAAGCCAGGTCTCCCTAGTCCAGGAGTGGGGAAGCTCAAGTACAGCCCTTTGATCAGTCAAATACTTCGATAAGTCAAAAGGTCACACTTGAGGACCTAGAAGGCCATACCTCGAGGCCACAATGTCCTCACCCCTGTACCTAGTCCATATCACAAATACCTCTAAGGTGAATTGATCTCCTCAGAGAGCTTGGGAAAATATCTGTTTATTCATCAATACAAGGAAAGTGATAGTCTTTAAAGTCTCTTCTAGCCTTAAACCTATGATCCTCTATTTATTTAAATAAAATCTGCTTCCTAAAACAAATGCACATGCTGACTCTCCTGCTAGGACTTGTAAGTTCAACAGGGAGTAAGATCTTCCCCTACAACAGGCCTCAAGTAGAGCCCATTAAAGGGAAGCTTGCTTGCCTATAGGAAGGCTCACACACCTTTTATTACCGCATGTCCCCATGTATAAGAGACACCTTAATTTTGGGGCCCTAAATTTGAAAAAAAAAAGTGTATTACATAAAATTACTGAACTCAAGTTTTATTCATCTGCTTGTAAATTTCAAGCATCTTTTGGGAAAGTCTGGTGTGTGTACGGATACTTAGTCCATTCCACTTCATGAACCTGAAGCACCAATTGTGTCCTCCTTTGAAATCAGTAACTTCTTTTTCATCAGCAATTCTTCTTGCCTCATGCTGAACCATCTCTGTGGACACAGGAGTTCCAATTGCCCTTTGCTCTTCAATCCATATCTTCAATTCCCTCTCTAAATCAGGCCATTTTACTGACTTGCCTCTCACGGCCGCCTTCTGCTGTGGAGTTTTCAGTAGGGTTTTTTCTTCCCGTAGCCAGTCTCGGATTGTTTTCTCAATTGGAGGAGGACCAAACTTAGGTTCAGGAGAACGATTTCCATTCACTTTTGCAAAATGAATCACTTTAACTTGAATTCGGCACTGTACAAAAATCTTCTCTGAGCCATTTCTGGGCACAATGTGGTAAAATAACTTAATTTACTGGTAACAAATGCGAAACAGTGAGCACAAAGACAACAAGCATGATAAAGCGGAAAATGCAAGTAAAAAAAAATCTACAACCATTAACTATTGCCCATTAACCAACGGACATTTTTTGTATATCCAATATCTAATGTATTAAAAGTAGCACATAATTACTTTCCATTTTTCTTTTACTTCAAAAGATTATTATGTGTCTTCACCCAAGATGGAGAATCTTAAAACCACAAAGTAGCTGAGATAATTCCAACCCTTTCATTTTAGAGTTGAAGAAAACGAAGGCCAAAGATATGAACTAAGACGCACCCAGTTTTTAGACCCCAAAATTTTTGAAAAAGGGTGCCTGTCACACATGGGGAAATATGGTAATTTCTAATTAGGCACTGAGCCTAAAGAATATATATTGTGAGAGAAGCTTTTGCTTTTGGGGTTCACATATGACAAAGATGTTGTGATTCCCTGGTGGAGATTCTGAGTGGTTGTATATGCAGAACCCAGAACTCCACTCCCACCTCCCCACCCTCTAACTGCTCAGAGGTAAAGGCTCTCACAATTCAGTAGTGGATATAAAGCTTTGATTCAGGCAGTAAAACCCTCTCTGTTGGTCCTTATTTCTCTTTGTATTTTTTCTATGCAATTAAAGAAGATCATTGACCTCTTTTAAGTTGCTTTCCTTAGTAAAGCAGATCTAAGAACCCACACTAGCAGCCATCCTGGGTATGCCAGTGTGGTGGCCATTATAGGACCAATCTGTGAAAGAGTGTCTAGAGGGAGAAAAACAGTCACAGGTAGAGGAAAACGAGTGGAAGATAACCAAAGATAGGGAAAAGTTAATGAGCTACTTCAAATGTCCATCAAATTATCCCTCTATTACATGATGACTTACCATCTACCATAAAAGGATAAATGAAGTCTTGTTGAAAAGCATTTGTCACAGCATAAGGCCCCTTTGGAATGGAAAAGAAAATGCCTTTGATATTAGCATTTCTATCACCCGCAAAGCTGACATCTTCTACCTCACATGTCAAATGCTCCAATGAGCAAAACACTTCCCAATTAAATAACTACTGGGAAAAAGATCTGAAGTCACTGGTAGTCTACCATGTAACTGATTAATTACATGGCATTTCAAGTAACTGGGTCACTAAGAGGTCAACTACTCCCTTACATTCCTTTACTAATTAACTTTTCAAAATATGTAACTTCTAGATAGATGTTGATACCAAGACTCTGGAAAAATATTTTATTATTTTTCTTTTAAATTAAACATTATTTTCCTTAAAAAGAAATCTAGCTTTCTTCAAAGTGAAAATGCTAACCTAATTCTAATGCTAACCTAATTCTCTTAGATTTCTTCTAAAAGTCTGTATTTATAGTGAATCACAAATAAGTAAAAGTATTAAAGTCAGCTAGGAACACATTTGTATATTTTCAATAAATTAAAGTTCATCATGAAAGTGGTTTATAATTTTAAATAAAAGACAAGGTATATGGTATGCTGAACTATGTTAATAAATGTCAGATCAAATTACTGTATAGAATTTCCTGTCATATTTGTAACCACAGCATTTTTAAGTCATCTTTTCATTAGGCCTTCGTTTTCATTATCTTTTTAATCAATATAACTTTTAATGTCTTTAGATACTTTCTAATACTCATATTATAAAGCACATTATCTTTATCCTCTCTCTAGTTTACATTTGTTGACAGCGTGTTCTCAAATATAAATCCTCATAATATATATTTTTAAACAATCAAGGGAAAAAATATATCCCAGAAAACAACACAAACTCAACCTTGTGTTTGAAGTTCAGCTCCACTGAAAAATCTAGAAATAAACCCATGGAAAGCTTATTTATTGTTTTCGTACTAGAGAAATCTCTTAAGATACAGGAACCGAACACAAAAAAATAAATGTAAAGGGTTAATCACCATGCAAACTACATACATTCTATTTGATTATGCCTCAGGGAACTGAGAATCCTGACCACATTGGTTCATTTATGCCACCGGGTGCTGTCTTGATGGACCTTGTTTTGTAGTCTCTTTTTGGAATGGAATGGATCAAGTTCCCCTAATTTATTTTTCAGTAAACCTTTCCTAACCACCAATCACCTCTACACTCCTACATACCAATATATTCCCCAGGGACCAGCTGCCAAATAGGATAAATGGCCTCTGAATTGGCCTGTGGGCCTCAGGGCTGAACACAAGCTTTTCTACAACTGCTATATTTAAAGAATAGTTTTCTCTGAATTGAGGTATTATTGTATGTTTACCTGTGCATACTGTAGAAAGAATGAACCAGAAATGCTACAACCGCCATCTTTCCATTTGAGAATATTGCAGTGAATTGGAGAAATTTTCATAACCTCTGAAGCTACAGCCTAAACTGAGTTCAAGGCTCAAGTTATCAGTGTTATGAATACATACCCCCCCCCCAAGATATAGTAAGAGGAATATCTTTAGATAACTATCTGACAATGGAAAAATCCTGAACCCCTTCATCCCAGATGGGGGTAGGAAGTTACCTCCTACAAAAACCCAAATCTTGTTGGTGAGATAAGGCCAGCAAAAGCAGCAATAGCCATGCAAAAGTGGATTGCAACGTTTAATAGTAGGTGGACAACCTCGGAATGTTAAGTACATCCATAATTTATAACATATGTAGTAAGAGAAAACAGGATTTTGTACCTGGACTAACTTCACAAATGCCTCTTCAAGAGTAAGTTTATTCCATATATATAGAGAAATGTCATTATCTCAAGCCCACACAAATGAAAATATTACTCAAGTGAATGTTGAAAACTAAAAATAAATAAATTTTTTTAAAATATTTTTAAAAGACTTAAGTTTTATTTTTCTTGGACTTTCTTCTTTATGGAACTTTAAAAATTAACATAATCAGAATGACATTTTTCCATCACAAAAATGTTATTTTCAGGTCTATGCCTCTAGTGTTGAAATAATTGTATTAAAAGCATTAACTTTCTTTTATTAAATTACTACCTGGATTGAAAAAAAAGCAGGAGGAAGGAAAAGTAATGATGTCTAAAAGGCAAGGGATATTCACTAATAACAATGGTTAACATTTATATAGCATGCTTTAAGGTTTGCTAAATATTTTATGTACATTATCCCAACTGATCCTTACAACAATCCAGGAAGGAAGGTGCTATTATTATCTGTATTTTACAGCTGAGGAAACCGAGACAGAAAGTAGTTAAATGACTTTGTCCAGGATCACATTGCTAGGAAGCATCTGAGGTAAAATTTGAATTCAAGTGTTCCTAATCTTAGTTCCCATGCCCTATCCATCGTAACCCCCAGCTACCTACATATATACTATGTGAGTATATAAAAATCACAGGCATATAAATTTATATTAAAAAATGAAATTCCTCTTCCACATGATAAGTCTTCAAATACTTGAGGACAACAATTATATCCCTTCTAAACCATCTCTCTCCAGGTGAAATAGCCATTGTTCCTTCCAGATACACCATGACTTTGAGTCCCATAACCATCCTGGTTGCCTTTCTCCAAAAGCAGTATAGCTTTTCAACATGCTTTCCAATGCGTGGCACCCAGAAATGAACACATACTCTAGAATATTCTCTGACCAGGGAAGAATACAGAGGGCTTACCGTTTTTCATTCATTGGACACTATCCCTCTCTAATCACATTAGCTTTGTGACTTCGATAGCATGCTGTTCTAAAGGCTAGAGCTAGGGATCTGGGATCTCAAAGACCTGAGTCCCAAGTGCTCCTCTGACACTTTCTAGCTCTATTCCCATGGACAAGTCACTTACGTTCTATGATCCTCAGTCAACTCTATGATGATACATTATAGATGGGGAGAGGAATCACGGGTCCCTGAATTACTGAACTATTGGCTCACCCCAAACTAGGAGTTCACTAAAACCGTAAGGTCTTTTTCCAGCACACATATCTGGTTCATTAACATAGAAACAAATCTATCAAAAAGATATTTAGCTCTGTTTGAAACTTAAGCATCAAAGACTGAGAAGTAGTCAGAAACAGAAACATTTTTTTTTATTATTGAGGCAGTAGAATGTGGTAGAAGTTGGGTCTCAGCTTTGTCACCAAATTGCTGCATGACTCTAAGCAAGCCACTTCCCTTCTCAAAGCTTCAGTTTAATTAGACATAAAGTTAAGGAGTTGAGCCCCACCTCTCAATGGTCTATACCAGTTTGAAAAATCCATGATTTGATTAAAAAGATGATCATGGAATTTCACTTTTTTAATTATACAAAAAAATATTTCAGCATTATCCTTTGAAAAATATAAGCCTCAACAAATGGAAACTTTCTTAATCTAAAAGAATACAAATCTAACCAGTTATACAGTTTACAAAAGACACTTAACCCTTTTTTCTTCGGTTTCCTCATCTGTACAATAAGCTGAAGAAGGAAATGGCAAATCACTTCTGTATCCCTGGTCAAGAAAACCCCAAATGGAGTGAGAAAGAGTCGGATAAAACTGAAACAACTGAACAACAAAAATTATAATTTATATGCACACTTAAAATAGTTACTTTTTCTGCAGTAGCTTCTATAATTTAATTTGTGTTGTTTTAGGAAACTGTTGATCATTCAGATTTAATACTGAAGTGTTGCAATGCTGAAGTAATAATGAAGGGTCATTCAGATTTAATACTGAAGTGTTTTAATACTGAAGTAATAATGAAGTGTTACTTCATCTATCATTTATCAGAATAGATGTTTAGATAAACACTATTTTATATAGCTAATTAAAACAAATGTTTTTCTGCATATATCAAAGATTGAACTCAGAAAAAATGAAGAAAAATACTGACCTGATAAAAAAGAACTGATTAAACAAAAATGAATAAATAAAAAAAGAAAAATCCTCAACTAATTAAATAAAAAAATAAATAAAATTAAAAAGAAATAAATGTAAAAGAAATTAAATAACTGATTAGATAAAAAATACCCAAATGTCTAGACGGGTCCTTTGTCAACTGATTACTCAGTAAATAAGCATTTTTAAATTATTGTTAAAAGTAGTTTCAAACAATTCATTATCATAACTGCTTGCTATTAGTTAGGATATGTGACGTTATAATGGCCTAAATTATTTTATTTAGTGATGAAGACAGAATTTTGTTATTGCAGGAAGATTAAGGAAATGTCACGTCTCTCATGCTTTTGGATTAAATATGAGAAGTATCTGTGATTTCATCAGTGTGAGTAATTCCTTTGGAGGAAATTCCCTCCACTTATGCAAATGGTAAATGTCAATGTTGATAAATCCTAGGCAGTTGCCAGAGACACACAAAGACAGAGTGACTTATCTAGAAGACACAGATAGTGCCAGAGGCATATATGATCCCAGGCATTCCTGACTCCAAGCTTAGCACCCCATCCTCTAGTGAGGCTGCCTCTACATGATTCAAAAGCAATTGAAAAAGCAATTCAAAAGCATCTCTTGCCAAGTGAATTTTTCTTCACATCATTTTTGTAAGAGTATACGTGGTTTAATAAAATTTAAATGGAAATGGAGGACTTTTAAAAAAAATCTAGTTAACTAAAACAATGTTCATGCTTTATGCTAAAAAAAAACCCTATTATTTAACGACTCTAAAGCTTTAGAAAAGTATTTAAAATAGAATACAGTAAGTCCAAATATCAGGATAGATTATTTAACTTAAACTATTCTCTTCTCATGGCATTTTTAATTATATACGAAGAGTTGTTCTGTGTATTTTTTAAAAGAGCGAGCCAAGTATAGTATTTACAAGATGGCTTTTCTTGAAATTTGACCCAGAGGTACTAATTGTAAAGCTATGGAAGAAAACCAAGCTAACACTGAAGAAAATATAACTATAGCTGTAGACTTAACATTTTGCTATCATAATCTTTAAAGTTTTCACTACCTCTAAACCTGAGTTTTTAATCTAGTGATCTTGATTCCTAAAAATTCTCCACTCCTTCCTATAAGTAAATAAAATTGTAATTTTACATTATTTACCTTACACTGTGTCTTAAAAGCTGTATTAATATGCTTCTCCAATGCCTCATTGTGGTATGCTGGTGATTCATGATTCCACCCGCTGGGGACAAGCTCTGTCAGAGTGTGTCCAGCTGGAAGGCTTAGCGTACAAGCCCACTAAGAGACACGTATCTCTGTCATAGAAGGACCAGCTTAGTTAAGTTCATAGTATCTTATTTTCAGGTTGAACACAAGGTGATGAATTTTTGGCCGAAGTAACTCTAAAAAGACATTATAGAAGGGTTATAAATGTGCAGCCGTGAAGGGGTACAAACAAAATTATAAATCCTTGAAATAGTGTACTTCTCTCAATAGCATAACATAATTTCTTCACCCAAAAATGATTTTTGGCAACAAAGAGCTAACTGACGGGAGTACAACTGCAGCCTAGAACATCTGCCTAGCTTTAAGCAAACCAATGATCTTCCTACTTATCTATGAGGATCTCAGAATAAGGGTCTGGTGAAGCTTAAGCATGCACTAAATCGATGTGGCTGCAATTCTCAAAGATATAAAGAACAATGAAACATACCAAAACTATACTCAAAATAAAATAAAACCAACAAGCTAACCTTTGATAATTTAAAAAGCTCTTCAAGACATGTCTTAGGGTTAGTATTAGGAAATATCAATTACCACTGAATGGATATAGAGGGGGTAAAAGACTGAATTAAAGACATTTTGAAATATGACATACACTAAAGATCACTTCTGAAAAAGAAATCCCTGATGACTGTTCATTTCTTGGGAATAACAATTACATTTGTAGAGTCCTTTACTCTTTTCAAAGTACTTCCAAATCCTTTTCTTATTTGATCCTCCACAATCCTGGGGGATTGGTAATGCCAAGGGCTCGCCATGATGCCCATTTTAAAATAAAGAAATTGAGGCTCAAAGGGATGAAGTTATTAGTAAAAATTTACACAACTAGGAAGTAGAAGATTGGGCCAGGATTAGAACCCAGGTTTTCTGATTTCCCATTCATCTTTTATTATTATTATATCACACATGTCAACATCCCCTGTTATCTGCATGCTTCTTAATAAAAATAGATGAGTGTGTATACACATGCATAGACTCTCCCGACTTCACCAATCATGCCTAAGTCCCCTGGAGGTTCTTTTTATCACCTCTGATGTTCTCTCCTGGAGCCATTCCGGCCCCTGCAGAGCCCTTCTCCCATTGGTCATTTCCTCCCAGGATGTTCATTTTCATCAGGAGCCTGGACCAGCCGTCTTGCCTTCCTCTCCTGGCTCTGTTTCTGATGCTCTGAAATTTACCACCACACCTTGCCTACACAGGTGCCCCCCTCCAAGCCCTTCACCACCATCACCCTCCCCCACCACTGCTTTTTGGCTCCCTTTTCGTTTGTTGTCTTCCCCCATTAAAATGCAAGTGCTTTGAGAACAGAGATTGACTTTCTTTGCTTCTATGTATATCCCCAGAACTGAGCATAGTGCCAGGCACATAATAAATGCTTGTTGACACACATTTAAATCTGTATATTCTACATTTGCTTATTACTGAGTATTAGGAGCTACTGATATTTATGGGTATAATGAGCTTATGACCTCATAGATTCAATGATCAGTAGCCACTCCAATTTTATTGAAAAGTAAACAGTAGTGTGATGTGATTGATAGAGGGCCAGCCTTGAAGCCAGGAAAACCTAGTTCAAATGCCACCTCTGACACATCCTGGCCATGTGACCTTGGGCAAATCAATTAGTCTCTCAGCGCTCTAGGCAACTAAGACTCTAAGTTATAGAGAAGGTACTGACCTGAACTGACAGAGAATTTCCTCACCACTGTACAGTTCACTGTACCACTGAAAGCATACACACAGTACCTGCCTCTATACTGTATATGAAAATGGAGGGAAAGAGACCAGGAGCAAGAGAGAGTAGTAACTAAGAGGGGAGGGAAGCATGATCACCATCTTCCAATATCTGAAGAAAAAGATTCGTTATATTTGGCAGTAGAGGGTAAAATGGTTTCGGCTCTGTATGGGAAAATAATTGTTGTCAGTAGAGGTAACAAAATCTGAATAATCATAGGAGGTATGTATTAGACATGACAGATTCTGAGGTCTCCTCCATTTCTGAATTTCCATGATAATAAGCTTTATGACCTTCTTATTTATAAAATGAATGGGTTAGGCCTAAGTCCCAGGGGTGGGGAACCTGTGGCCTCTAGACCACATGTGGCCCTCTCTGTCCTCAAGTGCTGCCCTTTGACTGAATCCAGAATTTGTTCTGTGAAATCTGGATTTGGTCAAAGGCCTGCACTTAAGGACCTAGAGAGCTACATGTGGCCTCAAGGCTGCAGGTTCCCCACCCTGGCCTAATCCATCTTTGAAATTCTTCTATTTTTTCAAATCTATGAGTCTAAATTTTATATGTAACCCATTTAAGCTCTAAGGATCCTTATCCCAACTCACAACAACCATGATTTTCAGATCCCAGAACAATGCTATTTCTGCCCCTCGGGGTTCTAGATTTGTCCCATCTTAAGCACCAAGATTATCAGTTGAGAAATCATTTAGTCAACCACCTTTAAGTAGCTTTTAGAAGGGAGTATTTATTGATAAGATAGTACAATAAGCTTGGCATAAAACACCCTCTTGCAAGTCTGTGACCCATTCTCCCACAAATACAAAGTACGGAGTACAATAATTCCAAGGTTAGAGAACACATGTGGAAAAAAGGTAACTATTTCCCACCTCCTGGTTGCTTGAAATCTTTTCCTCCCATGGTGGGGGGCGGCCCTCAAGAATTTTTCCTTAGGCAAGATGAATCTAAATCCATCTATCTTTGGCTCTAGATGCAGACAGTGCTTAGTGCTTTCCATTTCCTGAGGAAGCAGCTTGGACACCAATGTTAAGATGGGAAGTACAAAATCTTTCATAACCTCTGAAACTCTCAAGTCTCCCAAGACTTAAAACCAAATGGATGAGGAGAGGAGTCCTAGAGTCCTTTGCTTCTCCACAACCCATTCCTTTTCAAGGGGTTTTGCTCAATACCACACTTGTTCCAAACTTTCAAATGAATCTCTTCTCAACTCCCACAGCACCATATTCACTGATGGCTCCTGGGTGTGACCAAGTTTCCTAAGCCAATCTGAATACTGATTCATATGCAAAATCATTTTAGCTTGAAGGACTTTTAAGGCCTAGGACTGAAAATGATAGTTGAGTATCTTATGACCTACTTTAATTGCTTTAATTGAATTGTAACAATCACCCCACATTACAAAGAAAATAAGTACTATAAGATCTTGATACACATCAATCTGATTTAAAAAACAGAATCATGAGTGCCATAAAACCCTGCTCCAGTATTTTGAAAGTGGATCTTTTTTATTTTTCTCTTTAATTTTTCTAGATATGGCCTATGTCTTTGGAAATCCCTATCCAAATTCATAGAGCCAAAGTTAGTTCTGGTGTCACAGAGATTATCTGTTTAGACCATAACAAGTGATGTATATTCACTATAAAATAAAGCCTGCCTTTCAGGTATTTAAAATAGTATACAGAACAAGGAATTTTAAATGGTATCCAGAACCATGAGGTGACGGTCACTATGGAATCCGAATCAAGAACCAGAACCATGATACAAGTTACACATGGCTGCCAAGATGGTAGAGTTGTCATTTTAGCAGGATTCCTGTAAGCCAATAACTTCAAAACAAAAATAAATTAGATAAATTTATAGTAATTAAATATATTGTAGTAAGATGAGAAGACCTTGGACAAGTCAACATTTCCCTGTGTCTAAGTCATGTCACCTATAAAATGAGGGGGTTGAACTGGATGACCTCTGGGTCCCTTCCAGCTCTCCATCTATGACCTTAGTATTCAGAGACAGAAATACTGTACACAGTAGAAGACTTCTGAGGCTACTTAACTGACAAGTTAAATTAACTAAAAATCCTCACTAACCCAATATTACCCTAGTCTCTCTCCAACTGTGAAAAGTGGTCAACACAAACCAATGGTCTTATGCCACACCATCTGGCTGGAGGTCTCTACCCAATCCTCTCACAACAATGACTTAGTCTGAACACATCCCATAATATATGGAAAACTTTCATCTTCCCCAGCCATGAAAGAGAAAGGAAGTATAACTGGGGAGGTGGGGGAGAAAATGTGGTAGCACAGAGCTGGTTAGAGGAAAAGGGCCTATTAAGTCCAAAGGAAATCAACTTAGAACCTTAGCTTTAGGCAATCCTCTTGTGGTAGATTTTAACAATGGAAATACCTACACATTTCCAATGCCGGCTCCTACACACCTCCAAATCTAGAAGAATGATTTTGCCCAGTTTTAGGGGTCTGTGAAAGAGAAAATGTTTTCCATAGAAATGGAATGGGGAATGTAAAAGAGCAAGGGGTGAATGTGAGACAACCTATTTGGGAATAAATGAAAAAAGGCTGAAAAATTCAAGTCTTTATGAGAAAAAGATTTTTTATGTGTCTTGATCCCAAACAGATAAGCCAATGATGATACTCATAAAGACAAAAGAAAAAGAGAATGTTTTTTTTTAAAAAAGACACAACAAATAAGTATTCCCTAAAGGAAAAAGGATGGAAACTCCTGATGAAAAAAGAGAACAAGAAAATAAATTATGCAGTTTCTGCAGATCAGGTAACAATAGCAAGAAAGTACAAACAGTTCAAAAGAGAAATAGAACTTTTAAAAGAAGTTATTAAGAGTAGAAATCTGATAGAGATTAGAGCCCTGAAAGAAGAAATATGTAAGATAAATCAATAAAAAAAGACACAAACATTTGGAACACAAAACAGAGAATCTTTTTCCCCAAAGTAGAGCTTTAAAAGAGAGAGATTTGAAACTTAAAAAATACAAAAGAGAGGCTGAAAAATAAACAAAGTAAAACAACTCTAAAAGAACACAGGAATTTTTTTACTAGCTGAAGAATGCCACTGAAGACAGAATGTACAGAAACAGGTACCATAGGTTTTCATGAAAAATATGATAAACTAATGATGCTAAACATTCATGCAGAAAATTAGAAAATAGATGGCAAAGTACTAATTGATAGAATTCATTGATGAAAACAGAGAAAACCCCATTAAAACTCCAAGACATGCAGAAATTAACTACATAAAAATTTAACCAAAAAACAACAAATTCTGGAAGAAGCCAAGAGAAATGCCTCCAGCTAAAAAGGAAAATCAGAATAGCACAGGATTGTTCCATATCTACAAGAAACCAGAGAAAAGGCTAGTATGTGACATCCCAAAAAGCAAAAAACCATAAAGACCTAGAGGTAAATAGCACACTAAAGGTCGTCTAATCCAAGCAGCTCATAGAAAAAAATGACGACTGCTACCCAGAGATTTCAAAAAACTAGGACAAGGTAATCAAAAAAGTAACGAATCCAAGATTCAGCCTCAGGACTGGTGACACCAAATTTAGTCCTCTTTCATCTCTATGCTGCAACCTGGAGATAAGAGAGCAATCCAATGCATCATATCCTATAAATCTGAGCCTAATCATCAAAATACATACATACATGTATATATATACACACATATATATACACACACACATATACACACACACACACACACACACACACACACACACACACACACACACATATATATACACACGCACACATACATACATATATGGACCTAATACTCCAAGCAAGAGAAAGAGAAGAATGGTAAATAAATACAATTTTCAAGAAAAAACTAAATAATTCAGTTGATTCTCTCATCTATCTGTAGCAAGACAACAGTACCTTTTTAAAAAATCTGATCAAGGGTTAAAAAGGAAGAGGATATTACAACATTAGTGGAACATATTTTATTATTATTCTTTAAAATTAAAAATAAAAATGTAAATTAAAAATTAAATTAAAATAAAAATCTTTAAAAAGCCAATTTCTCTATTAAATGCCTATTATGTATGTACAAGGCACTGTGCTAAGTGCTTTATAAATATTACTTCATTTGATCCTCAGAACAACTCTTGGAGATAGGTGCTACTATTTTACAATTTTACATTTTGCAGTTGAGAAAAGGAAGGCAGACAGAAGCTAAATGACTTACCCAGGGTCACAAAGCTAATAAAGTCTGAAGTCAAATTTGAACTCGGGCCTTTCTGACTACAGGTCCAGTATTCTACCCAATGCACCACCTGGCTGCCTTCAACTAAATATATCTTGTTCAAAATATCAACCCAACCTCCCTTTCCTATTTTCCTTAGTTCTTTTCTGGTTCTCAAGAATGGTGGGGTAGCATTCTACTGGACTCTTCTCCTAGAATTGTAATTTCATGAGCTTGTCAATGCTGCCTGAGACCTCATCCATCCACTATCTTCATAATTACCACTCATCCTCCCTAATGTAAGTGTATCCTACTTCTGGATCTGAAAGTACAGTGTAGCACACAAGAGTCCCTGTATTATCTGAGCAGCATAATTTTCCTTGGTTTTGATCACTGCCTGAGTAATCTACAGACTCAGTCGAGTATGGTTGATTCTGTCATCCTTCCCTGTAAATTACTTGCTGTATGATACGCAGTTTAGTCATGACCTCTGGTGTCCCAGACTGTACTTCCAAAGACGGTATCAAACCACAGTTAGTCATCAGTTAGGCCCAAACCACTGCTGATACTCACTTCAAAAACAGCCCATAAGATGACAACATCATCATATTGCAAAAGTACAAGCCAAGGATATTTCCCAGTAACCAAGACTTGGGTGCATGCAACAACGCTAGATATATTGAATAGGCTAGGATTATAGTTACAACATGAGTCATAACAAGACTATTTTTGTGCCCCTAGAAGATAATTTTTAAAAAATAATGCCTTACTTATTTCCATAAATAATAACTAGCTAATACTTCTCATGGGCTAAGGTTTTAAAAATCTTTTATATATATTATCTCATTGAACCCTTTGCAGTATCTCTGAGATAGGTATCAAAGATATTATTACAACCCAATTTTACAGATAATGAATGGGAAGCTCAGAAAGGTTAACAAATACAGTCACATGAGTATCAGAAGCAGAATGAGAACCTATGCATTCTTACTTCTATTTCGTCATGCTATCTACTTTGCTACTCTGGTACTTCTCACCTACAAGCCCACCACATGAAGAACAGTCTACAATACTCCACAACAGATAAAACTTATGTGAAAGAAGGGATAGCTTCTCTTAGATTACCTTTTGTTCCTCTTAGTTCCCAGCACGTATTTTGCACACAATTCTTCCTTACAGAGAAAGTTTCTTAAGTCTTTTTTCTCATACTTCTATAAATCTAGGAAAGTACATCTTTTGGAGTATGCACAATATAAGGTTATATAATTTGGATTAACCTTCTGTATCCCAACTCCCTATTCCCTCAACTGTTGGTGGTGTGTTTCCCTCCCCTCGCCCTTCCTTTCTTTCTTAAATAGCTGAAATGTAAAAATATGCCATCTAGCCAACTGACGTAGACTTTTCAAGTCGTACACAAAGCCAGTACTGAAGTAGATTGGGGGATCTGGTACATTACACTGTAGTGTCTTTCTAAAACTGTGCATGGAGTCCAGCACGGAATGTTATGATTGGATATGTTACAGGTTTCCAAATAAAAACCCATGTTTTCATTCCAGTCTTGTTTATGTAAAGGTTCTGAAGATTACAACTAGCAGGTTATTTCTAACTCCTGCCTTTTCTCCTACCTTTCCCCGACCGTAGTCTGAAGCTGCCCTTCTAGCTTAACCATGACAACCTGTCGACTCTGGAGCCGTACAGTAGCGACTAGAGCAGCAAAGCTGTGTGCCTGCTAGAGATTGTCGGTCTCATACCCTGTGGGTGGGCAGTGAGATTGTTAAATCACCATCAAGAGCACATTTATAAGGAAGAATGACAAATTGAGTTCCTACACCATCATTCAGTTTCCAAAAGAAACAGTCTCAAAACTTGACTTAACTTTACCTCAATAGTATTTACAATAAATTACCCTGATCACGGCTCGGCTAATTTAAAACTGGAAAATTCATGTTACTTCAGCTTCCTGGAAAGGTGGTCCCATGAATGATTCCAGCCAAGGCCAGCTCCCTCTAGAACCAATTCAGGAACAGCGGGAAATGGTGCCAAATGAAGCAGAGGAATGAATAAACAGGAGATATGAGCTACAAGTAACACAAGTTTAGTTTAGAAAGAGGAAAAACGACAAAAGACCATTCTATAAGCTCCAGGTTTCAGGCAAGTGAACCACTTATCCTTCGGTATCTCTATCTAGAACTGTGGGAAGGAATGAGGACCAAGGACCAAGATTCCTACTTTTAAGGTCCTAATCTAGAAAACCTTGACAGCCCCTTTCAAAAAAGTATGGAGCTCAATAACCCATTCAAAGTTGTCAAAAGTTAGGATGCAGTCCTGCCTTGCCATTTCAATCCAAAACTATCGCTGACGGAAGGTTTCACAGACTACCAGTATAAAAACTTGGGTGATCCACCCCACACTGTGGGAGAGGACAGAGCCTAAGAAAAGGATTCTAAAATGAGATGAATCATCCAGAATGGCAAACTATTCTTATGTGTGCCAAACAACTTTAGAAAACCCCAGGATAAAATTTCATAAGGAGAAAGCAAATTTCTAAGAATTGTGATTAGTTCCCCAGGAAAAAGTACTAGCTAGACCACAAGGTATTCTACAATGAACAAGAATCCTACTAGAAGAAATTAAGGAAGAAATCAAGAATTAAATTAGAGCTCATAAGGAAAAACAGGGGGAAGAATAGTAATAGGAAAACGTTACTGTCCTCTTAACCTGAGATCTGCACAAATAGAACCCCAAAATTCAACAATACTATAAGTATTAGAACAAAATCAAAAGACTGAGAAATTATTTCAAGTTCAAATAAAAAAGTAAGATATCTATTAACATTAACAGACTTGGAAAATAGTACAGGAAGAAATCAATTGATAATCTCTGGGCTCCCGGAAAACTACAATGAAATGAACAAACAAATCTGAATGTTATACTTCAAGAATTTATCAAAGAAAAACTTTACAACAAGTGTCACCAGAGTGCAATATGCAAGGATGGAATTTCAAAGTCAATCAACATGTGAAAGAAATCCTAAATTTAACATATCCAAAAATATGACAGCGAAACTCTAGATATTCAAAATCAAAGAAAAGATGCCAAAAGCAGACTGAAAGAAACAGGTCACAGTAAGAATAACACAAAATTATAGCAAATTTATACAGGAAAGGAAAAGGGGAAATGGAATAAAATATGTAAGGGGAGAAAAAAACCTAAAAATCACAACTGCAAATATAAATGATATAAATTCACCCATAAAATCAAAAAGAGCAGAACGTAATAGCCAACAATATGTTAATTTCAAGAACCTCCAAATGGATGATTCAACTGCCTTAGACATTTTCTAAAATGATACAAATGACAAGGCATCTATATCTACCTACACTGTGCAACTCTCATCTAAAAATTCACTACAAGGGTTCCAATTCAAGGTACTGGGACCATTTCTTGCTTTCTCTCAACATAGTGAAGATATCAGTGAAAGACCAGGGTCACTTGACCTACCTGATATTTTTGGTCTCTGTCATGTGATCAGTCCATCCTCTTTTTTTTAATCATTTGTTTCCCCAATGAAGTAACTGCTTAAGTTTTTTCTAAGTTTATTAATTTGTCATACGTCACAGACTTCTCAAATACATGACAGAAACACTAATCATGAGCTTAACACAGTGCCTGGAACAAAGCAGGAACTTAACAAATGCTAGTTGATTAACTGATTAATGATCTTAAGCAACAATAAAAACGGATATGGTTAAAGCATAAGGGACAAGCAGGGAACCTAAACTAGATTGTATTTTTAAATACAATAGTTTATAAATTTTAAATGCAATAGTATAGACAAAGATATCATTACTAAACATATGTGCCCTAAAATGACACAGCACCTAAGAGTTTAAATGCGAAATTATTTGAACCATAAGGAGAAAAAGAGACAAAACAATAACTATGGAAGTCTTCAAAATGTCTACCTGAAATTTTAGGAAAAAAATAGACATGACAAGCTATCTTTTGTAGAATCCTTACAAAAACTAATGCCAAGCAAACAGAACTCATAAACAAATGTAGAAAGGTAGAAATATTGAATATGCCCTTTATAGACCTTAATATACCACAAAATTTTAATCAAAAAGTGAAATCTTAAAAGCCTCAAGATTAAACTGAAATTGAATAGCAGAACTCTAAAGAATGAGTGGTAGAATAAATGCGAGAAACAGTAATTTTTTAAGGTAAATAATAATGAGAACAAGTACCAAAACATTTGATATGTAACTAAAGCAGTCCTCCTGAGGAGAAAGTATACACTCTAAACACTTGTTAATAACAAAGAAAAAAATGGGATGTGAGTTAAGTATACAATTTTTTAAAAACTAGGAAAACTATATTTTTAAAGTAGAGACAGAAATAAAAGTAAATACAAAAATACAAATTATAAAGACCAAATAAAATTTAGAACAGAAACGTAGTGATAAATCTCAAGAGCTAGTTCTAGGGGAAAATGTTTTTAAACCCTAGTACGTAGGTATTGCTTTTCGTACAAATTTAAATACTTTTAAAAGTTTCCATAGATTCAAAGAACAAATTATTAAATTATAAAGATGTGGTCAACTGAAGATACACTATATATTTGTGATTCTGCTCAAGGAATTTCTCAAGACTGTAATGGGAACAAGAGACAGGGATTAGACCAGTGACTTCATTTATACAGGGAAATTTTATCTGAGGAAACATTTTCAATCCATATAGGTTAGCATCATTTCCGAAACTTTCAGTTTTAGAGAGATGTCTAGCAGAGACGTCAAACTCTCTGACCAAAACAGATAAAAATGTAATTGGGAGATATTTAACAAAATAAAAATCCAATGCAACATAAATACATTAATTTGCAGATTTAAAAATCAATGTGTAAGGTTTGCAGGGATCTGTTTCTGTTTTGACTCTACTCCTACTTTGGTAGGACATAAACATTTTAACGACAGAATTCCTCCAGAGTATATAAAACAGAAGAAGTAGCTTTCCTAATTATGAGAAGAAAAAGAGATATCCAGAATAAATTCCTTTGTCATCTTTCTTTCCAAAAGGAAGTTCTTTAACATACACATATAACTAAAATATCTCTAACTCCATTTAAAGTATTTCTTTCACCTGGTTCTAGATTGTCAAAGGCCTGTTCATCAAGCCTAACAGTAATGTATTACACAAAACTTTATTTCATATATAAAACACATAGGTATTTAAAATTAAATCATTAACAATAAGAAAAGCCCCCAAATAAACTTATATATTTATTCCTTAAACTAGGACAAAGGACTCACGATGGAGAATGGTATCTACATCCAGAGAAAGAACTATGAAGTATGAATGCAGATTGAAACACACTTCATGCTAGCCTTTTTTCCCCCTCTTTTTTTTCTTTTTTTCTCTCTTTTGTTTTTGTTTTTGGGTTGGTTTTTTTGGGGAGACCTGTTTCTTCTTTCACATGATTCATTTCATTGATCACAGTTCTTCTCCACAACTTGACTAATGTGTAAATTAATTCAATGCAAAGTTATACGTAGAAGCTATATGGGATTCCATGCCGTCTTGGGGAGGGAGCAGGGGAAGGAGGGAAGAAAATCTGGAACTCAAAATTATGTAGAACCAAATGTTGTAAACTAAAAATAAAAAAAAATTCTCCAAAAAAAAAAGAAACTGGAGTATGACTCCAACAAAGAAATATATTCTCAAAAGTCGGAAATCCAGAAAGGGCTCATATTAATTGTGCAACATAGACAATACCTTGTTAATTCTCTCTTCCTCAAGCCTAAGAATAGGGGCATAATCTGTTAAAGAATGAAAAAACAAGAAAATCAGTTGGGCATCTCTAAGGAGGACTCTCCTGATCCTCATCAAGAACCTATCCTCTAGGACTGGCATTGCACTGCACCCAGCATATACCTAAGGTAATTCTCTTTATTCTAAAATTTGTGCTTTTATCATTTTTCCTAAGGTTTAAACAATATAATCTATTCACTCCTGCCTATTTAAGGACACTTCCAGGATCACTGATGGAATAAATGAATAGAAGTGAAGAATAAAAATTTGATTTTGGCTTAATAAAAAAGGCAGTGCTACAAAGGACGTTTTTTCCCCAAACACTTCATAGAAGACACATGTCACCTCATAAACATCATAGGGTCTATTTCTCCGCTAATATGCATGAGGTACCATATGGTCAAACAAATCTAACAATAGGCTATGTTTGTAAGTGATGATGCCTCCAGGGCAGTATTCAATATAATTTTCCTTACAGTAGCTGTCAAGAAAGAATCTTTAATAAATCTGACCACAAAAAGGAAAAAACAGGGTTGATTTAGAATGGATGTTCACTAAGCTTTATTCTGCTTTAATACTCAATGACTTAGGAGAGAACTAACCTTTTTATCACATAATTTTTGAAATAAAAAGTCTACTTAATTAAAATTTGATACTCTGAAAAACATTTCATCAATCCACAAAATTTGAAGGTAGCTACATCAACAGGACATTGGCTAAATATATACCTATGGCACTAACCTCCTTGTTCTCCTTTAGAAAAAAACCATTTCTTGAAACACCATTGATCCACAGTTGTTTTTTTTTTTCTTTTGAGCACAAATGCAAACATTAGGATAACAATGCAATTCCATAAAGAGCTAATCTATGAAAATACATTTTGTACCACTTACATTAAAAGTTGGACATAGTACATGCAAATTTCATGAAAGAGCAGCCACAGTAAACTGTTTTTTGCTAACCTACTCTATCGCACTGGACTGTACAATTTTTTAAACTTAAATTTACTCTCAGTATATATTCACAAAATTATGGATTTATATAAAATGACTAATCTCAAGATTATCTAAAATCTCTGAGTGGAAATAAAAGCCTATGCTAATTTTAAAATAAAAATTTAAGATGAGTTTCAAAGATGGGCCAAGGAATTTGTTTTGTTTTGTTTTTAACATAAAAAAAATAAGTTAAACTATATGGGCCACCTCCACGTACAGCTCTAGTTTGGGCTAATCATTTTGTATGTGGCACAAGACCTAGAATTTCATTAGCATAGAGAATTCTAAGTGAGGAAACTCCCTCTACCAACAGACTGGCATCTGCTCTGTGACTTAGCACATTGCTTAGCACAGCACCTGACACATAGTAGGCACTCGATAAACGTTTATTGCCTGAAGGACTGACTGAATTATATAGTCTTAGAGCAGCCTGGTATGCTTTGAGGCTGAATGACCTGTCCAGGATGATGACGCCAGAGTCTGAACTTGAACTTGCTGTCTTCCAAACACCAAAGCTGGGTCTCTTCTATATCATATTATTTTCAAGAGAAAATACAGCTGACATTAAAACAAACTTCTACTGTTTGCAAAACATATTTTTAAATGCCTCTTCCTCCTTTCAAAAAGCATTACAATATTAGCAAGTAACAAACAATAATCATAATTAATTATGATATCAGACCATAATAATCATGAAAAGAGCCCCCTTGAAAGCCAATTTATTGGTCATGCCACAACCAGGGTGGGGGGAAGCAACAGGAATGGAAGAGAATGCCAGTGAGGTGCAGGGATTACTACAGTACAGGTGGCAGCCAGGCAAAAACCTGGGATGTTTAGTGGCGCTCTAGTGATAATGATTTGTTTAGCAGCCTACCCACTGTAAAGGAATAACACTAACTGACGAATAAGAAATAGACAGGAAGATGAAGAGTTGAAGAATGACCCTACTCAGAACTAGAAACTGATGATAATTGATGATTGATGATGATGGTGATGATGATGATGATGACCATGAGCTTGATATAGTGGACAAAACTGAAGAGTGATGCCACTAAGAAGTCGCATCACTGGTGATTCTTCAATCCTGGTACCCTAAATCAGGGTGAACTTCCATGCCCTTTAAGTAAAAAAGTAGCCCAATCTACATGGTTAGACGTTTCATTCTTTAATAGTACCAACTTCTGCGTCTTTGGTGGGGGCGGGGGGCAGGGGAAGAGGAACCAAGAAGGAATACTAAGTAGATATTCATCTTATTTCGAGAGTTCCAACCAGCAACCAAAGCAGGTAGCTGGGAAGGCAACCCTAAGGTAGACAGACATTCCTTGGCAACAACCTTGTGGGCATGGCAAAGTCTGGATAGACTGAAGGCCAGCAGATGAGCAGCTGCCCAGACAAGAAGCTATTGAGCAGTATGGCCCAGTAATGTCCCAGTAATGATCTACTCCAGATGGGAATATCACGAGGACTCCACAAAGGAAAACAAAAGGGCTTCCAGGGCCAAGAGTTGGAAGTGTTACATGTGCCAAATAACTTAGAAAGACATGACTTGGTAGTCAGAGTCATACATCAGAAGCCTGTACGTTACACAGACTAATAGGTGACAAATCCCCATATTATAAACAGAGCTCAAAATCTGGAGAACTCAACTAATAAACTGCTAGAATCAGAAGGCTACCAGAGACTAAACTGTTGCCGACAAACATTGGGGCAGAACACTGATCCATAAAAACTTAAGAACAATGCTTTTCATAGATGTCACCAAACCTAAGAATATCCAACCTACATGGAACCAAGAGTTTTCCGCATATAGAAACCTTGCAAAGGATATCAAAATCATGGGAGAATAGAATAAAAAACAATTCTTGTCTTGTCTACTACATTTACAATATAGAGATGTATCTTCTATCAGTCCAAGAAAGATATCAAACTTCGGGTGCAGAATTCTAGCTTCTTGGTCATCTTGCTAAGTTATTTGTCATATACTAAATCTCATATGCTGGAGTGATGTGTCATATAGTTTCTACCATTTCCTTGTAGTAAAGGTGCTTTCAGTGAGTGGACTTACGTTAACAGAATGAACTTAAATCCTAATAGTTGTATTAAAGTGTAAGTACCAGGTATTTTATCCATCTGCATCATAGTTTACATATTATCAAATAACAATAAAGGAGCTGAAACTTGATCCAGGACTATATCTATCTGAATTCCCTCCCAAAATAATGAGAAAGATTAAATAATAAAAATAGTAAGTGAACAGTAAGAAGCACAAAATCTCTGTCTGCTACAGGAGTTGTTTGCAGAATGCTTTCTGTGCGGTTACACAAGTGCTACATCCCAAAATTATTATTCAATCAAATCAGGAAAAGTAATAATCTATCCACCTCTGCAACATTTCTACAAAATGGTAAATGCAGAAAAGGGCAAACTAGTGGCTTATCTCATGACCACTTTAACCTGAACGTCATCTTAAAACATGAGGTGAGTAAGATAATAACCTTAATAATCCAAGCACTGAAAAAGTCAAGCTGAGTATCATTTTTAAATCTCTTCGAAATGAAGGTAGCAGGCTAATTTTTTTTACTGAAGAAAAGCTTTGAAAGGTACAATCCTTCAAAAAAAATTTTAAAACAATAATGTGGGACAAGAAGGATGCTGAATAAGAACAAGTATCACAATACTGATTTATGACTATATGGAAACTTTTTACAGGAATTGGAATTAGGTTATTTTGTTGTTTGGCAAACGCAATAATGACCATGTCTGCAAGGGGAAAAGTGGTGAGGGAAAGGTATATGTGCCTGCTGTTGAAGAAAAGCTTGTTTGTGCCTCATACATTGGAGAAATTGTTCCAGAACAGTTGATCCATGTGCAAATGTGACCCTGAAATGGTGCCAAGGTCATGGAGACCCAGGGTGATCCACTGCACACAAAAAGTGCCATTTGTGTAATTTAGAACAAAGTTGAGGAGTAAGGTTAATGTACATTATGCATCCCACTGTAAACAACTCCAGGAAAGTAAAACATTGGGTGCATAATTACTTTTCGTTTCATTCCATGCTCCCTCCTGTGACATTTCTAAAAAAGTGAGTGTGTTGGGTTTGGGAGGCATATATGATCCCATCAGAGTTGGGAGTCTAGCAACATTGATTGAATGAAAAACAGGAGTTACATTATCATTTTCAAATTCAATTTCAATAAGAACTTTAACATGACAGTGGCAAGGACAGCCAATGTCAACATAGCAAGTCTGTCTGCCAGGAGCAGCAGGTTTCCCAGGGGAAATGGGCCTTTGCAGGGCACCTCACTTCACACTGCTCAACATTTCTATTCAGTTACATGCTGCCACAGAAAAGGTGATTCTTTCTGCTCTTCCTATGTTTCCTCAAATTAATATCTTCCATTTGCATTTCAGTTTCCACAGGTGGCTCTAAAACTAAATACTTAGCCTTCCCTGGTAGTATACATTTCCACCATTTTAAAGAAATGTCATGATTTAAAATAGAAGTCAAACCAGGAGCAAAAAACTACAGCTCTTTACTGTCAAGAAGAAACCAAATTTCTATTTTTGCTTTTTTTGTTTCCTATTTGTTCCTAAATTACATAAAATTCTTATTGCTAAATGAGATGTTTTCCTGTCAGTTTTTTTTAAATTCAAAATAAGGTTACATAGACAAGATGTATTTTCTTTTGTATCTATGTTCCTTCTGTTTAGGATTAATGCTATAAACTACTCATTTTATGAGGTAGAATTATTAAAATAAGGAAGAAAAAAGCCATCAAAAACACAGGATATTATGGAATATTAAATAAAATAACAATAGAAGAATTATACCTTGTCCCAGAATTATTTATCTGAACCCCATAAAAATGAGGATGAAATAACAATCATCATCATATGAAAAGCATGGCATATAATCCCTGTTTGCTACAGGAGTCTATCTGAGAATGCTTTCAGCAGTATCCTATGTCTGACTATACAAATTAAAAAAAAGAAGAAGAAAATTCTTTGGTCAGCCCACACATAACATACTTGAGAGTCCACTTTACACAAATTCACTAGTCAAATATTTAAAAAGTACTGGGAGGAAGCCTCATTAGGAAGGGTCTAAATGGTCCATCACTACAGACAGAGAGGAACTGTCCTGGTCCTGACTATAAAAACTAGAGTATGAGGACTAGAGCCAAAAGAGAAGTTTGCGTTCCATATTTTCTTTTTTTAGCTGGCAGTTCTTAGTTTTTCATCTTTTTATCTCTTAGACTTATTTAGGATGAGTGTAGAAGTGTCTTACATTGGGCAGGAGGAGTGATTTAGCTGTATCCCCTTTAATAAATACATCAATTGATTTTTCAGTTAGACTAAATACAAAATTTAAACATTCTCGAGTATTAATATTTTTACTCATGATTCTCTTCCCAGCTCAGTAAAAAAACATAATGACAATTTCTACATCCATGTGCTCAAGGCTCTCTTCCAAAAGGCAAAATATGGCCACACACATAGAACCAAAAGTATGGTTATTTTCCAACAAAGCTTCCACAAGGTACCTTCAATAACTAGGTCCTGCAAAACTTGGCAAATGGAAGTTGAGGATAAGGTTCTAGGAGATCTTTAAACAATTTATTCTTTATGATATCCACTCATATAGCTAGAGAATTTTAGACCTGAAGTTATTTTTTCATTTTATAGATGCGGGAAATTAAGGCTCAGGTTGGCCCTTGCCAAGGGCACAAAGCATAACAGTGACAAAGCCAGGACTTGGAACACCAGTAGCCAGATTTGTTTTAACTACTTATAGGGAGAGAAGGAAAGGTATCAACATTTTTGTGTTATGTTTTTTGTTTTGTTTTGTTTTTTTCCCTTGGGATGGAACAGGATACATACCATTTAGCTATATCTTTAAAAATAAGAAACAACAGAAGAGAGAAATTGAGAAATAATTTTGGTAGCTGGTTAGTCTTCATACAAGTAGTGAATAATCCTTAAGAGAAGAGATACCTCTAAAGGTGAAATCTAGAAATATGTCACAATTAGAGGGAGTCCCATCATCCTACCTGCAAATAGGATTAGTGCTGCAGTCTAACGTACATGGTAGCTTGCAAAGAGTGCTGAATTTAGAGCTCAAACAATGGTTCCGTTGGTCTCAACCCACTGTCGAGTCTCTTAGCCTCTCTGGATATCGGGGCGACATCTGTCCAACTGAGTTGGAGGAGGTGACCTCTAACATTCTTCTCAGTTCTATATCTATGAACCATATGAAGCTGAAGTCAGAAGCAAAGTTCCAATGGAAGAAGGGTATGTTCTTCTTCAAATGTAGCACAAAGATCATCTTGTGGATGGTGCCATGTATATCAGAGTCAGTAAAATATAGAAAAAGAGGATAAGGCTGAATAAGAAGATATCTTTGGTCTGGCACCACACTGCCAAAGCAATGGGAAAACAGGGCTGCAGACATACTGAATGACCAAAGGAGAGGACTAGAAGCCAAAAGATAAAGCACAGCTAAAACATCAGCAGATGATACAGACAGGGACCTCAAAAAAGGACAGCATGAAACTCAAAAGATATCCCTGAAGACATGGATGAGCCACAACCCTTTGTGCTAAGGCCACCACAATGGGCAGAAAATAAGGGGTTTTAATCTCAGTCCTGCTCATTATCTGTGTGACCTTGGAAAAGTCTCATACATTCCCTAGGCCTCAATGTACCCATCTATAAACCGAGAGTGTGAGAAATAATTCATTTGGACCCCTACTTTACTCCTACCAGTATCAATCAATCTGATATGATTCCATGGGGGTGGTGATTGTAAATTCTACATATTAGGCCCCAGAACTGTCAGCTGCAGATTGTAAAACCACTTCTTTAACCATAGGAAACTAAGTGGAAGCCCTCTACCCTTCTTTCTCCTTGTATTTGTGACCAAGCCCAGCATGGTGGAGGTGACTCAACCACATGCAAAATCCACCAATTTATTTTTGTACCTCTGGACCTTTGTCACATGTCCAACACAAGCAGGTGACCATCTTATGACCACTTGGTCACCAGAAGTGCCCCATGCTTCACCCAATCTATGACCTCCCTGCTAATATGTCATTTTGGGCCAAGAACAAGGTCTATCAACCAATGAGATTCTGTATTTTACCATGCCTCTTTTGCATATTTGGGTATCAAATCCCATAAAAAACAAGGTCCCAGAAGAAGGGAACATCTCAGATCATGAGGAAGATCTGAGGTTCACTTCATTATGGGGGACCATGGACCCTTTGATAAAGTGCCACTGGCTCAGTCTCTTTTATTGTAGGTTGGATGATTTTAATCCCCATAAGGAGTCTGGACTAGATAATTTCCTAGGGATAATAGAACATTACTCTTTTTGTGGGGAAGATGAAGAACTCGGAGATAATAAAATTAGTTGTATGACCAAACTCAAAAAGTAACTGTTAATGGTTCAATGTCAATGAGGCAAGAGGTCTCCATGGGAGTACCCCAAGGATTTGTACCTGACACACTGAGCTATTTAACATTTTTTTAGCAGTGACTTCAATAAGGCATAGTTTGCATGTGCATCAGATTTCCAAATAACATCACACAGAGATGGATAGCTAAAAAGACTGAATGGAAAAGTCAGAATCCAAAAAGAACTTGACAGGCTAAAGCACTGAACTGAATCTATTAAGAAGAAATTTCATAGGCATATAAATATAATAGCTGTATATATAACAACTGCTGTATACAAAATTACCAACTTCACAAATACAGGGCAAAAGAGACATAGTTAGAAAGCATTTGATCTGAAAAAAGAGCTAGGGATTTTACAGCAGTAATAGAGCTATAGCTTCCAGGTACAAGAATGTGACAGTCCTCTGTACTCTGCCATCCCAGACCTCTTCCAAAGTACTGTTTTATTCAAGGTACCACAGTTTAAGAAAAAGATTGATAAGCAAGATAGTCTAGTAAATGCCGACTAGGCCAATCAATCCTCAAACTGTGGGTGCCAAGTCAGAAGAAAAGATTTAAAGGGAATACCATAGTTGACTTAAAGTATCTGAAAAGCTGTTATGGAGGAGGAGGGAAGAGACAGGAAACCAAGCAGAACCAGGAGCCAAGAGAAATGGGCAGGACCTGCAAAGAGGTCAATTTAGGCTTAAAATCAGGAAACACTGCCTAACAATTAGAACTATCCAAAAGAGAAATAATGTCCCACAAAGAGTGATGGGTTCTTTCTCCACAGAAGTCTTCAAGAAGAGACAAGATGACCATTCATTGGATATGTTATAAAGAAGATTCCTTTTAGCTACAGACTGAATCAGATGGCCACTGAAATACAATGCAAATCAAATTCTGGAATTCCATGTTTTTCCCAGCTCTCAATCCTATTGTCTTATAAAAATGTTCATTGGTTTTCTTTTCTTGACATAAAACCTTCCTTTGATTTCCAAAGTTGGTGTAAACTTTAGGGACTATCTGTAATAGTAATTTTCCTCAAGTTTCTAGGTGGGAGCTTACTCTTTAGTCAAAAACAAAAGGCAGAAATTCCATCACAATCTGGGCCCTTCAAGACAAACGAACCTCTGATACACCAGTTGAAGTCATAGACCATAGGTACCATTCTTTGAGCCATAAGTCTTCTGTTATACTGTTTAAAGCTTATATCCACTACTTAGGCATATTTCTGACTGAGTAAATCCATTAGATCATATCAACAACTCGAAAATGTGGTAGTATCTAGCAGGGTCACTCTCCAATTGTCTCTGTGAGGAAGGGTTGATGCTGATATTTTTTTCAATTCTTATAAACATTTCAGTGCAATTATTTCTCTTTCATTTCTATGACTGAAATTAGCAATCACTATTATTTTAAGTTTTAAAATTATTTCATGTCAAATGAAACAAAGGATAGAGGCAATTACAAAAGATAAAACAGGTAACTTTGGCTTCATGAACCTGAGAAGCTTCTGTACAAATGAATTTAATACACCTAGGATGAGAAGGGAAGCAGTCAGAATGGGGGAAAAATTCTTCTTATAAAAATTGTTCAGATAAGGGATTGGCCTCCAAGATAGAAAAAAATTTAACAGACATAAATAAGACTAAGACCCATTTCTCGATAGATGTGTCAAAGAATATAAACAAAGAGTTCTCAAAAGAACTCCAAACTGTTAACCATATGAAAGAATGCTCAAAAAATAATAAAAGAAATTAGAATCAAAACAACTCTACTTTTCAACTCACACCTTGAAAACTGACAAAAAAGCCAAAAGATTAAAAGAGTCAATGTTGGAAGGGTTGTAGGATGATAGGTACCCTAGTACATTGTTAGTGAAGCTGTGAACTGGCACAACCACTTTAGAAAGCAATTTGGAATTATATAAATAAAATGATTAAAATTTTGACTCAGAAATCCACTCTTAGGCTTTCTACTCCAAGGAGGACATGGATAAGAAGCAATTCTCCATAGACGCAAAGATATTTATATAGCGGCACTTTCTGTGATAACAGAAAATTGGAAACAAAATAGGCATACATTAATTGGAAAAACACATTTAAAAAAAAGCCTGTGGCATATGTATGCAATAAAACATTATTGTGCTATAAGAATTAAGACAAATATGATAAATACAAAGAAGAATGGAAAGATCCACAAGAACTGGTGCATAGAGACAATTAAAATAAAATACACAGTAACTACAACAATGTAAACAGAAAGAACCACAAAAAATCAAGTGAATGCTGCCACATGTCAAAAGACAAGCATGGCTCCAAAGAAGGGATATGAAAAGAAATGCCCACCATACCACTTTGCAGATGTGAGAAGTCTATGACATTACACATTTATATATACATTATATTTATAATATATAAATATTTATATTTATAAATACATATATTTATACATTTTCCAACTATTTTCTCTTATTTTTCCTTTTTTCTGAAAAAAATATTATTTATTATTTAAGATGATTTTCTGGGAATGCAGGGAATCCTGGGGGAAACTAATATAAAAAAAGATATCAATAAAAACATTTTTAAAGTATTTCATATAAGCAAAGAAGTTGTCAGCGTGTGATCCCTTAGATTTTTCAGGAAGTATTTGTTCCATAAGAAAAGTAAGATATTTTCATTCCTATCACAATAAATGTCTATAGATATAACCTGCAGAAGCAAAAACTTTTTGTGGTCCTCAATAACTTTTAAGCAGATAAAGAGGTTCTGAGACCAAACCGTGTAAGAATCACCTTTAGAGAGTCAGCTCCTCATAAGAATGCAAGATCCTTAAGGGTAGGGATTGGTTAATTCTTTGTATTTCTATCCCCCAGTCAGTGCCCTGGCCCATTTGCTCACTGAAAGAAGAGCACCGGTTTAGGAAGCAGATTTCTTTTCTAATAATGTGACTTTAGGCAAGTCACTTAACTTCTTGGAGTCTTTTTCTTCATCTGCAAAATGAAGAGATTTGATGATCGACGAAAGAGATCTGCTTCTAATAGTCTCTGGTTTTGTGAACATCTTTATGGAACTAAATTAAATAATCCCCCTCTTTGTCTTTTAAAATGTGATTTAAATCAGTAATTAAAAAGATCCTACTACGTGCGAGACTAATATTACATTCAGCTTTCAAAAATTGGAAAAAGGAAAGTATCCATTCTAATGAAACTGGAAACATTCAAACATTTAACTTCTCATCTCACTGAGCGTGATCTGCAACATAATAGACAGCTGACAGTGAGGATTTCAGGGGGAAAACGTTTCTTCTTAACAGGTGTGAGACAAGGAATGTCTAATTCATTCTTTAATTTTCCTTAACAAACCAGTATCTTCAAATTTTAGCAGCAAAGATACAAGCTACAAACATATATAAAAACATTTTCATCATTTTTAATACTATATAAACCTGGGCAGCTCAATGGCACAGTGGATGGAGCACCAGTCCTGGAGTCAAGAGGATCCAAGTTTAAATATGATTCAGACTTGTAAGTGAGACCCTGGGCAAGTCACTCACCCCCCCGCCAAAAAATATTATACAGTGTACAGATGAGGAGACTGAAGCAATGAAAGAGAAACCTGCCCAAGATTATAATGGTAATTAATGGTCAGTTATTTTTTTTTAATTTTTAAATGTTCCATCCTCTCTAGTTACATTTTAAAACTGTCAGTGACTCTGTGACATGATTCTCTTTATGTCTCTTTGAGACTTTTGGAAAACTGGAATACTATGGGCATCCCATAAAAGCTTTTAAAAATATTGCTGCAATTTTCTTAAATAAAAGGTTACCTTAAATAATCAAAGTGGAATCACATAACAGATAACCAAATAAAAAAAATGAGAAAATGTCCCTCCTTCTCTGCCTCCTTCAGGGGACTGGAGATCTGGGGGCCTATGGAATACTGTGGTACCCTGCATGTATACTGGCAGGCTCATTTGATGTGCAGCATAAGACTAATGAATTGCTTCCTTTTTTTCTTCTCTTACTTAAGTTTAATTACAAGGTATGTCTTTCTGGAGAGAGGAAAAAGAAAAATGTATCTAGAATAAAATGCAGCAAAAAGCAACAGAGAAATAATTTTAAAATAAAAAGAATATGGCTCCAAGTATGAGAATAAGGATATAGGATATATTCTAGATACTTTATTAAACTGTAGAAGAAAGACAGGAACTAGATCTTTTTTTTTTAATCTTCCACATTCCTTTACTATAGTCTAACACATTTAAGGTGCTAAATATATCTTTTAAATAAAGTAATATATATAAATATACATATGAAAAAATTTGGAGATGGAGTTTTTACTTTCTAATATTTGCATTTTATTCCCTTAAGGAATGTGCTAAGACATAAGTCTGATTATATATGATATTCGTAAGATCATATATTTAGTGCTGTGATTGACTAGTACCTGAGAAGCCACCTAACTCAACCCCTTCATTTTACACATGAGGAATGTGAGTTCGAGAAAGCTTAAGTGACTTGTCCAAGATGAGCAGGATGAAGCAGGGGGGCACTGAACCCAGATCTCTCCACTCTAAATCTAGCCATCTTAGTTTTTCAAAATGCCATCTTTCTAATGATCATACTGATCATAAGGAAATACTTAGGGTGCATTATCAAGTCAAACTTCTTAGCTATATTTAAAAATCACAATTATTTCTCCCTAATCTAAACCTTCATTATATATTACGTACTAAGGATAATGCTGTGCCTGGCACAAACTCCGCAAAAATCTCTAGAATCAGCATTGTTTTAATTTGAAAATCATTCATCCCTGAGTTATAAATTATTCATAAAATACGGAAAAAACTGCATTTCTTTTAACAAGTAACCCAGAGCTAAGCATGGGGAGCGAGGGCTCATTAGCAATGAGTGCAGACACGCAGACATTCCCTTACACAAACCCTCTTTCAGCAACATCAGGAAGAGGAGACTTTTTGCATGTGTCACTTCTCAGGAGCGAGTTTCTAGCACGCTTCTTGTTATATGCAATTAGCTCCATGCCAAGACCTGGTACATTTCATAATAAATCCCTTGACCGCATAGCTGCAGGCTTGGCAGGGCTGGAATGGCTCCATTCATTAAAGCAGCAAACAAGCCGCAAGACTGACTTACCACACGGCAAAGCTCGCCCGCTCGCAGGGTTCCGACATAGGGCACATTTCAACAGCTACCCTTTCTTTCCCTCCCTCTCTTCCCTCTCCCAGGTTACTGGCTAAACTAAGGAAAGACACAACCCCACCCCACCTAGGCTGTCACGTGACTGATTGACTACTTTATGAAAATACTCTAATCAGCTCCTATTTTCTCTTCCCCCCTCCCCCGGCCATCGTCTTACTCATTCCCTTGCTCGAGGGGGAAGAAGGGGGTGGGGGTGGGGGTGGGGGAAGAGGTGACTAAAAGTTACAAAGTAAGTGGGATTCAGGGTCTGCATTTAAACACTAACCATCTGTTACAAGCAGGAAAACGGCGGCTCCTTCTCAGGTTTCTGCAATTTTGAACCCTAACATTATTGAGATAATTAAGTTTCTCTCGGATGGAGAAGTTCTCTACAAGGCCCGCTGCAGGGGCGGCAGCAGCAGCAAGAAGCACCATTAGTGAAGATCGAGGTCTAGGTGCCATAGAAGGACGATTAAAGCTTCCCTATTGTTTTCAGGATTGCAACAGTCTCAACTGTGCGGTGTTAAGAGGTGTCTCCCGAGCACTGGCGAACACCTTGGGTTGAGACGCACCAAAGCCCTTGCGCCACGTGGATCTGGGGCAAAGAGCTTGTCAGTCCTCTTTATGTTGGTCCCTGGGAACCTCCACCACATGCTAAATTCCGTTTAAGGCAGCCCTTTCTCAAACCTGCTTCAATGGAATTTAGTTATTTACATCCCCCAAAAGACCTCACGAAAGGAGGCGATCTCTCCTGACAGAGCAAGATTTTATATTTGGAACTCGGGGATGGGAGTAGAGGTGGGCAATGAACCGTGAGAGCTGACAAGAGAACTGACAAAGCAGCTAACAATTACTATCCTCAACGTGGATGTACTTTCAAAGCGTGTAGTAGTATCTGTAGAATTCTGTGTGTCACTGTGTAAGGAGGAGTGGAATAATAGCGATGTGCTTCAAAGATTTGCGGTGATTACAACAATTCACGTCCCTATTGTGTGCCATAATCTATCAAGCACTTACTTCCTAATGACCCCGTGACGTAGGAAGTATTAGGTTCAATTTACAGGTGAGAAAACTAAGGCACTGTGGTTCGGAACCGCACAGGAAAACGGTAAGGGGAATGGGCACTAAAAGGTTAAAATAGGCCTTCTGATTCTTAGTCCTTTACTCATTCATTTGCTCATTCAGTGATTCATTTCATTGTCCACAATGAAAACTTCTCCATTTTATAAAATGTACATAACTTTCCAAATGTCTCTTTCTAGATTACACCTCTACAACTTAACTAGAACACTCACACAAAGGTACTGTGTATTTAAACAGTTCAAATGGACCAAGGCAAAAGCCAAGCTTGCTGTGGGGGTGTGTGGAGAGGGAGGCTGTGTTTAGTCACTGAAATACAGATATAATAAGAGCAAGAATGGGGCTGAGAAAGCAGAGGGCAATAATCTTGCTTTCTTCCCTTAATTTTTGTTCCTACTCAATGGCATTTACATGACAGTTATTGTTGTTGTGTTTGTCCTTTGTTCTTGAAGAGGACCATGACATCAGGGAAATGATGACATGACTTGCAGTTGACTTGGATTTGAGTGAGGAAAGGCACTTTCTCCTCCAGAGCCATCTGGGTCCAGTGGCCTGAAATTTCACTAGGGCAACTGATAATTAAAGTGAATTTGGAGACATATGGGGGCTTCCCAGACCTGTCTCTATATAGCTCACAGAAGTTTGGGGGCTTTTTGTGTAGCCTCCAAAAAATACTGAGTGGAGGTTAAATAAGTTAAATAAGAACTGTAAGAAATCGTCGAACAATGTGTAAGAGGCAGCACATTGAGGTAGGAAGAGTTGTAGGTGAGGATCTGAGTGAGGACCTGGATTCAAAATTACCTGTGTGACCTTGGGAAGTCACTTACTATCTTAGGCCTCAGTTTCCACAAGTGTAAAATGAGAAATTTGCTACATCACCTCAAAGAGCCTTCTGAACTCTAAACTATATAATCTAGATTTTTTTTAAAAAAAAGGAACCAATTAGGAAACATTTTTAAGATTAAAAAAAAGATTCAAAATCTTGTGGAAGTGAAAACTGAAAATAAATAAATTATATAAAATTTTAAAATAAAAGACCCTATTCCCAAACACTTCTAACCACTGAGACACCCAGAGGGGTGGTGGTAGAGAGAGAGATAATTGTAAGAAATGGTGGGGGGGGGGAATTTTGTTTCCATAGAGTTGAAAGTATCCCTCTTCCTCTCCCTTCCTTCCCCGCCCCAGCTTTAGCAGAAACCAAGCCTCTGGTTGGTCAGGTGAAAGGTTAGATGCATGCTTAAACGTGTCCTTTGAGGAGGGCATGACTTAGGCAGTCAGGGGTTTGCATCTGGCCAATGAAGAGCCTGGCAACAGGTGAGGATCAATAAAAGGACTGCCGTCCATCTGAGTCCTTTGTACTTTCTCCTATACTCTGTTCAGGGGATGTACCCATTTATTCAGGAGGAATAAATGTAACCTATAATTAAAACGCTCCTGGCTTCCCAATGAGTATTGTTTATTCCTAGATAAGGTAAGTATGTTTCTAACATTATTGTCTTGTTTTTTGTATGTTACTATATAAGAAATGACTGTGTAACAGTTTTCTTGAAAGAACCTCGAAAAGTCAGACTTGGTTTTTAGTTACCTTGAACAAGTCACTTCTCCGGGCCTCAGTTTCTTCATTTGTAGCAAGAGCAGATTGGTTTAGTGCCCTGTATCTATATCCCCCAGTATGCTTTGCACAGTATAAATAAGGGGGTTCCAGTCTTCAGGGAGCTTAGTCTAGCAGTAAGATAAGGTACCAATTATGCTATCAATTAGCATTTATTAAGCACCTATTAGATTCTAGGCAGTGTGCTAAGCACTGGAATACAAGCAAAGCAAAAAGCAGACTGCCCTGAAGGAACTGACAGTCTAATGGGAGAGACAACATGCAAACAACTATGAACAAACATGATGCATATAGTCTCAATTATAGGTTACCTTGGAGGAAGTCACTAAGACTAAGGAAGGCTGGGAAAGGCTTCCTGCAGAAAGTGGCACTTTAGCTGAGGAGAGAGTGCACTCCAGGCATGGAGGACAGCCAGTGAAAATGCCCTTCTTAGGGAGATAGAGTGTAGTATGCAAGAAGCTCATGGAGGCCAGTTTCCCTAGATGATAGAGTATGGTGAGGAGAGTAAGGAGGGGGAAGACTGGAAGTAAGACATGGAGACTCACTTCTTTTTACCATCTACACATGCATCTTTTTCCCCATTCTTTAGCTCTACAATGAATCAAAATGTTCAGCTTCCACAGCATAAATTTGTGAGAAATGTAAGAAATAACTCCATGTCTACCCCTCAATCATTACCTAGGATCTCTGAGAGCTAGAAATACATATAATATGTATACACATACACATATATGTATACATATATGCATGCATATACACAATACATCTATACATGTGTATATATGCATATATACATATACCATATGTTCACAATATTTACATATATGTTTGTATGTATGTATAGAAACAGAGTTACAAACAACATTTCAGAGAGGTTTTTGTTTGTTGTTCAGTTATGTCTCACTTCATGACCCCATTTAGGGTTTTCTTTTGCAAAGATATTGGAGTAATTTGCTATTTCCTTCTTAGGCGCATTTTACAGATGAGGAGACTGAGACAAACAGAGTTAAGTGACTTGCCCAGGGTCACAGAGCTAGTAAGTATCTGAAGCCAGATCTGAACTGACTTCAGGCCTGGCCTCTATCCACTGCACTAGCTACCTGCCTTTATTCTATATATAAAGGTAAATCTGGGAAGCCATATTTATACTATTACATTTCACCAATTTGTGTGAAAATGCTAATACTACATGAACAGGCAGTTGGCATGAAACTCAATCCACAGACTTAAGAGCAAAATATAAACTTCCTAGAAACATCTGAAATAATCTCAGCATCTGGTGTTTTTGGCCCTTGGCTCTTGACTTTTTTCCCCTTCAATAAATCTTGCTAGGATACCTAAGATTTGTTTGAGGACTGCTTTCCATGTTCCTACTTGGTTGGCAAATTTATCACATAACAATCCATTTGAAATCATTTGCTAATAGATGGAAGGGGGGAAGCAGAAGAGATTGAGCATCTCTCTGATACTCAGAAATAAGTTTATACCATTTTCCCAGTTCTTAACAAGGTACCTGGCACATCATAGGTGCTTAACAGATGTTTGTTGACTCTTGATGAATTCACAAAAAAATAAATTCACAAATAAATGATATGGAAAGGTGTATTACTAAACAGAAGTTCATCTAAAAAATGTGTTTTGGGGAGCTACAAACTCAGGATGAGTGAAGAGTGTGACAGGGCAGCCAATTAAGTAATGACATCTCATGCTACATTAAGAAAGGGTTCATGGCTAGCCTAGAGGCAGCAAGGTGGCATGTTATATCATGTTATATAATAAATATGCCCTCAGTAGAATATAGGCTCCTCAAATGACAGGATTATTCTTCTATTTGTCTTTATGTTTCTGGCATAAAAGTATGGCAAAGTGGATAGGGAGCTGTCCACAAACCGAGGAAAACCTGGGTTCAAATCCTTCCTCTGACATGCACTAGCTACATGACTGTGGTGTAAATCACTTAACCTCTCAAAGCTCTACACAACTTGCCAAAACTGTAACTTGAAGAGGAAGTGCTTTCATGCACTAACAGAAAAAGGCCCCTATGAATGGAATGCCAGGTTCATTGTGTATCCCTGGCCACAGCACACTTGGTGTGCTTTGTACACAGGAAGTGCTTAAGAAAATACTTTTTACTGAATGGGATGAATTTGCCCATAAAGTAGAAATAGGTAGCAGATTAAAAATCTGAATTCAACAATATGTTGCTTTCAGGAAACAATAAAAATGAGATAATAAAATAAAGGACTGGAGTACAATATATTTTATTTAAAAAGGAGGAGTGGTAGTCATGATCTGAGACAAAGTTAAAGCTAAATATAGATTTAATTAAAAGAGAAACATTGGGAAACTACACTGTGTCACCAATATTATTCAATATTGTTTTAAACCATTTAAAATAACTAAATGGTATAAAATACCTAAGAATATACCTACCAATACAAACACATGAACTACATGACCTTAAACATAAAATATTTTTATTACAAATAAAGTTAGATTCAAATAAATAGAATAATATTTATTGTTCATGGGTAAGTAAAGCCAATATAATAAAAAATGACTATTTTACCTAATTTATTCATTCAATGCCATTCTAATTAAATTATCCCAAAAACTTATTTTACTGAGTTAGAAAACATAATGGCCACATTCATTTGTAAGAACAAAAGGTCAAGAATTTTAAATAAACTAAGAAAAGATGTAAAGGAAGGAGATTCAGGCAGTATCAGACCTTCGACTATAAGGCAAGAGCATTGTTGAAGTGCAAAATGGATAATTTCAATTATTTGAAATTAAATATTTCTTGTATAAGTAAAACCAAGGTAGCCAAGAAGTGAAGGAATGCAAAATATCGGGAAAAAAACTTTTGTAGACAATTTCTCAGAAAGGATGTGATTGTGTTGGGATACTGCTGTCATGTAGGACCAATGAAGGAAGATACTATCAACCTACAGAGAAAGTGAAAATATGCATGGTGAGTGGGATGGTGAAGCCCTCTCATGGAATCTGGATGTTGGCCTTTCTATGAGTGGAGTAGGATGAATGGAGGTGGGTACTTGTCAGCCTGGCTCAGGGCTTCCTATTGTCAGCTAGGCCTAAGTTTTGAGTTACTACCTTGAGGAATCCTAAACTTCGAGCAGCCTGAACCTCCCCCGCCCCCAGCACTAGCCTCCCCAAATAAGGATAAAAATGTTTTTAAGAGCTGGCATTGGCTAAATTGTACCTGGGGTAGTAGATTTCTGTGTTTAGATTGTGAGCCTGAACTCCACCAATGAGAATAAAAAGGTCAGTGGTGGAGCAGGGGTTGTTTGCGCTAGGGTATTTAACTAACTTCTGCTTTCTGGGCCTTGCCTCTCCCTACAGATTATCTATGTTAGGAGACTGTCCTTTCCTGCGGGATCTTAATAAAATTCATTTCTACTTTCATTTCTACTATTTGAGAAGGCTCTGAGTTTAATTTTGGGTGAAGTTGTTGTCCCACACAATAGTATGGTCTTACATATATGTGTGGATATATACATATTTATAGATATCTATGTGTGTGTGTGTATGTATATACACACACCCATTTAATATACTTTTAATTGTAAGCTTTCTTTAAGGTGGAAGAGGAGAGAGGGAGAAAAATAGAACCAAAGAAAACTTAGAAGGAAGCAAAGAAAAGCTGGGGAGCTTTGAAAACAATATGTATTTATTATATAGGTTTTCTTGAAATGTGAAGTTATTTTATTATATTGACTCCTCTTATGTTCTGGTATGTACATGGCAATGCTTTTTTTTTCTTTTCTCGTTTTGTATTTAAGTTTAAATGAATAAAAATTTACAAGAAAAAGAAAATACTTGTTAGGCTAGATTGTAATAGATTGAGAATTATATTCTCCACCTCAAGGAGAAAAACGGGAAACAATATTACAGAGATGCCAACGGATGCCTTATCTAACCTTCAAAGTATGTCTTCTAAAACAGACCAGGCCATCTCATCAATCAGATTTTCAATCTAAATGTATCACATAAAATGAGGGCCCATAATCCTCTTCATCTTCTGCTAAAAGCTGGTATTTATATAAATAGTGTTAAACAGAGAAGAACATGTTAGTGTTGTTGGTACAATATGCAAAAGAAATGCATTAAAGTCTCCAGGAAAGCACCTAGCACATAAGGGAGGTTTTCAGGAAGACCTATGGAGAACGTGGATAAGAAAGTAAAGGTCTGCATGGGCAAGCTCTGCATTGATAAAGAGAATAAAAGCCCTAGTAACAGGATCACCACAGGGGCATGTGGAATCATTGAGGAAGGGCATCATCCATTTCAATACCTTCACTTCAGTATGTTGCAGCTTAAGAAACTGAGGCCCAAAGTGACTTGCCTAATGTCATCCAGGGAATGGTAAGAGAGAAGGCATTCAAACCCAAGTCCAATGGTTCTTCAGAGCTTGCTTCACTATGCCACAAAACCTATTTTTGTGCAAATGCATTCAAAAAAGTATAAACAGAACAGAAAACTTCTTTTAAAAAAAAGAAAGAAAAGTAATTCATGTTTTTGTAGGATTACCCTTGAAATGAAAATTGTGAGATTACTATATCCTGGAGTGTCTATTTGATATCCCACAGCTGGAAGAGATGAGACTTTCCAAACAACTTTCAGCTTTAATGTAACTTTAAAGCTTCAACTGCAAGTGTATATTCAGCGATAATCTTGTTACCAGATAGAATGTTTATTTTTTTCCATCAGGCAAGTTTATTTATACAGTGATGCAACTTATGTGGGACCCTATAATAAACAATTTCTTCAAAAGCCTCTCTCAAAGTCAGATTTTAAAGGTATCTGTGAGCAATTCACTGAATGGCTACTACATCAGCCTTTTCTTCCTAAGTACTCTTTCCCTTGAAATCGATGTGCTACCTATGTTTGAGTATGTTTGAGTCTCTAGGCAAAGAGGATTAAAATAAAACAATGGAATGTTGTATCTTCTTTCAATTTACAAGTTGAGGAATATTTATCTGGCTTTTCTTTTCTCCAGAAGCTCATCAGAACAGATTGATATGTTTAAATCAGGCTCTTTGAAATGCAAGCAATATATATATATAGAACAGAATGTGAATTTAGCTACAGTTTTAGGCAGTTCATCCTTTTTAAACATTAAAAAGAAGCTTTTCTTAAAAGAAAAATGCATGCTTTAGTAAGATACAGCTTCCCTTTCTGATAACATTTCAAATTGCTTTCCATTGTGGTTGCACCAATTCACAACTGCAGAAGATGTAAAATAGTCTGCATATCTCTTCATAACTCTTTCATCATTTACTATCCTCATCTTCTGTTATCATTGCCAGTTTAATAAGCATGAGTCAAAACCTCAGGATTGTTTTATGCCTATTTCATTTATTAGTGATTTGGAGCAGCAAATTTTCATATTTATAGTGTAAATTCTTCTTTTCTTTTTCTTTGTTTACATTCTAGAGATGGATCTTGGTGATAGATAAACAAACAGATAGAAAGTGAGACAGGTGGATGATAGATGATAGATAGAGAGAGAAGAGAAAGAGAAAGAGATTAGTTCCCCTCTTTATCTGCAATATCAGACCTTTATCATAAAGATTTTATGTAAATTTCTTTTCCCCAAGTGACAGCTTCCTTCCTTATCCTAGATGTACTAATTTTGTTTGTAGCACCTTCATGAAGCTACCACAGCCCTTTATCACTGCTCTACTTTTTCAAATGTTCAGGAATAGAAGTCACTTTCACTGGCCTATAGTTTACAATATCTATTATCTTTTTGTCTTTGGAAATAGATACATCTTCCCATCCCAAATACCACTGTACTTTTGCCATTCTCCACAACCACCACTAATAATTAGTTTGACAGTAGTTTAGCAATCATAAGGAACAACTCTTGCAGAACCAAAAGATATAGATTATCTAAACAAGTTAACAACTCCCTATTAACCATGTTCTCCTGTCCTTTCTAGTCCAAAGAGTGTTGGTTTTTTGCTTAGCAGAGGAAAAACAAACAAAATTATAAGTGAGAAGCTCTGCCTTCTTTCTGCTGTTTAGTTATTATCTCATTTGTGCTGAGCAGGGATCCATTGCTATCTTTCATCCTCTACCTTCCCCAGCATATATTTCAAAAGGGAAAAGAAAGTTGTTATATTTTTGAATTTCTTTGTCAACTTCAGCTCCGTTTGAGCTTTAAAATTCCTGTTACTTTTCTTGAGCTATTTATATATTTTTCTTGAGCCTTTATATTCACCCTACATTACTTCCCTTACTTCTTCTACACTTTTAAAATCTAAGTTAGATTCCATGGATATCGACATTTATTCCTTTAGGTAGGCCCTCCTTTTTCTCATGATCAGAAATGTTTCCTTTGGGGTCTTCAGAATTTCATTTTAAAAAGCCCTCTCGGGCTGACTTCCCATTTAGAATTTAGTCCATATATCTGTACCTATCTTTCTACTAAACCAGGGGTGGACCTGTGGACATGTGGCCCTCGAGGTCCTCAAGTGCTACCCTTTGAATGAATCCAGACTTACCCTTAATAAAAGGATGTGTTCTGTGAATTTGGGATTCAGTCAAAGGATAGCTCCTGAAGAACTAGAGGGCCACTTGTGGCCTCGAGGCCCCAGGGTCCCCACCCCTACAAACCCTTGCTTTGCTCTCCTCAGATCTGGGATACATGCAGGGCCATGTCTGGCTTTCCTCTTTTGCACTACTGCAATTCTAAGATGGAGCATTTACTTCTTCCCAAGTCAATCAATTCCTCCTTTCTCTCAGGATCAAATTAGCTAAGATTTGTAAAGCACTTAGGACAGTGCTTAGCATATAGCTTAATAAATAACTGGTCCCTCCCCTTCCCTCTTCCTTAGGTAGAACACTTTTTGCCCTATTTTCGAATAATGAAATTTTCATTATTGGGGGTGGGGGTGGAAAGGCGAGGGAGAGGAAGATAGAGATAGAGATAGAAGTGATATAGAGAGAGACAAGAGCCAGAGACATTAAGAACACAGATAAAGACAGAGATAGATCCAGAATATGTCTAGATAATTTACCTCCCCTAACGCCACTATTTTGTGTCTCTATGCCCACTTTGTCAAACCTTAACTATTTTGTTTTCTATCCAAGTGGGCCCCAATGAGAACCCAGTCTTTGAGCATCCATAATATGCCCTGCCCACTGCCAATTCACATGTTGGTATGTTGAGCCTGTTTCCAGAAATTCATGCTGTAGGATCTTTCACTCCTTGGTTCAGAGGATGTGTAGGTATCCTGACTGTACCCAATCAAAAGGACATAGTGATTGCTATATAGTAATGAAAAAGCTTTTTTAATTGCTAAGTTGAAACTAAATGTGTAGAAGAAAATGGAAGTGTTCTCTCTTTCCTAGTGTTGACCAAGGCAAGGATTGCTATGGAGCAGTAGTCCAAGTGGCCATAGCCTAATGACTGATGCCAACTGCTAGCTGCTTTATCCCTTCACCCCAAAAACCTACCATCACTGAATGTCTGTTTCTTTTGGCCTCTCTTGTTTTATGTTTCCCTGTGGCTCTTCAATTGAGCACACTACCACACCCCTAGGAGCTCTGCCAGCTGAAAGTATGAATTGTGATTTTATTATACCAAAGGAAATCAACATAATGTCAAGATAACTTAGAAGGGAAAATGAAGATAATATGTTGTTTAGTTTGCTTTTCAATCATATCTGACTTTTCGTGACCTTATTTGAGGTTTTCTTGGCAAAGAACCACTACAGTGGTTTGCCATTTCCTTTTCTAGCTCATTTTACAGATGAGGAAACTGAGGCAAGCAGCATAAGTGACTTGCCCAGGGTCACACAGATATTAAGTGTCTAAAGTCAGATTTGTACTCACAAAGATGAGTCTTCCTAATTCCAGGGCCTGGTACTCTATCCACTGTGCCACCTAGCTGCCAGAAAACAGCACAGTCAAAAGAAAATCTGTACTACGGATTGTGCTATGGTTACTTAGAGGAAGAAGGAAGACAGAAGTCCATGTGAATGATGTTATTCAGGGGAATAAAATCAGATTCTGGAGACTAAGTAGATAAAATATTTGAAAAAGAAATATTTGAAGATGACTCAAAGAGAGCAATTAGAAACATTAGTGTCATATATCATCAAAAGACAGTAATGACAGTATGAAGCAGCAGAGGCAACAAGTGGAACTCTAAGAAAATATTCAAAGGAAAATAAAGGATTCACTTTAAAAACAAGTAACATACCTCAATAAGCAATGAAAACATGTGTAAACATTTTGATCCTGAAAAAAGAATGAACCCGAAAAAGCACTGAATGAAACATTTTAGATCCATACATTGTGAGATTTCAAATGGAGAAAAATGCATCTTGTCATAAGTATGGTTTAAATACAACTGGTTTGCATTTAATTGATTTTTGCTTCAGGATTTTTGCTTTAGTCTCATTTGTGTCAACAATTGTTGAACACTTTATCTGTACTGAATCTAGAGGGATTTAAATATTTTGAATCACTCATGACAGTCAATAAGATGGTACCACAGTTAGAGATGTCCCATAGGGAGTAATTCAAGAAGTAATAGCACAGTTAAGTGCTAACTAGGCATCAAATGTATAAGAAAAGAAATGAAGCTGTAGAATGACATTTAGTCATCAGGGATTCTGTCATGACCACCTCTCCAGTCCCCATACCATTAGCCAAAGTTTTGAAGAACAAAACATCAGTTGCCACAAAGATTATTGAGAGGCAATGTAGACCGTGAAAAGTGTTCTCGATTCAGAGTCAAAGAACCTACATTTGAACTCTGGCTCTGCCACTGACCACCCATGTACGACTCTGGACAAGTCATTGAAATCCTCTCTATTTCATCTGTAAAATGAGGAAGTTGGGCTTAATGAGCTCCATCTAGATCTCTTTCCATTCTGACTCTATGATCCTGTGAGCAATTCCCACCAAACATTACACAAGTGTAGAAAATGAGAATTTAAGTGACTTTCCCAAGGTTATATAGCTAATTAGATTAATGGATTAAATTTAAGGGTTTTTTTTAAAAAAAATTAAAATTGTATTTGCCTGGACAATGTTATCTTGATGATATCAGCAATAAGGCTGTATTTGGCAAAAAGCATTAAGTACATAAATGTTTGTTGAATAGGTTGGCTGTGAAAGCCAGTATGTCAAATGAAAGGCATGGCTTACTTTCTAATTATGTAACAAATTGACAATCACTTTGTCATGTTGATTTACTTCCACTTTCTTATCTCATGTGGACCTACTGATAACTAAAGGAACAATTACACATTCCATTCATTGTATAAAATAACTTATCACCAAGTTCACTTTGACATATCGCAAAGTACTAGCTAGTAAAAAACAAAAAATGGCATATAAAACAAACCTTCTTCACTCTTTAAGAATAAGTGTAATCTTACCTTTATCAGTAAGGCATTAAAATGACCTTCCTTTTCTTTAACTTACAGGAATAAAAAAAAAAGTTTGAATTCTACCCTGTAAGCAAATAAAAAGGTGAAGTTACTGTTTATGTTCATGTTTTAGCAGAAGGAAACAATAGATCTCTTTCTATGGTATAACCTTCTAGTCCTCCCCAAATAGTGAGAGGAAAATGTATTTACAATATAGTGCTTCACATGGTTTGCTAGCCCATCACCCTTATAAACATGAGAAAAAATAATGTGATATATAATGGAATTCCAGACACTAATGTGGTTTCAAAATTAACACCCAACCACATTTTCTCCAAAAGAAGTAAACACTGACAAGTAAACTCTCAGGCTATTTTTGGACATATGTGAGCATTTTATTTTAAACGTAAACTGAAGGGTGTCCACAAACATTCAGAGATATTGTAAAACCTAGATTTCTATTGATGCAATTTTTTAATTGTTTGTTTGCTGGAAAATGGAAAGCAAGAAAAGCAATGAGAGATAGTTAAAAATGTAGACTTCTATTGATACCATTTTTTGGCAATTTGTTTGCTAGAAAATGAAACAAGAAAAGCAAACTTCTGATGATTTTGGAGGCCTCTCACTTCCCATATCGCTAGCACCTTATTTTAAAGTTTAATTTATTTAATATTTTTAGTTTTCAGCAGTGATTTTAGTAAGAGTTTGAATTACAAATTTTCTCCCCATTTCTACCCTCCCCCAATTCCAAAATGGCATATGTTCTGGTTGCCCCATTCCCCAATCAGCCCTCCCTTCTGTCACCCCACTCCCCTCCATCCACTTTTCCTTTACTTTCTTGTAGGGCAAGATAGATTTCTATGCCCTATTGCCTGTATATCTTATTTCCTAGTTGCATGCAAAAAGTTTTTTTTCGAACATCTGCTTTTAAAACTTGGAGCTCCGAATTCTCTCCCCTCTTCCCTCCCCACCCACCCTACCTAAGAAGGGAAGCAATTCAACATAGGCCACATGCATGTCATTATGTAAAAACCTTCCACAATACTCATGTTGTGAAAGACTAATATTTTGCTCCTTCCTATCCTATCCCCCTTCATTCAGTTTTCTCCCTTGAGACTGTCCATTTTCAAAAGTGTTTGCTTTTGATTACCTCCTCCCCCATCTGCCATCCCTTCCATTGTCCTCCCTTTTTTATCTCCTTCCTCCTTTCCTGTGGGGTAAGATACACAATTGAGCGTGTATGGTATTCCCTTCTCAAGTCAAATCTGATGACAGCAAGATTCACTCATTCCCCCTCACCTTCCCCCTCTTCCCTTCCTACAGAACTGCTTTTTCTTGCCACTTTTATGCACGATAATTACCCCATTCTATCTCTCCATTTCTCCCTCTCTCAATATATTTCTCTCTCATCCCTTAATTTGATTTTACTTTTTAAAATATCATCACTTCATATTCAACTCACCCTGTGCCCTTATATATATATATATATATGTATACATACATAAATATATACATACATATGTGTATATACATACACATACGCACACATATATGTATATGGATATATGGATATATTGGTGTATATTCCCTCCAGCTACCCTAATACTGAGGTATCACAAATTATATACATCATCTTTCCATGTAGGAATGTAAACAAAACAGTTCAACTTTAGTAAGTTCCTTTTCTCTTTCTTGTTTACCTTTTCATGCTTCTCTTGATTCTTGTGTCTGAAAGTCAAATTTTCTATTCAGCTCTGGTGTTTTCACTGAGAAAGCTTGAAAGTCCTCTATTTTATTGAAAATCCATATTTTGCCTTGGAGCATGATACTCAGTTTTGCTGGATGGGTGATTCTTGGTTTTAATCCTAGCTCCACTGGCCTCTGGTATATCATATTCCAAGCCCTTCAATCCTTTAATGTAGAAGCTGCTAGATCTTGTGTTATCCTGATTGTGTTTCCACAATACTTAAAATGTTTCTTTCTGGCTGCTTGCAATATTTTCTCCTTGATCTGGGAGCTCTGGAAGTTGGCCACAATATTCCTAGAAGTTTTCTTTTTGGGATCTTTTTGAAGAGGCAATCAGTAGATTCTTTCCATTTCTATTTTACCCTCTGGCTCTAGAATATCAGGGCAGTTCTCTTTGATAATTTCTTGAAAGATGATATCTAGGCTCTTTTTTTGATCATGGCTTTCGAGTAGTTGAATAATTTTTGAATTATCTCTCCTAGATCTATTTTCCAGGTCGGTGGTTTTTCCAATGAGATATTTCACATTGTCTTCCATTTTGTTCATTCCTTTGGTTCTGTTTTATCATATCTTGATTTCTCATAAAGTCACTAGCTTGTTCCAATCTAATTTTTAACGTAGTATTTTCTTCAATGGTCTTTTGGACTTCCTTTTCCATTTGACTAATTCTGCCTTTCAAGGCATTCTTCTCCTCATTGGCTTTTTAGAGCTCTTTTGCCATTTGAGTTAGTCTATTTTTTAAGGTGTTGTTTTCTTCAGTATTTTTTTGGGTCTCCTTTAGCCAGTCATTGACTTGTTTTTCATGGTTTTCTCACATCACTCTCTTTTCTCTTCCCAATTTTTCCTCTACTTCTCTAACTAGCTTTTCTAAATTCTTTTTGAGCTCTTCCATGGCCTGAGACCAGTTCATGATTTTCTTGGAGGATTTGATGTAGGCCCTTTGACTGTGTTAACTTCTTCTGGCTGTATGTTTTGGTCTTCTTTGTCACCAAAGAAAGATTCCAAAGTCTGAGGCTGAATCTGAGTCCATTTTCACTGCTTGGCCATGTTCCCATCCAACTTACTTGACCCTTGAGTTTTTCAGCAGGGTATGACTGCTTGTGGAATACAGAGTACTTTGTCCCAAGCTTGAGGGGCTGCACTGTTGTTTTCAGAGCTATTTCTTCACAGCAATCTCTGCCACATCAGCGCTCCACCTCCCCCAAGAACCGCCAACCCGGACTTCAACTTAGATCCAAGCTGGCTCTGCACTCCTGCTCAGATCCGCCACTTATTTCCTCCCACCAGGTGGGCCTGGGGCCAGAAGAAACTGCAGCTGTTGTTCTGCAAGCAGCCTCACAGCTGCATCACCTCCGCTTGCCCCCAGGGTGGTAGTCCAACAGTAAACTCCTTTCACTCTGTCCCAGCAGCTTTTCCCACTAACCTTCTCTGTTGTCTTTGGTGTTTGTGGGTTGAGAACTCTGGTAACTGCCACAGCTCACTGATTCAGGGCCCTAGGGCCTGTTCCACTGGGCTCCAGGTCTGGTTGGTCCTGCCCCCACCCACACTGGGCTCTGCTCCTCTCTGCTCCGAGCTCCATAGGCGCTAGACCTTACCCAGTGACCATCCAGGCTGTCCTGGACTACAGCCCTGCTTCACTCTGCTATTTCGTGGGTTCTGCAGTTCTAGAATCTGTTCAGAGTCATTTTTATAGGTGTTTCGAGGGACTTGGGGGGAGCTCATGCAAGTCCCTGCTTTCCAGCCACCATCTTGGCTCCATCCCCAACCTTATTTTTAATAAAATCGACATCAATGTGACATTTATCTAACTATGCAATCTCTAACTGTACTTGAAAATACAAAATTGTGCAATTTGTCATAACACTGAAAAAGGCTGAGAGGAAAAACTTGAAATACTTCACCCAAATACTGATGGCACCAGGAACAGCTAAATTCTTCTCCAAATTGATGATGTAACTTGATTGCAGAAAGTATATTAAGGCCTAAAAAGTCCCTGACATCATGGAAATGGACTCAAATTTAGTATACAACCCAAAGAATTGGTAGCATGTGTACAACTTACCCATGCCATATACATTTGTTTAGAAAGCATCCACATGTATCCATCGTATCCTCATCTCTCATATCCAGACACTAAGTCCTCTCAATCATAAGTCTATATTCCCATTTCTCTTTTCATTGTCACTCCCATCCCAGTAATGGCCCTTGTCCAATCCATCCTATAGATCACCTCTAGAACTTTCTAATAGATCTAGAAAAGAGGTCCACATATCTTAAAATCAAAGCTCTGAACCTAGAAAGAGCCTCCAAAGCTCTCTAGTCCACCATCCCCTCATTTTACAAATGAAAAACTGAGAACTGCAGAGGAAAAGTGTCTTACCTAAGGTCACAATGGCCAAACCATGACCTAACTCCACACTCACTATGATTTCCACTACTATCTGCTGCTAGCCTCAAAAAAACTCAAAATTCTTCAATGACCCCCTACTACGTAATAGGTAAAGTTAATTTCTTCTAGTTGGTACTTGAGATTTTCCATAATATATTGGCACTCTATTTTTTTTCTTCATCTTACATTAATGTCCCATTTACACAACTAATACTTCAGCCAAATTATCCTATTCTCCTCTGTATCCTTCCCCTATATGAAATGATCTCTTACACCTTTGTGAATTTGCTTCACATTATCTATAATTAAAATAACTTCTTTCAGAACTCCTTATTATATTCATTTAGGGTAGAGTTAGAGGAACTTGAACTTGAACTCCAGATCTGCCTATAAAATTATGGAGACAAATCAAAGTGACTTCTAAGATTCCTTCCAACTCTAAATCTAGGAACCCTATTATTTTTTAAAATAATATTTTATTTTTCAACAATTATATGTAAAAACAATTTTTAACCTTTTTTTAAGTTTTGAGTTCTAAATTCTATCTCCTTCTCCTCCTCCTCTCCCCCCTTCCTGAGACAGTAAGCAATCTCCTATTAGTTATGCATGTGCAATCATGTTAAATAGTCATTTTCTGCAAGAAAATGAACAACAGAAAAAGAAAGTGAAAAATCTTATGCTTCAGTCTGTATTCAGATATCATCAGCTCTCTCTTAGGAGGAGGATGGCATTTTTTATACTGAGTCCTTTGGAACCCTATTGCTGAAACATGTAAATATTAAGGTGTTCTGCTGGTCAAAACACTGAACCAAAGCAATGGGGCCCTGCTGCTAATAAATATGAATAAACACAGGGATAGGATTTGGTGAGTAAAGAATGATGACCCATCCTCCTCAGCTTAACTTATGTTTTGCCTTATATTTACCTGCATGTTAAGCTAAAAGAGGATCTGGGAAAAAGCTAGCCCTAAATCAGGTAGTACAGATGTAGGGGCAACTTGTGCCTTTAAAGTTGTTGTTGTTGGTGTTGTTGCATCATGTCCAACAACAATAACTTCAAAGGCACAAGTTGCCCCTACATGTGTACCCTTGCATTTATTTCCCTACATGTATGCCACCCTTATGAATGCTTCCTATGCATACCCTATATAAAGCTATAAATGTTTTTGTTTTGAACTAATAGTAGCTTCTAGTTGACTAGGAAAAAAATAAGCACACCAGTGAGGGCATACAGAACCAAGTACCTTAAAACTGGAGTAGCAATCATGAGTGCTGTTGAGTGTGTTAAGGGGACATTCTAGGTGCCATGGTGGGTTTGTAGTTATCTGTGTTTGTATCTAATCCCCTCAGTAAACTATGAGGGCAGAGACTATGTCAGGAAACTTATTATCTCATCCAGCACTCTACTTAATAAATGTGGATTATTATCATTTGTTACATCTCTATCACTCTACACACCCTTTGGAATAAAATCACTTCTGCACGGCAAAAACAAAATCTCTAAAAAATCCTGCAGCCTTGGTGCTAGGTGGTATGTATTCTTATTCAATAAAAGGATAGATGCCATTAGCCAGGAATTCATGTAATTTAGGGAATTGTGATGAAACAAATGGAGTGAAATGAAGTCATGTTTAATCTTGATGATTCAAAGAACTCTGAATGTGAAAAGCCTAAAATACTGTAGACTAAATTTGCAATCACCTTACATGTGGTGTGTGTACATGTTCCCACAATTGGCACACATATCAACTGTCTGCTGTATCTATAAATCAACTTAGTGCTGTCTGTGGAAGTGCAGTAGAACTTTATTTTTGTCCTCAATCCTTCCCTCCAGCCCCATTAGAGAGTCAAATTCTTAGATGATAATCAAAACTTTAAAATAGTTTTATCTTCCAAGACACTGGTGATAAATGTTGAGAGATGGTAGATTTTACATAGGGAAAGTCTCCACAGATGTACAAAAATAATGAAATCAGCTCTTTCTCTAGCAAAACAATGCTAGCAAATGATAGGCAAATCATAGGAAAAAATATTGGGAGGTAGGGAAAAGTGGAGACCCATCATTTTGGAAGTTGGGAACAAATTGTGGTATAGAAATGTCATGAATATTATATATTCAGCAACTAGATGGCACAGTGCATAGAACACTGGCTTTGGAATCAGGAAGATCTGATTCCTCCTTAGTAGCTATGTGACCCTGGGCAAATCATTTAACCTCTCAAGCTCAGATTTCCCATTAGTAAAATGGAGCTAATAACCCCTATACCATGAGAGTTCTTTTGAGGATTAAATGAGATAACATATGAAAAGCACTTTAGAAATGTTTAAGTGCTATATAAATGCTGGTTATTGTTGTTGTTATTATGGTACCATAAAAAATGGCTAAGAATTCAGTCAGATAGTCAGTCAATAGGCATTTACGGAGCTTTTATTAGGTATGATCCAGACACTGTGCTAAGTGGTAGAAATACGAATAAGAGTAAACACAAAGATAGGCAAAAAGAAATACAGTCCTGCCCTTAAGGATCTTATGTTGTAATGGGGAAGACAACACATAAAAAAGAAGCTCAAGGGAAGGGAAGGAGCATCATAGAGAAATCCAGAGGCGAGTAGCCTCCGGGAAATGAAGAGATGGCTGACCTTGGGCAACCTTCCTTAAATGAAGATTCTGGGAGGAAACCTCTACCCTTCCATTGGAGAGAGAGGTGCTGAGTTCTTCGAAGATGTGAGCTCCTGGGCTGAATAAATTATTTATATAATGGCTTTGGTGATATAAAGGAAATCCTACAATAGCAAAAGACTTCAGAATTCTGATCAAGAGAATTTAATCTTCAGAAAACCAATGGTCGGGGCGGAGCCAAGATGGCGGCTGGGAAGCAGTGACTGGCGTGAGCTCCCCACCAAGTCCCTCCAAAAACCTATAAAACAATGGCTCTGAACCAATTCTAGAGCTGCAGAACCCACAAAGTGGCAGAGGGAAGCAGGGCCCCA
>CM053623.1:290993167-291044704 GCA_028646595.1 Phalanger gymnotis | reverse complement strand
GGGGGGGGAGGAAATGGGGAGAAAATTTGTAATTCAAACGCCTGTGAAAATCAATGCTGAAAACCAAACATGTCAAAAATAAATTAAAATAAAATACAAAAAAAAAAGAAAACCAATGGTGAAATATATACCTCCTGCCTAATTGCAGAAATTACAGTTACAGAATGATGCATGTGTTTCAGACACATGTATTTGACCAACACCCTGATTTGTTTTGCTTTAGTATGCTTATTAATCACAAGGATAAATTCTGTCAGGAAGGAGGAGTTATTGTGAAGTGACAGTGATTTTAAAAAATCAATAAAACATTTTATTAGGGAAAATTGTGACTTTGTGTAGAAAGTCTAATGGATTTCTCATCTTATCTCCTTCAAGATCTCTGAACAAAAAGCCATCAACAATAATTTACTTCAATAACTGAAAAGACCCATGATTTGATCAGTAGGAGTACTCTCTCCTTCAATTCAAATCACAAACCTTCCAGGTTTTCCTAGACCACTTCATGTTGTGGGGGTTTAACGGGGAATTCCTTAGCAGCCAATGATGTAACTTTAGCTAGGCAGCTCTTCCCCGGGTCCACACTCAAAGACTTTCCAGCTTGGCTTTGCACTACACTGGCACAGCCTTCCTTCCCCGCCCCCCCCCATTCCCCTTTGCCATAATAAGTTTAGTGAAGGTTAGTATGAATTTATCCAAACTAAGGCAATCTAAAATATGTAAACAGCCTCTGGGTACGCTGAATACTGAACCAGAAATGCATTCTTCTTCCCTGAAGAATTTCCTATTTATAAACTCTCAGACCTCCAAGACATCTTTACACTTCATATTTTTTAATTATAAGGATCATAATGTTAGTATTCTTGGCTCGATTGCAAGATTTGCCATAGAAATGAATTTATTCCAGGACTCTAAGGCACAAGGATGGCCTTAATGGCAAGCTAAGAGGGGAGGTGGGTTGTTTTTGTTTTGCCCCTGCCCCACTAATTGCTGTTGTTGTGTGTTTGGAAGAGGACCATGACATCAGGGAAATGATGACATGACTTGCAGTTGACTTTGATTTGAGTGAGGGAGGGCTGTGCAAGGTCACCGGCCTCACTTCTTCCACCAGAGCTATCTGGGTCCAATGGCCAGATATTCATCAAGATGACTGCAGATGACCCAGGATGCAATGGGAGACTCTGGCCCTTTTAATCCAACTATCTGAAGCCACTTTTGACTGTTCTGTATTGCCTGATACGGCTTCATGATGCCATGGAACCAAGCCAAACTGCAATTGTTTCATTTACTTATGGCGAATATGAGAGTTAAAAAGGGCTTCAACAACCATCTAGTCCAACTCATGCACCAAAGAAATTCCCATTATAGCATACTAGATATACTACACAAGTGATTGTCCAGTCTTCCCAGGAGTGGGAACCCACCACCTCTCTAGGCTGCCCAATCAACTTTTAAATAATGCTAATTGTCAAAGTTTTCCTAAAATCAAGCTCAAATTTGTCTCATGGCAACTTCCAGCCATTGCTCCTGGTTCCCCACTCTGGAGCCAAATAGAAAAAGCCTGTTTTCTCTTCCACATGGCAGCCCTTCATGTACTTGAAGGCAGCTATCCCGACATCTCTCCTTTTTCCCCATAGACTTCTCTTCTTCATGCTAAACATGCCCAGTTCCTTCAAATGATACTCGCATGATAGGGACTCATGAATCTTCACCAATCTAGTTGCCCTCCTCTAGACATTCACCAGCTTTCTTAAACAGTGGTGTCCAAAACTGAATAAAATATCACAGATGTCTAATGAGGTCAATGTACAGTAAGACTAATATTCCCCTATAATTTACCACATATTAGCTGCCCAATGAAATTGTGATTAATAAACATAGGATAATAGACTTAGAGCTACAAAGGACTTTTGAGAGTCAATCAACAAGCATTTATTAAGTGCTTACTATTTGCCAGGCATCATGCTAAACAATGGGGTTACAAAGGAAGATAACCAGTCTTTGCCTAATATGGGAAACAACAAGTAAATAACTAAGCATAAGATAAATACAGAGAAAATGGGAGATAATCTAATTCAATTCACTCATTTTATGAAGGAGGAAACAGACACAGAAAAGTTGGGTGACTTGCCCAAGGTCACAAAGCAGCACCTCCCCTAATTCTACATATAGAACTCTTTCCACTGCATCAAAATGACATGACACTGTCCTCACATTACTGTTCTTCAAAGAGCTTCATGTACATAGTATTCATTGACAGTCATCATAATTCACTGAGTACATTTTTTGGGAACAATATTAGGCACTCGAAGAATTTAATGAAACTGGAAGCAAAAAGGTATTAGTTAAACAGATACATAAATAATATAGAAATCTCATTAAACGAAGAGCAGCCGTCTAATTGTGTTTCTAGAAATACTGTATTGGTGTATGCATCTTAAAAGCACTACCAAAAAAAGTCACTGCACAGTGTCAAGATACATTAAAAGTATACTGCTCCGGAGTTTAAAAAACAGTGAAACAAAGATGGATTTTCATAAAATGATCAGTTATAAGATATTTAAGATATAGCTATAGGGTGATTTCAGATTTTTCCCTTCTCTAAATATGTTATTTACAATATATTCACATATTCATTTAATAAATTCCTAATCAGTATTCCCACCATTTGCCAATACAAAACCGATAGACTCTGAGTCATTCAAAAAGGCACCTTTGTAAGACAGCAGAGCCCACAAATACCAGTAACAGGAAACATGCCTTGCCATTTTAATGCCAATTATCAAGATTTCTGGGCAATTACTCACAAAAGGAAACAGCTTAAAATCATTATAAAGATTACATTAAGATAATTAAACAAACTACTTGGAATCAAGAGTACTTAAGACCTATTCAGAAAATGAATAGAACAGACCAGAAGACAACCACAAATATTGATAGAAATTACAGAAAAGTGTTACAGCATGAATAAGCATGTGATTCCCCCATTGAAAGCCAAATTATCTTCCACTGAACAGTTTTTTTTAAATGTATATAAAACATACCTATGTTGCACATTCTTTATGCAGCATGTAAAGGGTCTAAAATGGCAGCAAGATCAGTTATGGAAATTTTACAGCAAACCACTTAAGCTTAATAATGCCCCTAATTGTATTTATTAGTCCAGGTGCCATGAAAATGTCTTCTGTAGGTAAGGCAGAGAAGCTTCCCTAATTATGCCCCAAGGAGTTACTAAACTGCACCCTTTGACGTAGCTATATATCACAATTAAATTTATTCCTGAAAGAAATCCATGAAAGATAAAAAGGAACTATATGCACAAAGGTAAATATCAGCTATTTTTATAGTACTCAAAATTGAAAACTGTCTGTCCTTTTAATGGAGGATGGTGGAACATGTTATGGTACATGAATAAAATGGAATTTTGTTGTCCCACAAGAAATGATGAAATGGACAGTTTCAGAGGAAATTGGAAAGACCCCTATGAACTTATGCAGAAGGAAATCAACAAAACTAGGTGAATAATTTATACAATGAAAACATTATAGATAAAAGCTACTTTGAAAGACTTCAGAAACCTGGTTAATGCAATATAATAAATGATTTGTCCAAAGGATTAAAGATGAAACAATTCTTCAAAAGCGGTGATGAACTTGAAATTCAGAGAGACACATCTATTTTCCTGCATGGCTAATGTGGGGATTTGTTTTGATGGACTATTTATGTTTATGAAGATTTTATTTTTCCTTTGTTGCACAATTGGGGGGAGGGGATACAGTGGGACAGAAGGAATTTAAATTTATATAAAAATAATTTTTAAAAAATAAATCTATCCCTATAGTTCAAATGCATATAAAAATGTGAGACACTGGATTTGTGGAAATGTTAATATAAGAGAAATTAGAACCATGTGACATATATAGTTAGAGTGTCCTACCCATGACCCAGTATGGTTCTGGATGACCTTCCAGACTGAGTCAGAGGGTAGGAAGATGGGTGCCATCTCATCTTCCCTAAGGTACTCAACCTCAGGGTTTGTCTCCAACAAAATCTTACCCTCATCACTTTACCAATTATCACCCAACACTCGTCCATTCTAACCAACTACTAGTGGCTTCCAAATCAAGTGTAACTTTCCAACTTCTCTCCTACTCTAGATATTGGCCATTCAGGATGATTATAACCCAACTTCAATCTAGGCTCCCACACCAGCATAAGCATATTCCTTCTAGTTTATCTCATGACTCTGGCAGGTGCACCTCAGGAAGTTCCACATGCCTGGGAAGTTGCTAGTAAGACACCTCTTACTACCATTTTGGTTTGAGGTGGGACAATGTGTATATCCAGATGAAGTACTGTAAGCTATTTGATCTTCAATGGGACAGGTAGTGTTCATAGTGATGTAGTCCTGGGTGAATAAAAGTAAGCCTTTGATAAGCTATTTCCGTCACAAATGACACTATAAAAATGAGGGCTGCTTCTGTTACGTGGAATCTCATGAATTGCAAGATAAATTCTCTATATTTCTATATTAAAAGGTTTTGGGGTTAAGTGACTTGCCCAAGGTCACACAACTAGTGCATCAAGTGTCTGAGTTCACATTTGAACTCAGCTCCACCTGACTCCAGGGCCAGTGCTCTACTCACTGCGCCACCTATGTCAAAAGTTTTGTTAGAGATACTGGGGCCATTAGAACCATGGAATGTTAGTACTGGAGAACCTAACTTGGACTTGGAGATGATCATGTCCAATTCCCCTCATTTTACATGTAAGGAAAAAGAGGTAGATAGAAATGAAGTAACTTGTCACATTGGAGTAACAGAACCCTGTTTTTCATTTCTTTCACTCATAAAACTTCTAGAAAGGGTTATCAGTACTCACTCACCTTACTACAACCTCTTCAAATGTGGCTATTTGGCATTAGGAAATAGAGATGATGTTCAAAAGATATCATTTAAAATGTACTTGGACCTGTCGCTCCACAAATCATTCCAAAGTCTCATTGGAGCCTATGTCTTTCTTCACGGTCACATTCTCCACTAAAGAACAGAAGAGTTAATGGATTGACGTTTTTTCTCATAGTCACAGATTTTAAAAAATATATCTTAGTTTTAGTCACACCTTTTGTTTTTATTTTACATCCATTTCCAGATATATTCCACTCACTCCCTTTCCTCCCCAACGAGCCATCCCTTGGAAGAGTAAGAAAGGACAAAAAAAAATTTATGTGAGCAAAACTAACCAACCCATTGCCAGGACCTCTCGGTCTAGGCAATGTTCCACACCCACACCACTGCTCTACCTCTGGAATGAATGGTAAGATTCATTTTCTTAACTCTTATCCACAGGACCAAACAAGATAATTATAATTCAACAGCATTTGGGTTGGATTTTTGTCATATTTTGTTTTTCATTTACATCGGCAAAGTCCCTTTTGCACGTGTTTTTCTTGCTTCTGCTTAATTCACTCTGTTTTTGATCGTGTCACAAAAGTCTTTCCATACTTCCTTGTATTTTGTTAGAAATGTCATTAGTGGGCTCAGTAGAAGAATCATAAATCGCTAGGCTTAGAGTTAGGAAGACCTGAGTTCAAATTTGACTTCGACACTCACTAGCTGTGTGACCCTGGATAAGTCACTTAACTTCTATTTGCTTTAATCCACTGGAGAAGGAAATGGCAAACCATTCCAGTATCTTTGCCAAGAAAACCTCAGACAGGGTCACAAAGAGTCAGATACAACCACAGATTGAACAACACAGAATAATAGAATCTTAAACCTGCAAGTATCTCCTTTTTCAAGCTTGTGTTTTTGTTTTTTATAATCCATTCCACCATGCTTTCTTAGCTTCCTAATCTTAATGCCTTCTCTCTGAGATTATCTCTAATTAATCCTATCTATATCTTGTTTATATAGTTATTTACATGTGGTCCCCCCATTAAAACTGTAAGCAACTTGAAGGCAGAGACTGTCTTTTGCCTTTCTTTGTATCCTCAGGATATAGCACAGCCCCTTGCACATAGTAGTTGGTTAATACATGTTTAGTGATCTATTGACCTTTATCTTTAACAACTCATCTAATTAAATAGCAAAATGTGAACAAAAAGACTTGTATTAAGTGAAAGTTAAGCAAATAAAAATAAACAAGTTAAGCAATTAATCCTGAAACTATATATAACTGATAGCCAATAATTTCTATTAGAACAAAAAAGTCCATCATCATTGTATATAATAGGCAATATAGCCATGTCAAAAGGGATATACCATTAGTCCTTGTTTGCACTAGAATAATTCAATAAAGTTGGCCCTAAACAAAGGTGGGGAGGAAGGATTCCCTTAGTTCAGTAGCACATCTATAAGGTACGACATAGATGTGAAGAAAACCAATGTCTTTGGGAGTACTAAGTCTATGAGAAGTGAAAAAAAATCTATACTTAAACATGAGCTCCCAGGTCATGGAAAATCTCAGAAGTTAACACAGCTAAAGCCCTTAGGTCAATTTAGAACAGATCCATTTAAAATGTACTTGAATCCTAAGGATTGGAAAATAGAAATCAGTTAATACTGATCGAAGTTCATAAAAAAGACAGCTTAGAAGGTGATACAAAAAGGCTTTTTCTTTTTCTGAAATATTAAGTTTTCCTCAAAAATTTTAAAACAATTCTTACTCTTTCTAAAGTACATGTATTAAAATATTGCCTCAACCCCATTACAACTTGCTGAAATAGCACACAGAAAAGTCCCATTAATAGCTTATTTAGTAAGAAAGATTTTTTGTGGTTAAGTGCAAAATATTAACCATTTTTTCAAATTAAACAAATGATTCTTTTGAAAATTACACATAAACTTTACTGCAAAGAACTGACATAAAATTACCTGTAAAGTTCTACCAATCATAGACATTTAATGTGTGTCTACGAGCTCCTTCCCATACATGCATGTGTTTAAAAGAAGTGTACTATCTGAGAGTTTAAGACCTTTCCCGCCTTTACATTTTCCCAGAACACACAAACCAAAAGAAGAGGACAAAAAACATGTTGAAGACTAGACTAAATGCCAAGCTGAACCTGAAGAAATCTGCGGTGTCTTAGGAGGGAAAGTAGTGAATATAATGGACAACCAGTCAGTCAACATGTATTTATTGAGCCTTTACTATTTGCCAACCAAATATTAATTTCTCATTATCGGCATAAAAACTGAATTTACAGAAGTTCAACTAAATTTGGTATTCTTTTTCTTTTGGGCAGGGCAATTGGAGTTAAGCGACTCGCCCAAGGTCACACAGCTAGTACATGTGTCAAGTGTCTGAAGCCAAGTTTGAAGTCAGGTCCTCCTGACCCCAGGGCTGGTGCTCTACTCACTGTACCACCTAGCTGCTCCCTAAATTTGGTATTCTTGAGTAACTAGCATTGTATTACATAACAATATTTTTCTAGTCTTTTATTATTAGAGGTCTATAAACTTTAAAATTCCAAATGTTATAATTTAAGCCGAGCCTCAAAAAAAGAGAAAGGGCTGTAGAGCTTATTAATATAGAAGAGATTTTGACATTAAAGAAACAATTTGGCACTTCTGGTACTTAAAGACATAAGGTGAAGAGGGAAGTTAAGAAATGGAAAGAGGGAGGAACTTAATGAAAAAAGTAATAGATAAAACTGAAATATCTGACAGGTTTTAAAATGAAAGCTGAATTCTTATCACTCGTGTTTAATGATTAAATGTTTTAAGAAAAAGTCTAGTGGGTTTTGCCAATTACCTAGGATTTTTTTATCCTTAAAGTTAGAAAAATATTTTTTGAAGTAACCTTTCAAACTTGCCTCACCACTCCCCTTCTTTACACACAAGAAAAGAAGCGAGGTTGAAATTAATCAACTTGCTCAAATCATAGCTAACTAGGTCACGTTGAGGCCAGGATTGAGAGTTGAACCTTCCTGGTTTTAGACCTCAGAACACTGTCTGGTTCTATTTTCAAATACTGGTTAGTCTGGGAGAGAGGACATTGCCATGCACTTGAACAATGAAAGAGTCCTCAAAAAACAAGTCTCTAGTAGGCATCCCCAAGGCATCAATATCTGGTTAGTTACATCTTACTAAAGGAAATGTCAGGGTTTTGTTTTATCCCCCCAGTATTTATATGTTTGCTAGGGCAGTAAGGTGGCACCATGGATAGAGTGCTGAGCCTGGACTCAGGAATTCTCATCTTCCTGAATTCAAATTTAGCCTCAGACACTTACTAGCCATGTGACCTTGGGGAAGTCATTTAACCCTGTTTGCCTCAGTTTCTTTTTCTGTAAAATGAGCTGGAGAAGGAAATGGCAAACCACTGCAGTCTCTTTGCCAAGGAAACCCCAAATGGAGTCACGAAGAGTCAAACAGACTGAAAACAACTGAACAACAACATGTTAGCTAACATCTACAAATGGTTTAATGTTCAAAAAAAATCAGCAAATTAGTAGGCTCTTCTTGTTCTCCCATTTCTAATTTTCTGTGTTTTGTTTATTGACACATATTTTTCTTTATGTTTTATAAAAATATGTCCTATGGGTAAAGTTTCTGCCCTTGTAAGTAACGTGCCAAATGATTAGGAAGCTGCAGAATTTTGAGGTAGAAACAAACATGTGTGGCCCTGTCCACAAATGATAAAGGAAGCCAGCAACTGTGGTTCTGCCTAGAAATAGTAAAACATTGAGAACATTGGTGGACAAATGAGACACACCTTGTTGTGGAGACACCAAAAGGTAGATGAATGCAAAAGAATCTTTAGAGATAATGGTGAGTCATGGAATGTTTGCCATGGTAAGATCAAGTGAGAAGTTAGTTTAGTGGGGAGAAAATCAGTAAAGACTCCCAAGGCAAAGATCAGTATCTTGGGTACAAACGTTCTCTCCTTGGTTAATTATTGTGATGGTTTTGGTGAAGGGTGGGGGAAGGTGAACAGTGTGGTTCAAAAAACTGGTATCAATCTGGGTTGTGTTTTGTGTTGCTACCAAATCAAATATAATTTACATATACAACATAAATTAAATCAGGAAGCAAGTAATGACCCAGCTCTAATATCAAGTCTAGTTGAATGCTTCTGCCTGAAGTCTATCAGTGGAATTTGTCTCTGTTCTGATTCAGACAAGGTAACCTAGCATACAGTTCATTCAACATATGAAAAATGGAATCTCTTGAGCCTGGCAAGGTGATTAAAAAAACACAACTGTGGATTAAGGGACAGGATGAAATAATAATAAAGATAAAAAATATTGGGCCTTGAAGTTCAAACTCAATATGAACCACCAAGATAATCAACTAATAATAGCTTGTTTTTGCTTTCTTTTTACATATAGAACATGGTTTTTTAAAAACAGAATAGAGTAGCACATGGCAAAATTTGTCACCTCTCAAAGGTGAAGAAGATTTTTTGCCTCGAAAATAAACATATATTCTTGACCCAAGAATAATGTCATTATGCGTCTTATTCAATTTCCTCCAAAAAATGGCATGAAAGCAAAACAGCAAGAAAACCCAAACCATGATGACAGTGTTCTAAAAAAATTAACTACATTTTAAATCAAAGATAAAGCCGTAAATGCATGATACATAAATTCAAAATATTCTCTTTGTACTTTTATACTTTGTTCTCTTGTTATCATACAAAGAAATATTAGAGTGATATTAGGTTTTTATCTACTGAAGTCATTTAATGGGAAAATCTACTTGGGAATTTAGCATAAAATATACATATGTTAGTGTTGAAACACAGTAAATATGTAAATAAAATGGAGCTATGGCTATAGTAATGCATGAACTTGAAAGACCACATGCTACAGCAGAAAAAGAACTGAACTTGGTATAAGGAAGGACCAAGTTCAAATCCAGCCTTAGTGCTTACTAGCTGGCAAGTCATTTAGCTGCTCAGTGCCTCAATTTCTCCATATGTAAAATGAGATTTTACTCTGGCCTTTGAAGTCCTTTCCAGCTCTAAATCTATGCTCCTGTGACCTCCCATACCCTGTTTGAAGCCATGCAATCCAACTTCTATCCCTATCATTCAACTATACCTGTTCCCTCCAAGGTTATCAATAACTGCTTTATTGCTTAATCAAATGACCTCTTCTTAGGCCTCAGTCTTTTTAACCTTTCTGCAGCATTTGACACTAACCCCTCTACATTTGGAAACTCTCTCTTCCCACAGTGTATCTGTTTCAGACACTGAGCTGTCCTGCTTCTTTTCATATATGTCTGACATATCCTTTTCAGTCTCTTTTTTTAAAGACCATCACCCATTTCTTGATTCATAGCATCACCAAGGCTCTGTCATGAGCACTCTCCTGTTCTCTTTACATGCTCTCTCCATGGAAGTCTCCTTGGCTTTCATGGATTCAATGAAGAAGGAGAAAGACAAGGAGGAGGAGGAGGAAAAGGAGAAGGAGGAAGAGGAGGAAGAAAAGGAGAAGGAAGAAAAGGAAGAGGAGGAGGAAGAGGAGGAGGAGGAGAGAAGGAAGAGAGACATCCAACCTTCATCTCTCCTTAGCTCCATTCCGTATCTCCAAGTGGATCCTCCAATGTTATTTCAAATTCACTTTCTTAGCCCCTAAACCTGGCCCCACCTCTTAACTTCTACCTTTATGTCAGACACCACAATTCTTCTAGTCAGTCAGTTTTGCAACCTCAGAGTAATACTCATTTCTTCTCTCTTCTCTATCAGTTGCCAATGTCTTGGTTGCACTTTCAAAAAAATCTCACATTGCTGCCCATTCTCTCTACTTGCACCAAACCACTCCAGTGCAAGTCTTCATCACCTTTTGTCTTGAAGAACCTTCTAATTAGTCTCCTTATATCCAGTGCCACCACTCTAGTCCACCCTCTCCACACACCTACCAAGTTGCTATTCCTAAATCATATCTCTTACCATGATATGCCCTTGCCCAAGAAGGGCTCCCCTATTGCTTCTTTGATAAAAAGTACATTCTCTTCTGCTTGGCATTTGAAGTCCATCACAAACTGGATCTGCCCCATCTTTCCAAGATAATTATATATTGCTTCCCATCTCACTTTTTCATTATCCAAATATTTCCAGTAAACTGAATTTTGCCTCAACCCAAAAAAGGCTATAGGTTAACTAGAAACAGATATAAATGTAATGGTAAGAAAAAAGCTCAACTTCTGCCTAGGTTTTAGGAATTTTCCTAATTGAATCAGAATAATTGTGACTGAACTCAAAACTTTTCATCTGAAATAAACTCCCTAAAGCTAAAGAGGAAGGAACCAAAGTAAACCTTTGGGGTCATTTTATTTATTCTACCCTTATGTTTAAAACAAGCCAGTTAGTATAACAACATGTGAATTGATGCAGAGTGAACAGAGGTAGGAAAGTAATTTCTACAAAGCCAGAATCATTGTAAAAAAGGACAACTTTGAAATTCTTAGGAACTCTGATCAATGCAAAGGCTAATCATGTCTCCAGACACAACCTGGAGAAACATCCATTTTTGGACGTGATCACTGTGTGGGTTAATTTTGCTTGACTATGTTTATTTGTTACTAGAGTTTTCCCTCCTTTTCTCAGTTAAATGAAGAGAGAGGGGAGAGAAAAAGTTATCAGTAATGATGAGAAAAAAAGATCACTGAAATATTTTTAAATGCACAGAAGAGATCAGAAGGAAGCACAGAAAAAAAGGATAGTTTGGAAAGCACAGAATTTATTGTATACTTTAAGAGGGAAAAAGCAAGCAGCATGAAATGAGGATTCACAGTTTAAAATTTTGTTGTCTTTTCTTTCTTGTGGTTTTTCCCTTGTGTTCTGATTCTTCTTTCACAACATGAGTAATGTGGAAATATGTCGAACAGGATTGTACATGTATAGTCTCTATCAGATTGTTTGCTGTCTTGGGGAAGGGGGAGGTGATGGAAGGAGAAAAAAATGGAACTCAAAATCTTGTAAAAGTGAATGTTGAAAACTATCTTTGCATGTAGTTGGAAAAAATAAAACACTAGTAAGTGGAAGGAAAATAATTTACATTTTTTCTGTTCTGCCATGCATATGAAAATGTTCTTTTCAGGGTTAAAGTTCACAATAAAAAATAAAATGTAAAAAATAAAATAATGTATCAAATTTAAGGTACATATAGGTTGGACTATGTCCACTTAATATAAGGATCACATGTTCAAATTCCTTAATATCGCAAACAATATATTTAAAGACCTGTTGAGAGTTTTAAGCCCAATTTAAGAGGCTTCCGGAGGCCTCTATTTATTAAGAATAACTGCCAAGAAGCTAATGTGTATGTTCTTATACCTGCAGATACACTTTTCAGATGCATGACACAGTGAAAAACTATGAATGGTGAGAATGAATGGAAAGGATTTTTACTTCTCTAATTTGTTTAATTAACTAGTGAGCCCGACTTCATAACACATTTGAGTCTGGTTCACATCACCAAGGATGCAACTAAATAAAACACAGCCACATTGTCTCCTAAAGTTCTAAAAGGACATTAAAATAAAATGGTAAGTCCAGTGAAAAATTCAACTGACAGAGACAATTTACCAGAATAAAACTTCTGTTTGGAAGTATAAAGAACTAAATTTACAGGTTGGATAACAATTAAAATTTATGAAGAGGGCACCAGCATTCTCTCAACATTCCATTCTGAAAGAACAATGACAATTATCACATGAGGACTTCGGGTTTGGAGACAGGTTCTAGTACCAAGTATTTCATACTAAATGTTTCAGTCGAGAGCAACGCCTACAGTAGAACTAATGGGTTACAAGTAAGGAATAAACTCTAGGGTATTGAGGCCATTAGTGATTGCTATGGCTTAGAACTAACAGAATGACAGTGAAACATTATTTGAGGTATTACCTTCAATCAATGGCATAACTGTCCCCAATGAATATTTATAGGCTTTTTAAGTCGATTTTCAATCATCTCACAAATAACGCAAAAATTATTCAAAAATCAACTTTATTCACTTATTTTTTGAAACAAAGTAAAGTTCAAAATTACTAGATGGCTGACATAAATGGAAGATAAACATGAAAACTACCCTTTACAGACATAGCGATAATGGTCAGAAACTGAAATCCAAAGGCACCAAATGTAAACTGTGCACAAGCAGAAACTATTTCTGGCTAACCTCTTTTTTAAATTCAATAAATAGTTAAAGAAAAATAGAAGAATTGTTTATAAATTAGGTTCCTAGCAATACAAAACTCAAAAAGTAAAAGACATAGCATCTCAATTATTGTATTAAATCGGATTGGTGATTTTTTTTAAATGTGTAGACATATCAATTAATCAACCCGCTGATCCCTTGTTATGGACATATGGACACATTATGGACAACTATGCTAAGAGCTGGAGGCTGACAGTGAGAAGTAGAAAACAGGACTCTGCCCTACAGGGACAGTGTAGTTGGAAGAGGGAAGAGAACTCAGAAAAAAGCTTTTTTAAGATGAAAAATCAAGGTAGTTTGACATAATGGACCAATCAGGACCACCTGGTTTCAAGTCAGCCCTTGCCACATACTGAGATGTGATGAATGACCCCAAGCAGGTCACCTAATCTCTCAGTGCCCCCAATTAAGTGGCAGAATGATTGCTGAAGGAGTATTTTTATAGAGAGCTCCCCAAACTAATGAAATCACAAAACCAGAGCCATGATAATTAATAATAACAATAATAATACATTTTAAGGAAGGAGAAATCGCCAGTAGAATGGGAGGGCCGGCCTTGGCTTGCTAAATTTATAGACTATAATGAAGTTAATCAAGGTCTTGAAGTTCCAACTCTCATTTGATAGATTCAATTCAACTGATGATCAACATTCCATAAGCACCTAGCAGGCTCAAGAAATCTTGCTTGAGCATGGAGACACAATATTTTTTACATACAGCTCTCTCAGCCCTCAAAAAGCTGGGCCTCCAACTGCCTGCAGGACATGACACATGCAACTGAATTCAAGAATCTTTTTTTTCCTTTTCACACTGAGGTGAAGATGACTAGGAATTTGAGCACATGAAGGAGGGAGCTAATACCAGACCAATGCAAGTGGGCAATGACATAATTTGCTCATAGTGAGTGGGGAGAAAAGATCCACATTCAGAGGAAAATATCCATCTTTTCCCATGCCATGTTACTTGGGGGCCACCAGTGGCAGCAAAAAACTTGTCTGGATGGAACACTGATCTAAACCTACTTTGACAATCCTCACATACTAAAAATGTTTGTTTTATGTCATACTCAGAAAACTAAACAATAGGATACACTTCATATTTGTCCATCACTCTAGAGTTTATAAAGCACTTTCTTATATATCATCTGATCTGACCTTCACAGTACCCTTGTGGGAAGATAACCAGGCGTATTCACTTAGTATGTATAAGTACAAGGAATGAATTTATCCCTTTTCTCAAGGAGCTTAAGCATTTCCTATATTAATTATCAATCAACAAACATTTATTAAGGGCCTAATATTTAAATATATGGGGTACTGTATTCAAAAGTGAAATATGTCCAGCTTTCCAGGGAGCTTACAATTGATCCTGGAAGAGAGAGTTTAAAGAGATTTCATATGAATACATTAAAAATTCATTATTTTAACTGCACAGAAGATTTGATCGTTCTAGTTCATACATGATTACAGAAACATCTATTTGGTGTTGTAAATTACTCAATAGACATAGAGTTCAAAATGAAGAAACTGAGAGGTCCAGAGAGTTTAACTGACTTACCTCAAGTCACACAGGTAATAAAATGGTAGTCAGGATTTGAACCTAAGGACCTTAACTCCAAATTCAGCAGTTCATTTTACTGAACCATAGACATGCTTACTTGTTAAATCTCTTAGATTAACAAAAGTAGTCAGGCCACTTTATCTGTATTTTTGAGAAATTAGGCATGATTCATTCCAAAGTACCTGATGTTTACATTTGGAATCAGCATTTATTTCACAGTCATGAACACGGTCCACTCACCTGAATCTGCAGAAATGCTTTCAATCTCTAAGCTTTCTGCCCTGAGGGTTTCTAGCAAATATAGTCAAACTTCAGCCACCAAAGACTCCAGGAAATCCAAAGACTATGTGAAACCAACACAGCGACTTTGGCTTTCATTAACATCTCCATCCACTGAAATACAGCCCAAATAAAAGAGTCTTATCTTTAATGATAATTAAAACATGATCAGCTATACCTTGGTTAATTTACTAAAGACCATCAATTTCTACTTTCTCTCTACATTTGGAACATTCTCTCTTTCCCCAATAAAGCATTAAGGAGGTTCCCAGTTTAGGGAGGGTAGAACCTTCTTGCAATTAGAAAGGGACAGCTTCATTCTGTGGGTGGAATTGGAGATCAAATGACCAGAATTTAACTAGTTACAGATGAAAGCCACCAAATCTGTCATGATCTCCATGCAAATCATGAACTATTCCCTGGAGCTCCAGAAGATGAAGAAGCTATTTCACTGAAAGAAATGGGAAGGTTTTACTTTAAGAGTCTGACTATTTCCCTGCAATTATTTCTAGACTATTAAGGAATTTGCAAACACCTGGGTCAAGAAACTGAAGCACTGTCCTTTTCCTCACTTCTAACACTAATTTTTCATGGAATCAACATTTGGCTGAACTATGTACTGAAGATCAGAAATACTTTCAAGTCACCACATCCTCTCTCTTCAATATTTATCATCTTTTCTGCACCTGGTTTAGGATTCTGCTGCAAAATCTCCAGAGAACACTGATGTCAGCTTCCACTACAGAAGTACACCATATGAGGGGCAGAAATGCTCTCTTTTTTATGTTCTGAAAATAGGTGTACGAGAAATCACTCATGTCTATGTTATTTTGAATGTGTGCATAACATCATATTTCTGAGAATATTTCTTAATTGTGAATTGATAAGATTTTGTGCTTTACAGCCTTATATATACAACACTAACCATAGTTAAATCTTCCTTCCAGACAAAACTTTTTATATAGTGCTAAAAATCGATATTAATTATATATATTATATTCTTTTCATCACAATTATTTAATGATCATAATGGGGCACAGAGGACTTATTAATTTCATTAGTTTTATAAACACAAATAAAAAAAACAGCACTCCATTATAAATTAATCACACTGAAATTCTACCATAAAGCACAATTTCCTTAAAGTTAGAAAACTTCAGAGTTTCAAGAGGAAATTCTGTCTTAAAAAGTTTCCAGATTAAAACACCTCTCAGTTTTAACCTACTTTAGAGAGTCTAGTGAGAGCACATTTTAGCTATTTTTATAATGTATACATCTTTTTAAAACACAAGCACCTAAATTATTTCCAGATCTGCCTACGTCTAAAAGTTATCACATTAAAATAACATGGTTACAGCAACATGAAGTATGTTGAAATCCTTATCAATTAACATAACAGCTTCAGAGAGAAAGATAACCCATTCCTTAGAGGAGAAGGAAAAAGAACCGTATAACAAAAACTTTAGTATTTGTTCTCTTGGATCTAATTTCATCTGTGAATAATTAGAATTTAAGCTGATTTTAGGAGGGGGAAAAATCTCTTGAGAGATAGAATTCCTGTGTTTTTCACTTTGATAAAGTGAAAAATGAGGAAAATGAGAAAGTTACAAAGTTCAGTAGAAAAAATGAACAATGCAGAGGACTTTCCCTTTCTGTGTGAGGTCAGTACAAACAAGATCAAAGTGGGTAGTTTACCCCTTTCATAAAAACCTATAACTTTTATATTTTGATTCAGACTAACCCTTGCTCCCAATATTTCCATAATCCAGCACAGAAGTGGGGAACCTGCAGCCTCGAGGCCACATGTGGCCCTTTAAGTTCTCAAATGCAGCCCTTTGACATATTCCAAATGTGAAGTTTTGGATTAAATCAAAGGGCTGCACTTGAGGACCTAGAGGGCCACATGTGGCCTCGAGGCTGATTTGTTCTGTGAAGTTTGGATTCAGTCAAAGGGTCACACTTGAGGACCTAAAGGGCCACATGTGGCCTTGAGGCTGCAGGTTCCTCATCCCTGAACTAGCATTTTCAGCTTCACCACCACCAACTATAACCAAAGAAAATGTAGAGATCAATAACTGAAGGCATTTTTAAAATGCTAAACAGCATTTTATTCATGCAATGTCTTCCCTTAGAACTGTTTCACTTCATACCTTCAGGTGACTATTATTAGATCCGGAGGCCTAAGATCCCTCAATTTCAAACAGAAGTTAAACTGATTACTTCACTGTCAATCAGAAACAAGAGTAATTTTTTTCCTTTCATTTTATTTTATTTATTTTAAACAAAGTTGTTGTGGCTAAAAGGAGCAACACTAAAAGAATCCTGAGACTTAAGGCCTCTGTTTATGCAGAGGTCAGCAAGCATCAGCAGTGACAGCAGAATAAGCTTCCTATTCTTACTGACAACTGGCACCAAGAGAAGCAGGGAGGGCATTTCTCCTCTCCTTCCCTTCAAATTCGAAGTAGCTCAGAGAAGGTGAGTGCTAGCTTTCTCGGCTCTCTGGCTTTTTCATTTGTTTGTTCTCTTCTGTTTTGTTGGGGTTTTCGTTTGTGTTTTTGTGACGTTCAAACAGTTCTGGTTAAGTATCTGGTCATATTTTTCATATTTTTTTGTACGTTAGAGCACAAAATTGGGTTAAATTCACTTGCTTTCTGTAGCAGGCATAAGGACCCGGTCAAGTTTAGCATTCTCTCAATTACAGAATCATGTTTATGAGACAGATGATGGGTTAGTGGATACAGCGCTGTATCTGGAGTCAGAAGACCTGAGTTCAAATGTGATCTCAGATATTTCCTAACTGTGTGACTCTGGGCAAATCATTTAATCTTTGTCTGACTCCATTTCCTCAGGGATAAAATGGGAATAATAACCCCTTCCAGGGTTGTGGTTTAGGTCAAATGACATAATATTTATAATACCCTTTCATTCATTTATATATATATATATATGCATGCATGTATACACACATACATACATACACACGTGTGTATATGTGTGTCTGTGCATATACACACACATATATACATATACACATGTGTACTGTATGTCTATACATACATATATATCTTTTAAAAAGCTATATAAACGCTATCACCATCATCATCACTTGTTATGAGGCTAAAAGAAACAATGTGAAAGGAATTGAGGTAGGAAGGCATTTATATAGTGTCTACTATGTGCCAAGTGCTAAACACTTTGTGTAGGGGATGGAGGGTTGGCTTCAAGGTGGGGAAGTCCTGTCTGTGACACATATTGGCTGTTACTCTGTGGAAGACACTTAACCTCTCAGTTCCCCTCTTTTTCCTGCCCCACCCCCAGGCCTGCTTTAAGACTAAATTTCTGAGCAGGAGTCTATCTACACTGGTAGAGGGAGTTTTCTCATTTAGGAGTTCCTTACCCCACTGAAATTGTAGGTCTGGACCAAAACAACAACACAAAAACAACAAAACCTTACCAGGTCATAGAGTCTACTGCCTCTACTCTACTCAATTATTATGAAGCAGCTTAATATATTGAAGAAAGTATCTTCAGTGGCTCCCCATTTCCCAGGAAAGAAAACCTCCACATCTGGACACGCAGCTCCTTCCACAATCTGGATCCCATCACCCTGTCCAGCCTTATCTCACACTAGTCTCATTCACAGTCTAGATTCCCGCCAAAATGGTCAAGAATCCAACCTGCTTTTTTTTTTTATCTTACCTTGTCTTTTCACCTGACCTTTACTCATACCATCCCCCATGCTTAAAATGGCCTGCTCCATTCTGTTCCCTACACACTTTCAGCCCTTTCTTCCCTTTACGGCCCAACCTCGTCTGTGAAGACTTAACAAGCATTCTCTCCCACTAACTGAGCATACTCCTTTCCTCTTCAGTTTTCTTGGGACACTTTGCCTTTACTTCCCTTTTGTAATTATCTTACTCCTCTTCATTATACAGTTATTCATGCACTTCATATTCCCCTCACTGTATTCAAAGTTACTTGAGAGCAAGGCCTGTATCATTCTTATCTTTTTGGCCCCAACACCTAGCATGGTACCTTACAATTCAATAAGAAATTCTTAAATACCTACTGTGTGCCAACCTCTGTGCTAGGCACTAGGCATAAAAGAAAAGAAATGAAACAATCCCTGCCCTCAATGATATTACCTTTTATGAAGGAGCAACAACTTGTCCATGGAAATTTAAATACAATATATATACACAATATAGTTTCTAGAGGGAGGGCACAAGAGTAAGGTGAAGGGCAGTTTGTTAACAATAGAATGGGGGGGGAGTAGCTAGATGGCACAGTGAGTAGAGCACAGGCCATGGAGTCAGGAGGACCTGAGTTCAAATCTGACCTCAGACACTTGACACACTTACTAGCTGTGTGACCTTGGGCAAGTCACTTAACCCCAATTGCCCTGCCTTTCCCTCTCCACAAAAAAAAACAACAGAACAGGGGTTCCAAAGGGCACAATGGAAAGGTAGGGTACAATTCCATAAGGACAGAGTAGGGATAGGAGTGACAAGGAAAGGTATGAAGCAGGTAATGGTAACCATGGAAGGGAGCTTCAGAATGGGCAGTCTATTGCCCCGAGTCACTGGAATCAAAGAGCAGTATATTGTCAGGGCTGTTGTGACATTACAGTAACAACTGTATTTTGAAATACAGACTAAGAGGTACTAAAAAGTAAGAGACAGGGTTGGAAGGAGCACCCATGTGGTTGCAGAGCATTGTTCCTTCTTGATAGTCAAGTCAGGAATTGGTGGTGTCCTGGGGTCTGACTGGAGAGGTGGATCATGTCTGTCTCTGCCAGGCAGAGATGGCATCAGGGAAAATTTGAATCCCACAGTACAACTTTTACAAATATTTATGGTGTGGCCATATGTTTTATTACTGAATTAAAACTGAAACAAGGTATGAAAAATTTATATATGCCTTAGGGGAAAAAATCTATATATTATTTAATCATTATTTAAAAAAACTCCTTACTTGTCCTAGAGAAAAATTGGATTATTTATCATTTTACATGACTGCGGAGAAGATGAGCAAATGGCATTACTGAGGATTCTTAGTTGCCAGAGAAGGAAGTAGGAGCAGTTATCCATGAAGGAGAAAACATATAGACAGCCCGAGGGATCCATTTGGTTCCCATCCCCTGCCCCAAGACACTAAAGACGCAGGATGAAGGCCTCTTTCCCACAGAGTAGATTCTCTAAGGAGGATTTATGGGACCAAATGGACACAATCTGCACAGGGTAAAACCCTGCTATCAGGGGAACAATTACACACACTGATGGAATAATGGCTCTATCAAAGCATCAAAGACTAGGGAAATGCAGCCTACAAGTATATGAATGAATAGCTTATGAGCTCCTCTCCCAGGAATACAAAAAATCAAATCTTGATCACAAAATGCAACAACATCACCCAACTTTTCTTTATAATTCTTATGTCAAATTAAAAAGTAGTCAGAGCCTCATTAGTCACTAGGGAAGAATCAAATGCAGGACAATTCATCTTTTACGCACATTTCTCCCTCTACCACACCAAGAAATTTAACTACTGGAGTACAAAAAGAAACTTGTTACAAAGTAACTCATAAGACAGTCTGATATCAGATGCTATTATATTAGTGTATCTAAAGTCTAAGAATATTAAAATACCATTCTTATTTCTTTGTCCTAGCACACAGAAAATTAATTATAACTGTATAGCCTTGAAGACAAGTAAAAAGTTGGTTTGGACCTTAATTTTAATACATTCAGGTCAACTAAGATGTTTATGCCAAGTAACACAAGAAAGAAACAATAGCTTTTATTTAGCCAGGATTTATATAGTACTTCAAGATTTTCAAAGCACATTACAGACATCTTATTTGATCCCCAAAGCAACCATGAGAGGTAGGTGCAATTATTATCTTCATTCTACAGATGAGAAAACTGAGACAGACAGAAGTTAGTGATTGATCTGCCTAGGGTCACATAGTTACTAAATGTCTCAGGCCAGGTGGGGCTCAGGTTTTCCTGACTCCAAATCCAGTGTTCTGCTCTATCCACTGTGCTACCTAGCTTCCTTCAAAGTTTCTCCTCAGCTGCTTTTCTACATTTCTCCTCCAATCATCAGCTTACATGGATGCTGGGGCCTTAAGATCAATGAACACGTTGAAAATAGTATAGACTGGTGCTAATTTAGGGCCGTAAAGACTACCACTGCATATCCAGGAGAATGCTTAATCCTAAGTGAGACTCCACTCCAATGACTGGTTTAAAAAAATTATGATACATAATTATCTTCCTAGTGATCCCAATTTAGAACTGCAGTTTTTCCAATTTTTAAAATGATTAATTTGTAAGGTCATAAATTTAGAGTTGAAAAGGATGTTTGAAGCCCTATGTCCTCTCATTTTACAGTCAGAGAACTGAAGGAAATTAAATGTCCCACCCAAAGCCACAAGCTCCAGATCAAGTCCCCAGATTTCAAATTCAGAATCAATCGATCAATAAGCGTATCTTAAGCAGCTCCTATGGGTCTGGCACCTTACTAGATACTAGAACACAAAGACAAAAAAGCAACTGTTCAAGCCCCTTAAAGAGTTTACATTCAACTAGGATGCCCTCCATTCTACCACGCTGCCTCCAGTATTTTTTGGTTTTATATTTCAAACTAAAGAACACAGATGTATGGAAATATTATCCTTAAAACCATGAATAACTCAAAATGGCTCAATTCAATTACCTTGGTTTTTCATCTCAAAGCAAATATACAAACTAATCTGTCTAGGAATTAAACTTCACTAAAGAGATTCAAACTCATTTCTGGTCATCAGTATCCACTCAGACCCATAGCATACATAAGAAGGTATTTTAAAAATTGAATTAAATTTATTGGCCATAGTAAAAAAAAAGTCCGAAGCTTTTGAAAGACTTAACCTCAAGACTACTGTCTTACAATTTTTCTGGGCATCAAAGCTGCATACTTCTCCTCCTTTAAATTACAGATCAAAAGTTCAATCTTTGTATCTACTCATTTTCTTCAAAAAAGCTATTCTGAACTTCATACCACCCAATGTTGTTCTGCCTGTCTATATTCCAAAAGTTTTCAATGTAGCGGAATTCCACACATGGTCCCCATAACCTTGAAGAAATCCTCTTTCCAGATGAGTTCCTAAGAACAGAACTATGCTTCTTCGAAGAGGCCAAGCTATTTATAAAAACGATAATAATCCCCAAGGGCAGATCAATTGGTCAGTACATAATTACTCTCTATATAGACTAATAGCTGTTCTACCCTCCCCTTTGTTTAAAATGGGGACAATACATACGATGATGATCAAAAATAAGACAGATGGAAGGGGATAACGTCAAGCCTGCTTGCCATTCAAAGAAGATTGCTGTTGAATAATTCTCAAAATGCTGTCGAGCCTGCTAGTTGCCTACTGAGTTGGCATGTGGATGGAAATCCACGAGGAAGCTAAAGAAATTTCAGTGCTGTGGTTGCTGCCTGGAATAAAAACTGTATCATTTTAAAAATGAAAATGGGTTAATAGACTACTAAAAGTGTAATGCCAAATGAAGTAGTTGGAAGAGCATGGCACAGGAAAATGAATACCACTGGTGGGAGACATCATGGGGGAAGCCTGTGGGTGTTTCCCTAGACCATGAGTTACTTGCTATTTGCCTAGTCTAGCTTCTCCATTATCCAATCTAATGCCCTGGAATGTACTGCTCTTCTGCCTAGATAATGGAATGGCTCCCCATTTCCACCAAGCTAGGATCTACTAAAGATTAGACTACTGAACTAGATCCAGCCTAAGACCAGAACTTCAGATACTGCCAGGTCTTAACCAAGAACCTGAGGCACAGAAATTACATACCTGACACCAAGATCCAGCTCAGAACCAATGGTTCAAGTGCCAAACATTTGCTTCAATGACCTAGTCCAAAGATCTAGACACCCGATCTTATCCTCAGGACCACATTCACAAATAGGGCCCAGGGTTCATCTTCTTCCCTACAGTTTAAAAGATAATTTACCAGGTCATAGCCCTAACCAAAAAGTACTTCTTATTCTCATCCTAAGGCTACTAAACTTCCATCCATTTCTCTCCTAATCTCCTAATCCCCCCAAATGCTAATGTGAAAATCATACCCACCACTGACTCTCCTCCTTCTCTATTGTGGCTCTACCCCTCCAATGTCCAATCGCTTCTTTATGCCCTCTGAAGCCCTCTTATTGCTAACAAAATTTCTTATTATCTTAGCCACAGATTAACAACCTACTGCCCAACAGCCAAATTCAGTTTGACTCCAGTTTTTTACATATTTAAATGTAATACAAGTTTTCTTTTAAAATGTAAAAACATTCTTAGTTTGGATAAAAATAGATGCTGGGACTGGAATGCCCCTCAGCTGTAGTTTGCTGACCCACTAAAACCTTTTTCCATCCTGAATGCCTAGAGTCACCTAATATTCTTTAGGAAAGCATGAGAATTGGATCATAAGATCATAGATTTAGAGCTGAAAGAGCCTCAGAGTCCCCCTCATTTTAGAGATGAATAAACTGAGGCACAGCAGGGTATGTGAAATGCCCAATGTCAGAAAGGTACTCAGCATTAAAAGTGGGGTTTGCACCTAAATCTACCTGTCACTCCTCTTGCTACCTGACCACCCTACCTCCATGAAACCTCATTCTCCTTTGAAGACATTGAATACATGGCCATCTTTCCAGTACTAAATGTACCTTCTCTCCCTCCAATATATTTGATCAGGAAGAGGAATAGACATACTTCTTGTTCCCTACTCTCTCTTCCAGGCTGCTGTATCACTCAACAAACTCTCTTTTGAAGTGACCTTCATCTCTCAGTGCTATCACTCCTTCTTAGGCTTCACACTTTCTTCACTTCCCACTTTCAACTATCTAAGGAAATAGTGCAACTGTACAAACTTCTTTACACTCAAATCTGTTTACTCCCTGGTCCTACCACCATTCATGGGTCTTACCCCTACTCCTTCCTCAGCTTTTCAACACAGAATCTCTAAATTCCTTTACGGTCAACTCAAGTTCTACCTCCTTAAAGAGTACTATTCTCATTCTTCCAGGTACTAGGGCATTATTGTCTAGAAATTATTTTGATTTGTTTTCTATGTGTGTACATGTTACTTCTAATACAATGTACTCACTGTCTATATCTTGGGAACAAAGCATAGTGGTTGGCACATTTATTAAGTGCCTGCACTTAATACCACCCTTGAAACTATACACACACACACATATATAGATCGATAGATATAGATATATATAGCTATCTTGAAGAAAGAGAATTAAGTATCATAGAGTCTATTTCAACCAGGGCAGATGGTTTATGCAGATGCGAAAGGTTGGGGAGGGCAGGAACAGATTAAGGTAAATATCCCAGTTTAACCAGAGTGTAGAATTTATGAATAGGTGATTAAGTCATATAAAATAAAGATAAGAAGACAGGACTTGGAATGTCAGGTCTCAGAATTTGTCTTTTATTTGGCAGGCAATGCAGAACCTCTAAAGCTTTATGATCAGAGGAGTGACATCACATGTTCCCATTAGGAAGATTAGGGCACCAATGTTTTAAATGGTAGGTTAGGGAAGGAAGAAACTGGTGGCAGAGAGACAAGTTCGGAAGCTATTACAATTGTGTAGGCAAGAGACAATTAGGTAGCAAGGTAGGGTGTAGGCAGTAAGTCAGATATGAGATTGTAATGGTAAAACTGCCAGAATTTGATTGTGAGGCAGCACATTTTGGTATATCACTGGTTTATTTGCTGTGCAAAAAAAATCAAACTTCATAACTTCTGTGATTATTCTTACTTAAATGAAAAGAGAAAGAAAAAATAATCCATTTAGAAGAGAAAGTAATTTCATTACTATATAGAATTCCCAAGTAAAGAAACTCTCGGTACTAATCTAAGTTGGTGCCTTCTCTACAATCTAGAGTTGCTGCCCCACAGAAGTGAGAAGTTGAGTGAGTGGACTAGCCAGTAGCTATGGGGTGGTGACATCTGAACCCAGATTATGCTGGCTTCAAAGTTCTCTTTCTAGTACATCATGCTGTCTCTCTAACGCCAAGGAACTACTGGTATTTTAGCATGTTTACATAGGCTTTCAGAAGAATTCCTCATGCCAACTATTTGTATGTATTATTTATGTATGTATTATGCTAGGTGTGAGGACACAACAAAAAGAAACAATCCTCAATAAGCTTGCATTCTTTTGGAGGAAGGTAGAGAAACAATATGTACACAGGTAAGAAAATACAATATACACACATGCACATACACACACACAGGAGAGAGGTCATGGGCAAAGACAAATATTCAATAGTTATTTGTGTCAAAGTAATGATTAAAAACCATGCCAGTTGATACAAATCACCAAATGAGAGCTTATAGAAAGAAAAGGTAGACAAGGACAGAACTTGGAGAATATCTTCATTTGAAAGGAGGAGGAGATAGATTAAAAGAAACCAACAGAAGAATGAAAAAAGTTATGGACGAAGAAGGAAGAGAGCCAGGAAAGTGTCCTATCTCAGAATGTAAGGAAAGAGAGAATACCAAGAAGGAGAAATTATCAGTAACAATTGCCATGGAGAGATAAAGGAAAATGAGTACTGAAAAGAAGGTCTATTATATTTAGTGACAGAGGTCATTCGGCATTCTGGTAAAGGATATAGAATGTCAGTACAATTGAGGACCCTTTTTAAATTGCAAATATCTTCAGAAGAGTTTTGGGAATTAGGCTGTAAGAGTACGAGACACAAGATACTGCAGGCTTAGAGTTCTTATTTGTGCTTCTGAAGCATCTTCATTCAGTCTAATTCAATATGGCATATGAATGGATTTCTTACAGGGAAACACACTAAAAAACTTATTCATACAAAGTTAAAAAGATGGAAGTGTGACAGAACAGTGTAGAGATCTTAAATGTTGAGCTAAGTTAATTTAGATGAATGTCCTTCAAATACATTTGGATTATTTGTTTCAGTTAAGGCAAATTCTCCAAGACTATAAATTGAAGAGAAGGTGCCAACCTGCATTAATAAGACTACCCTATACCAATCAGATCTTTGGCCCAGTCTCTACGCCTGATCCAATCAATATTTACTGAATATCTCGCACATATATAGCAACTGACTAATTATTGTTATACAAAGAATTAGGACAGTTGGTGTCTGTTCTCGAGTGGCTTATAACCTAACTGGAGAGAAAGGGAGCACACTTTCATTAAGTTAAGCAATACATGATTCTGTTAAAGAATCAGAGAAGACAACAATGCAAATGATGTTAAAATACAGGATATGATTTTGTGCCAAATAAATGGTATAGATAATAAGTGCTATGAGTTCAGAGAAAGGAGAGATCTCTAGATTATATGGATAATAAATTAATTCACTGAAATATGATAGAATAAAGGCAACTATTTCACCGTCCAGGATAAAAGACATTTTGTAAGATTAATAGCAACTACTTCCCCCAAACTAAATTTAAATTCCATTGAACTCTCATGGTTTGGTTTGAAATACATCACATCTGGGTTAGGCTAAAGGATAATCCATTGAAGAAGTAAATCAGAAATATGTTTTTCAGTCATGGAGCTTAAAGAAATTGATGTTATCCATACAAAAAGGAAAAAAAAGAAGTGAAAAACAGCTGCTGGGAACAGTTAAAATAGTCTTCTTTATCAGATCTCTCTGGGAACCAGTACAAGGACCAGTTCAACAAAGCTTCCTTCTCAACTTTTCATAGCCTAATTCCTCAATATTGGGAGCTCTGGTGTACTCTCTATTGAGGATTACAACTTTCATGGGACACATGACAAAAGTTATATGCTTTACTGGCAATAGTGATAAAGATTCTAATTTACACTGTGCATACTGAAGTTGTAGCTTTAACAAGCATCAGCACATTACAGGCAGGAGAGAAGCAGTATTGCCTGTTAATTTAGTAAACATGAAGCTTATGAACCTGCATTTGAAATAGAGGCCTCATAACAGTTCAACTGGCCTCACTCTACTACAATAACAATTCATTTATCTCTTGGCATGGAAGCAAGAATTGTTACATAAAAGTGAAATTCACCATTATTATAAAAAGAATCCTTCAGTTTGGAATGCTCTCAAAAGCTGTTATATGTAGAATTTAAAAACCATTTCAGCTTTTGGAGGGCAAGAGTCCTTAATGTGAAATAGAACTTCATTTAAAACCCTCCTAATAGTTTTAATTTAAAATAAAAATAGCCATCTTAAAGTGACATCTGTAGAAAACGTCAGTTTTTGTATACATTAAGACTTTTATAAGATGCAAATATTTCTACATTTTTTGGTATGAGTACACCTCAACAGCTACCCAATTTTTATCTCTTTTTTGCTCTTCTTTCCTTGGGATAGTATTATATTCAGAGACGTAGATCAATGGTCTCAAGCTCACATAAAATTTAAGTTGGACACTAATCCCTTTGTATTTACTAATTAAGAAATCTGTGCAAAGAGCTCCGTATGGACAAAACAGTATAAAACACTTGATCAAACCCATCTGTGATTGGCTAAGGAAGTGGTGCAGAGTAAATCACCTCTGAGGTCCATTCCGGCTCTGATCAGTGACCCTACAATTTTGTGCTTTGATCCTGAACAATGTGCAAAAAGAGTGTGGAAAAACAGTGAGCAGGTGAGCAAAATCATTGCTTTGTGGCCAAACTGGTGGAGAGAGTACCTGAACATGACTAGGCTGGGCATTATACAACCGTACTCTAACTCAGGGCTTCTTAAAACTTTTTTCCAATGGTGACCCCTTTTTGCACTTTGGCAGCATTTGTTGGTGTTCCATGTCCTGCCGTGCAAAGTGCATGTGCTTTGTGTTCAGAACCAAGGCTGCAATGAAGATGCACAATGCAACACGGGCAAGCACTGCCAGAAACACCTCAGATTCATTAACACATTTGATTTTTAATGAATTTTTGGTATTTGTCCTTTCAGAAACCTCTTACTGTTGCCAAATTTTTCGTAACCCACTTGGGGTCTTGGACCCACAGTTTAAGAAGTGCCAAGAGTCTAGCTTGATGGATACTATGGTCTCCATGGTACGGATTTTTCCACAAAGTGAGGCTCTTCATACCTTCCTATCTTCTGTAATTCTCAGCCATATCCTTCCATGATACCTTCAATGGAACAAGGCATGGCAACAAGTATTTATGAAGTGTTTACCCTGTGCTAGGCACTGTATTATGCACTGGAGACATAAATATAAACAATAAGAATGCTGCTCTCAAGGAACTTTATATTCAAATGGGGGAAGACAACACCCAAAGGAAAGTTGAAAAGCTGGAGGCTTGGGGAGGTGTAGAGAGGGTACCCAAGAAGGAGCATTGTATCTAAATCTGGAAAATGACAAGCACTGCTGAAAGGGAAATGAAGGTTCACCAGCCTCGTGGTGCTGGTGGTGTCGGTAGTTGTTGTTACTGTTCGGTTGTATCCAGCTCTTCATGACCATACTGTCCATGGAGTTTTCTTAGCAAAGACACTAGAGTGGTTTGCTATTTCCTTCTGTGGTGGATTAAGGAAGGCAGAGGTTAAGAGGTTGCCCTAGGTCACACAACTAGTAAGTATCTGAAGCCACATTTGAACTCAGGTCTTCTTGACTCCCATCCCCGTGCTCTATTCACTAAACCACCCAGGTGCCTCTTAAGTTAAAAGAGTTAAGTGATTTGCCCAAGATCACACAGCTACTACGTATCTGAGACCAGATTTTTAACTCAGCTCTTCCAGACCCCAGGCCCAGCACTCTATCCATTGAACTACCTACCTGTCCAGCCTGAGACCCTCCCCAAAATGGAGGTCCTCCACTGGAATTCACCAATGACAGCAGGGTATCACAGAGGCAGCTAGGTGAATAGAGCAAAGTACTTGGAGTAAAGAAGACCGGAATCCAAGTTTGGGCTTTGATACTTAATATCTATGTGACCCTAAGCAAGTCACTGAACTTACCTCAGTCTTACTTTCTTTAGCTATAAAATGGAAATGATCATAGTACCTACCTTATGGTTGTTGTAAGGATAAAATAAAGCAACATTTGTAAAGCACTTTGTAAACCATAAAGCATTACATAAATCCTTCCTATTATTATCAGAATTGTAGTTGTGATTGTTACTAGTATTATTACTATCATATAGTATTGTTGTTGTTAATCCTGGAGGGAAGAGTATGGGGTAGATAGATGTTTCAAGGGAAGAAGGTCCCAGGTACTATCTCTCCATCCAGCCTGAAAGACTAAAGCATGATGGCAAATTCCCTATTCCCCTCACCAAAATGAAAGCTTTCCAGAAGAAACTCACCCACGGAAGAGGAGAGTCAGCAGAGTGGAGGGATGTTCCCAGGTGAGAAGGTGCAAGGGAGAATGGATGTTCTAAGAGTAACAATGCCCTGTGAGCTGGGGGAAGTTCAAGGGCAGGAGGCAGGGGAGGTTTAGTAACAAAGTCCAAAACAGGAGAAGGAGAACTGGAAAGGGTGGGGAAAAACCTATACAGCCCAATGGAGACCCAATATACCACACAGGTATTTCATCTATTGTTACAGTCCCACTACATGGCCATTTTACCTCCATTTCCTCTGTACATGTCTTTAATACTCTATCATACGTATCCAAGTCATCATCGATAATATTCTGTTGCCTGTTGGTATTACGACAAACCTTTCCACTGTCCTTAGAAGCATCTACAATTTGGCTTTATCTATAATCGTGGTGTCTCATCAATTACAAACATATGGTATGACTGGGAAAACATTGTTAAAATCACTATATTGTGTAATTTTTCAAAAATAAGAAGTTATGGGAAAAATATGATAAATAAGGCTAAGATACATTCCCAAACAGTCACAGGATATGAACAGGAACATCACAAAACAGAAATATAAGCTATCAATGGCTACATGAAAAGAAAACACTCCAAATAACTAATAATTTGAGAGATGAAATTTAAAGCAATTCTGAAGCAATTCATATCCATCAGCCTGACAAAAGCAGAAAATGATAAATGTTTAAAAGACTTTGCGAAAACATGCACACAAATGGTGCTGTGAATTTGTCTAGCTATTCTGGAAAGCAATTTTGACCTATGCCCTGAGTCACTAAATTATCTGTGCCCTTTGACCTTGCAACCCCACTACTAGGGCTATAACCCAAATAGATGCTCCAAAGAATGAGAAAAAAGGGCCCTTATGACAAAAATATTTACAGCTGCTTTCTTCATAATATCCCTAATCTAGAAAGTAAGGGGGTGCTCCACCTATTAGGGAATGGCTAAACAAATTGTGGTATATGAATGTAATGAAGTATCATTATTTCCTCATAAGAAATGATAAAATGGGCAACTTTGGTAGAAACTGAAAAGGCCTCTATAAAGTGACAGAGAATGGAATGAGAAGAATTAAGAAAACAGTTTACACAAAGATATCGTTCCAGAGAAAAACAACTTTGAAAGATTTTAGAACACTGATCATTTAAAATGATAAAGCATGAAGCTGAAGGGCTGAAGGTACAACCAGTTTCTTAATGGAGAAGTTATGGAATGGGGCATATATTTTTAGTTATGGCCAATAAAGGAATTTGTTTTACTGGACATTGTATTTTTTTTACAAGTCTTTTTTTTGTTTACTTGGTAGAAGAGCAATGATAGAGACTGATAATAAGTGCATGCAAAAAAATAATTAAAAGAACAAAAAGAAAACCTATGTGCTATGAACAAATACTTGGAGAAAATGGACTGTTTAAAGTTATGTTTAAAATCCAATGTGATAAAAATGTGGTTTCATGTTGAATAATTAAAGGATACGTGTTTAAAATGTGCGAACTCAATGTCAAATCGTATGAAAAAAATGATTGTAGCTTAAGGATATATAGCATATTAAAGATTTTTTAAGATATTAAAAAATAAATGGTATAAAAAAGCTACAGTACCGGAATGATCATTTTTGCTAGCCTAACTTCTTCCTTTTTCCCCTGTATATTTTCATTAGTAAGGGGATAGAAGACAGAACTACAAAAGCAATTGGAGTATGGTCTCTTATTGCCTTAACAAGCAGTCACTTCTTAGATTCTTATGTTTATTTACCAAGAAACACCTAGATTACTCAATTATATATTGTAATAAAAAATTAATTGAAATTAAATACTTTAGGTTTTTTAGCTATCCCTCTATTCTTAGGGTAAACATATTACTTTGAGCTAGGTAGATTGTACACTTATGTTAAAAACTCAGTGAGAGAATTTGAGAAGTCAAAAAACAAGAAAATCTTAAATATATTAGCATAAAGAATTTCCTTTCCTTTCAAATTTCTCATTTTCACTTTCGGCATTTTTACTATAAGAAATGAACCATACAACAGTTACACCCCCAACTCCCATCTTGGTTCGATATTTACTGTAAAGGCAGCTAGGTGGCACAGTAGATAGAGTACCAGCCCTAGTCAGGAGGACATCGGTTCTAATCTAGCCTCAGACACTTATTAGCTGTTAATGTGACCTTGGGCAAGTCACTTAACACTGTCTGCCTCAGTTTCTTCATCTGTAAAATGAGCTGTAGCAGGAAATGGCAAAGCACTCCAGTATCTTTGCCAAGAAAACCTCAAATGGGGTCACAAAGAGTCAGACACAACTAAATGACTTGGAAAAAAAAGATTTACTAAGTCTTTAACCCTAACCCATCAAAAGTAACAGAGGACAATCCTAAGTAGGGGGAGGTGGAAAACTGCCAAATGGAACTAAGGGAATGAATGCCGCCCAGAGATCCTCTCTCTTAATATTCCACAACTTTCCACTCCACCACTCCCAGTCAATGGCATGCAATTAGTTATTGGAACGGCAAGGACAAGTACATTATGAAGAGTGAAGTCTGTTCTTGCAATAGAAGTTGCTACTTCAAAGCAGAAAAAATAAATTAATTGAACATTGTTGAACTCAACTTGTTAAATGGAAAATAAAAGAGAAACCTCTAAGCCTTTGATATGATGCCATATTAAAAAGACCTATCTTCTGCAAATTAAGGGAGCCATAAACTATTTCAAAGGGGGAACGCTATTTTCACCATTGTTTCACTATGATTCCTTCAGTTAATGCAATGACAAGAATGAAAGAGCACTATTTACACATATCACTATTACAAACTCTACTAACCCAAAACTCTACTAACTGATGAGCAGTAATTCTACTTTCACCTGGAGCAGTGAAAATCAAAGCAGCCTGAAAAAGAGAAATGCTTAAAAGGCCTCTTCAGGGTCAGTGTCACAAAACTGAACCCAGATGCAGACTGCTCTAAAGCCAAGACTCCAAATTGTTGTTGTTCAGTCGTTTCAATTGTGTCCGACTCTTCGTGACCCCATTTGGGGTTTTCTTGGCAAAGATACTGGAGTGGTTTGCCATCTCCTTCTCCAGCTCATTTTACAGATGAAGAACTGAGGTAAATGGGGCAGACTCCAAGAGAGCCAGCCGAGCCATATCCAAAACTATGAAACTCTGTGAAAAGAAGACTTTGAGAGTTTGGATAATTAGGTGCCCTATTTTTGCCTGGCAAGGTTTTACTTAAGTATGGTGACAACTAAGTACTTTAAATTCCCAATCTCTCTGTGATCAGCATTTCATAGCAAGTGCTTAACTTTATTTTCGGGAAAACTAGACTAAAACTGAAATAATTGTAGTATTGCGTATGGCTATAAAAAAAAGTCAGGATATAAATTAGGTAGTTCAAATTAATTATATTAATGACCACAAATTTTTATTCTATTTTTATATCCTAAAATTGTTGCAGAGGAAACCTGGGTAAAGGATTCAGTTCATATTTTAAAAGTGTTTTGAAGAATAATTACAGTTTTAAAACATCTCTAAGTTGTATCAAATTATGCAGAATAAAAGTAGTTGGTTTTTTAACTGTTTCCACAGATATCTTGACAATGGCCATCAATATATAAGAACCAAAACTATTGAATAAATTTTAAGCTAAAACCAGCATTAAGCCTTTATGTGATGCAGTATTAAACATTTTTGCAAACATTATTAAAGGCCTCGTAAATCTTTTTTTTTCAAATCATTTAGTTGTGTCTGACTCTTTGTGACCCTATTTGGGGTTTTTTTTTGGCAAAGATACTGCAGTGGTTTGCCATTTCCTGCTACAGCCCATTTTACAGATGAGGAAACTGAGGCAGATAGGGTGAAGTGATTAAGCATTTGCAAATATTTTGCAGATAGATGCTCACAAACAACCCTGAGAAATAGATGCTACTATTATTCCCATTTTTCAGTTGAGGAAATAGGCAAATAGAGGTCCTTCCCAGGTTTATACAGCTAATAAATTTGTTGGGTCTCCCTAACTCCAGGCCCAGCACTCTCCCTCTGAGCTAACAACTGTCTCTGTAACTGCCTGAAAAAGTGAGTACAGAAGGAAGCATGTCAAATACTATTTTGCCAAACATGACCAACTGTCTAAAACACGTCACATTACCAATTTTATTAGGTTCTAAATCTTAGCCAATATTTTCATCACTTTTCTGTTTATCTTAAGTTTGCCTCACTCTTAAAGAGAGAAATAAAAAGCTCCTTCCTTCGAAGTTACACAGGAAAAGCAAACATATCATGATACTCCAACTCTTGGCCTTCTCCTTTGGCAAAGCCAGAGCTCTTGTCTACATTCAAAGATTATTCATCGCCCATGTGCTTCTCTCTTCATCTAGAATACCATCTCACTTTCTCTTCATTCATCCATGTGTCCCCTTTTAAAATAGCCTCAAACTTAACCTCTCTAATACCAACACTACCCTCCCTTGTTACCTACTGAAGACTCCTTCCATACAATTTGTTCTACACTACGTTCACAACTACATTACAACTTTCTATGGTATTGTAGTCTATTGCATTGCCCGGCCCCCCTCCCCATTCAGTTAATTCAGCAAGTCTACTATCTGCTAGGCACTGGAGATATATTAGGCAAAAAAGAAAATCAAACTCCCTTACCATGTAGTGGGGCAAACATGAGCACTAAAAACCAGAGGAACCAGGAAGGGCCTTGTGTTGTTGAACTGAATTTTTTAAAAACCTAGGAAATCAATTCTAAAAAGCAGTGGTAAGAATTTCTTGTGCCTCTGCACGAGCATGAAAGCAAGAAAAGAGGTCACTTACACAACAAGTCAGATAGTTTGGCTAGAATGTAAAAGGCACTAGGAATAATGAAATCAACCTGGAAAAAATAGATGGGAGTCAGACCGAATACTGTTGAATCAGAGAAGCAAAAGGTGGCCACTGAAGCTTCTCAAGCAAGAGAGTGACATAATCAGATGCTTTTGCAGTTGCATGAAGGCTGGATTGTAGAAGGAAGACAGGCTTGAAACAGGAAGACCAGTTAGAAGGCTACCAGAGTAACCCAGATGAGAACTAAAACAGGCCTAGATGCAGGAGTCGTTTTGGCAGTAGAATCAAAAGGACTTGGAAATGATTGCATATGGGCAGTGAATGAGAGTACGGTTCAAGATGTCTCAAAATTATAAGTCTAAAGATGGCTTCCTGCTTAATTTCCCTCAACTATAGCACAAGCTCCTCAAATCAGGGAAACTATCTAATTTCTTAGAACATACATGTTGCTGGGCTCACACGTCCACTGAATATTTGGTCAAAGGTTAGGATATAATATAACTAAATACTATTATACATAATAGTATAACACAAGCTGCCTAAGCTCCATCCTTTAACAGAGGTGATAATGAGATCAGCTGAAGGAACGTGGGGTGTTTGTTCTTAAAAATGGAAGACTTTGAAGAGATATACTACTCTTTTTCAAATATTTAAATAATTGTAATATAAAAAAGGGATTATATCTGTTTTTCATAGACTGAGAGAACAGAAATAGGCCAATTAAAGAGATTTTTTTGGCCCCTTCACTTCTGCTAACACATTAAATATGCCTCCTAGCTTTGTAAATTTCATATGCATTCCATCTATATTTTTATCTAAATCATTGATGTAAATATTGAACAAAACAGAGTGAAGGACACACCTCTATCTTTTCCTTTTACAATACAACTTCCTGACAATTTACATCCCTTCCATTCCTCTAAGACAGCAAAGCAATTCCCTCAACTCAAAATCTCTCCTCTCCACTTTGGGTTGATGATCTTTGATTTTGTCCAATCAAAACACATTTGGAGTCAAACCTCAGCAACAAACCTAATAAAGCCTCTTGCTTTGATAGTTCTTAAATTTTTTTCATCTTGAAACCCTCCAAGGGCTACCATGATTTCCCATGACCCTTATAATTTCTTTACACAAGTAAAATACCACATATGTAGAATAGAACCGAGGAAAGAAAGGCATTGGAGAGAATAGATGAGAGGGACATCGATTCAGTGAAGTGAATGATAAGCAAAAGCACAGAGCTCTACACCAGCTTCAGCTAGAATTTGTCACCACATGACTGGGTGGTCCAATTCCTCTAAAAAACTTCCCTCTAACTTACCTTGTACCCCACCCCAGCTGGACACTACTAATTCAGCCTTTGAGAGACAAGATTCTATTTCAACCTTTTTGTTGTTGTTCAATCATGTCTGACTTTTCCCAGCCCCATAAGGGTTTGTTTTTTTTTTGGCAAAGCCACTGGAGTGGTTTGCCATTTCCTTGTCCAGTGGATTAAAGCAAACAGAAGTTAGTGACTTATCCAGGGTCATACAGCTAGTGAGTGTCTGAGGCCAAATCTGAACTCAGGTCTTCCTAACTCCAGGCTCAGCTCTCTATCCACTGAGCCACGTAGCTGCCTCAGCTGAGCTCCTTAAACAAAGCCTAGCCTCCAAATCACTGCCAGAGTTATGGCAATTCACGCTTGTTTCACATCCAAAGTCTAGTGCCAGTCAGCAATGACTAAGAATGTGTTAGAATTAGAAAAGATATGATTTTGGTAGCAAAATGGAAACTAGATAGCAAGGATCACAGAACAGAAAAATTATAAAGAAATAATATTTTTTCTTGTTAAGGTATCAAACTGTGAAATTTCAAATATACAACTTAATAGGGATCAAGGTGATAAATAAGAATTTTCATCAAGTATAAAGCTATTCAGACAAAAAATATCTAGCAATAGGCTTGCCCAGGTATAACTGAAATGAGACAATAAAGATTTCAAGGATTCCTTGTTTCTCTCTAGCCTTTCTTTCAACCCCTCCCTGAATAATCTTACAGTTCTAAGGAGGACACTACAAACTTCTTTGTAGTATCCTGTCTTTAAGTTCTAGCCAATTGTGATCTAGACTAGTCAGCCAATAGCTGCTATTAAAAGTCTCCCCCTTAGAATGGGGAAGAAAAAAATTTCCTATTCAAATATAAGAGCTACGATTTCATGATATTTTAGAGATTTTGAAACCAATTTCTTGTAGTGAAAAAACCTTGTAGGAAAAGAAGTGTCATTGATTGCCCTTCCAATTCTATTGCCCTTTATGACGTTATCAATGAAAGATAACAGTAGTAGGCCTTTCCAACCAATTAAATAAACACTTTCCTCCCAGAGAGGTTAAAAAAACCCAAACCTCAGAGAATTATAGACATTAAAAGAATATAAGGAAAAGTCTTTCAACTTCTTGGAAATGTTTCCAATTGTGTCAATAAATAAGGCACTAACCTATTTATCAACACCTGGAGCACTGAATTTCTGGTCAAAATATCTCAGTTCTCTTTCCAGCCCTGCTACTTCCTACCAAGGCCATCTTGGATAAGTCCCTTAGATTCTCTGGGCCTTAGTTTTCTAGCTACAAGATGGAGATACTAATATCTTCCCCATCTATTTCACCAGGTTGTTTGGGGGCCAAATAAGGCAACATGAAAACATTTTGACAAATGTGAAGGGGTATATTAGTCCCATGATTCGTGTATGTTTCTGCCTTCTCAGATTTTCTTTTAAATTGCTAAAATTGAAGGTGGCTCTTCTGGCAGAGCAATCTGGAACAAAAGAGCCCAGCTCAAACACTAATCAGGCAAAGATTTTAAAAGAATGATAGACTAACAATGATTCAGAATTCTAGGGAGAAACTATGGGTGTATTTTGCCAGCATACACATATCCAAAGACACAACCTTCTTGATACTAAGAAGTAGGATCAGACAGAAAAATCTTGTTTCAGAAGCACAGAGTATGGAGGTTTCCCAGCATGCATATAAAGCCTAGAACACCTGGAGCCTACATCTGTGTTACTTTGACTCAAGGTTAGGGTCAAGTGACTGCAGAGCCAGTAACAAGAGGGCAGCAATCTGACCATGCCCTAAGGCTCAACAAGTTTGCTTCTCCCTGGCCTGAACCACCCCCTGTAAGTCCTTGAAAAATACATTGCTTGGTAGCAGGACTCCCGATAACACATATCAGCGCTAACCATTCCTTCCAGTGTACACAGTGCCTGGTCTTGACACAATGCCCAGATTCAGAAAGTAAGACTAAAGTAAACAGGAGAAGACACTGATAGGAAAGAAATATTATGGATCCAGGAACATCCAAGGCACAAACCCAGAAGACAATAAAACCACAACATCTAGAAGCAAACCCTCAAAGAAAAGTATAGATTAGACACAAGGTCTATTAGAATTGCTAAAAGAAATGAAGTAAGAGATAAAATGAAATGAGAGCTTTTTAACAGCTTAGTACAGGAGGTACAAAAACCTTACCAAATAACAGATGCCTTGAAAATAAGAATTGACCAAACAGAAACCATTGTCTCCATGAGATAATAAGAAATATTAAAACAACACCAAAAGATTAAAACACCAGAAGAAAATGTAAAATACTTCCTATTTTAAAAAAAGACCACAAAACAGATCAAGGGGAAAAAGGTATATGAGAGCTTTTTAACAGCTTAGTACAGGAGGTACAAAATCCTTACCAAATAACAGATGCCTTGAAAATAAGAACTGACCAAACAGAAATCATTGTCTCCATGAGATAATAAGAAATATAAAACAACCCCAAAAGATTAAAACACCAGAAGAAAATGTAAAATACTTCCTATTTTAAAAAAAAAAAGACCACAAAACAGATCAAGGGGGAAAAGATTCATTGAACTCCTTAAAATATATGACCAGGAATAAAGCCTGGATACAATATTTCAAGAAATGGTGGGTGAAACCTGCCTAAACCAATATATTAGAACAAGAATGCAAAAAATATATCCATCAGTGCCCCCGCCCCGGACAAGAAACGCCCACATGAAAACTCTCAGGAACATCATAACCAAAATTCAGAGCTTCCAAGTTAAAGAAAAACAAACATAAAAGTAGCCAGAAAGAAAGAGTTCAAGTTCCAAGGAACCAAAGTTAGGATACAAGACTTTGCAGCAACCACTGAAACAGGTGAATAGAGCCCAGACTATTATATTCCAATAGTCAAAAGATACAGGCTTACAAGCAAAAATAACTCCCTCCACGAAATTAAATATCATTCTAAGGTAGGAAAAATTGACTCAGTGAAATAGAGTTTCAAAAAATTTCTGATAAAAAGACCAGAACTGACTAGGAACTTTTAAATGCATGAATAGGAATCAAGAGAAATCTAGAAAGGTATATATGAATGAGCAATAAGGAAAGGACAATACGAGGATGAAATGTTGATATTTAGAAATATGATAGAAGAGGAAGATGATGCATGTTCAATCAAAAGAGAGGTAGGAGCCCACAGATTCAACAGGATTCAACAGTGTGACAGAGAAACAAAAAAAATTTAATGTGGTCTTGGGTATTAAGAAGAGCATACTATTTATAATTGTTGTACTGCTTTCATCAAGATAGGACTTGTGTTTTTTGAAATAGTATAGTCAGTTCTGGGCACAACCACCTTAAGGAAGAAATTGGTAAATTGGAATGTTCCTGAAGAAGAGCAACCAGGATCATCAAGGAAAGAATTCACCCAAAAAACTGAAGAGAACAAATTAGAATAATAATAAAGCAGAAGTGAATAAATTAGAATAATAATAAATAATAAATTAGAAAGCTGAACATATAATAGGTTGCTTACAAGAAACATATTTGAAAGATGAAAATTCGCCCAGAGTTAAAACAAGGGGCTACAGTAGTATACATCAGATAAACTCAAAAAAGCAGGTATAGCAATCATGAAATGAGAGGTGACCATAAAATACTCAATTAAAATAGATAAAAAAGAACCTTTGTCATGCTTAAAAGCACTATAAACAAAAAATATTTATATCAATTCACATATACAAAATCACACACCATCTAAATATTTAAAGGAAAATATATTTAATTTACTTAGAGAAATACACACAGCTGGGGGCACCGGTATGTCCATTTCAGATCTAGATGAATCTAATAAAAAGATAAACAAGAAAGAAGAAAAGTTTTAGAAAAGTAACATATGATAAAACTCTTTCTAAATGGGAACTGAAAGGAATCTTTAGTTTCTCCAGCTGAGCTTAGTACCTTCATAAAAGACAACCATGCATCTGAGCATAAAAACCTCACAATCAAATACATAAAACAAGACACATTAGATATATCCTTTACTGACCATAACGCAACAAAACTTATATTTAATAAAGGGCCACTGAAAAAAAAGGTTGGAATATTACTTAGAGACTAAGTAACAATCTTAAAGAAGTAGTACATCAAAGCACAAAGCATAGAAACAATACCTCATTTCATCAAAATGTGAAAATGAGACAAATGCCAAACCTTTTGTTATATAACCAAAGCAATCCTTAAGGGAAAATTTACCTGTCTAAATGTTTTTATCAACAAAAGAAAGAAAAAATCAATGAATTAGAAATTTAACCCCAAAAAGACACTAAAAAAAACACAAATCAAAAAAACTCTGAGTCAGAGGTAAAAACAAATTAAAAGCAAACAATATTTTGATAAATAAACTAGCAGTTTTTAAAAAATGAAATAGATAAACCATTAGCTCTTCTAACATTTTAAAAGAGGAGAAAACCAAAAGCAAAAAGAAAAGGGAAAATTCACAAAAACTGAAGAATAAAGGATATTATTAAAAAACTCTTGTCCAATCATACAAAAACAAAGTTAACTTAAGTGAAATGAATGTCTGTAAAAACATAAAGTACCCAGAATTACTAAACAAAAAAGAAAAAACTTACATAGCCCAATATAAGAAAAATGAATACAGAAAACCCTAAATGAACTCCAAAAGAATAAAAATAGGACCAGATGGATTTATGACTGAATGATGTCAAATATTCAAAGAACAATTAATTCTATTATTTAAACTGTTTGCAAAAATAGTGAAAAATGGATCCTGGCTAATTACTTCTATGATAAACCAGGGAGATTCAATAGAGAAAAAGAAAATTATACCAACAACCTTGATGGGTGTCAATGCAAAAACTTTAAATAAAGCATTAGCAGAGAAGCTATAACAACATATCAAGAAGATATATATTACTAAGTTAGGTTTTTACTAGGAATACAGGGTTGTTTCAATATTAGAAAAATTATCTATATTATATGTTACATTATCTATATCTATACAACTAAAACATTTTAATAGCATGACGAAAACTTTTCTTAAGAAAGAAAATTATACCAATAACCTTGATAGGTATCAATACAAAAACTTTAAATAAAGCATTAGAAGAGAAGCTATAACAATATATCAAGAAAATATATATTACTAAGCTAGGTTTATAATAGGAATGAAGGGTTGTTTCGATATTAGAAAAATTATCTATATTATATGTTACATTATCTATATCTATACAATTAAAACATTTTAATAGCATAAAAAAACTTTTCTTAATAAAGTTAAATAGTATCTGTCTAAAACTAAGAACAGGCATTATCTGTAAAGCAGATAAATTATAGCCCTTTCCAATTACAGCACAGTTAAAGCATTTTTCCCCTCATCAACATTACTATTTGATACAGTTCTGAAAAAAATTGTAAAGAGAATATGATCAAAAAAAAAGGACTGAGGGAACAGAGATCAAAAGTGAAAAAAAAATCACTTTTTGTAGATGATATGTGATGGTTTACCCAAAAGAGAACCCAAAAGAGCTGCTCTCTGGGCCTGAGTTTCCTAAGCTGTAAAAGTGGGTTTAAAGTAAATAAACTTAGGCTCCTTCCAGTTCTAAATCAATGATTCCATATTCCCATGTAATTGTCATTTTGGTTTTCTTTCCACTGATGCAGATAGATTGTCATTTTCCCACAGATTCTCCAGAGATTCTAGGTGAAATCTTGATTGCTAAAATTTTATTGTGAATCTTTATACATTTTTCTAAAAAATTCAATTTTATTTCATTTTCAGTTCCAGATTCTCTCAGACCTACCTTCCCTTCTCCCAATCACTGAAAAGCAATAAAAATAAAACATGTTAAAAATATGTATACTCAAGTAAAACAAATGGGAAGGGAAGGAAGGGAGGAAGGAGAAAGAGAAGGAGAAAGAGAAGGGGAAAGGGAAGGGGAAAAGGACAAGGAAAGGGAAAGGAAAGAAGACAAAAGATATTTCAACCTATATTTAAGCCTATTAGGTCACTCTCTGGAGATGAGCATGTTTCATTGTGTATACTTATGAATTGTGGTTGGTCATAGAGTTTTTCAGATCTCCTAAGTCTTTCAAAATTGTTTATTATTTCTATCTGTGTGACCCTTGAGCAAATCATTTAATTTTCCTTAGCCTTGGTATTCTCATCTGTGAAATTATAGTTGGATAAAATGACACTTAAGGTCTCTTCGAGCTAAAGAGCTAAGATCTTATGATTTCATGAAACCAAAACATAATAGACCATATTCCTCCTAACTTGTCTCCCTCTGCCTTCATTCTTCCCATCAAACCAGGCCTTCACACAAATACCAAGTAATCTTCTTAATGTGTACATCTGTTCATGTCACAACCCTGCTCCAGAAACTTCCTGATTGCCTATCGAATGAAATATAAGACCTAGTAGTGTATAAGACCCTCGATAATATTTCCCTCTCTCTTCAATTTCCAGGTTTATTTCACGTCACTTCCCATTCATATACTCTCCTATTCCAACTAAACTAAATCTCAAAGTTGGAGAGTTTCAATAGAAGGGAATTAGGCAGCACTCCCATCCTAGTTAAAAATCCCTCTATCACATAGGCAACAAGCAGTCATTCACTTTCTGCTTGAAGACGAGCAGGGAAATGAAACCCACCCCTATTCAAAGCAATTCATTCTACTTAGAGATGGCTCTAAGAAAGTTGATTGCCAAGTTTTCCCTTATGTAAGTGTCTGGGGTTGGAGGTGTTGAGTTTGGCAGAAAACTAACTGCTCCCTCTTAGATGGCCCCCACTTTTGTATGTTCAGAGCCATTATTTCAAAGCCCCTCCCTTCAGCCAGGACCTTGGGTGTGACTTTCCCTTAGTCGACACTTCAGAAATGGCAGGGAGAGAATAGTATGGGAATAAAACTGCCTGAAGCAAATTGCTGAGAGAAGTGTCCTCTTTTCCTCTACACACTGTTTTAACTCTGTTGTGCCCAGGAAAAATCTGGAAATTCAAAATCAAGTGGCTAGAAGTTTTCCTCTGCCTTTGGGAGAGAGAAAACACACACACACACACACACACACACACACACACACAACAATACAGTTCTCTCACAGAGCTCAGAAGCCCCCTGGAGCTATGGGGAGCTATGGAGAGCTGTTCCAATCACTCCTCAGGACAATCAGACAGGGAAGCAGTGCCCTTAGTCTCTCTCACTGCATCTGAACTTAGCCTAGGCCCTGCTCTCTTGCTCTCTGGGCTTCCTTTCACTAAAATGAAGTGTATAGATCAGGAATAGGTATGATTAGTCACTTTATCTAGCTAGCAATCAAAACTAATTAAACAGAGATATGAATGCAACATTAAAGAACAAAGATAAACTTTGCAATAGGAAATCTCTCCCCCTCGGAGGTGGTAAAAGACAGCACGGACCAGAACATTCTGGGTCGTCCTCTTCAGTAAACTCTGGTTGTTACAGCTTCTTTCTCCTTCCACCCCCAACAGCATCCCATGATTTAGCCCCACCCCCAATGTGGTGGCAGCAGCAGTGGCGACTACTCCTCAGGCAATATCTCAGTCTCCCTTGAATCTCCCACCAAAACCAAATGCCCAAACTACTGCAATGGAACTCCAAGCCCTTGCTCACTTCTCACAGGTGGCAAAATTTCTGACCTTCAGAGAGAAAGGAAAACAGCTCATCTTTTGAAAAACAACCAATATCTCTTCTCCCAATGGTTCAGGAAATGCCAAAGAATTTCATTCTAGCAAGTGAACTTCATCCTCTTTAGGACATTCTCCTTAAAAGAGAAAGGTACCAAAAGCTACATTTATATTAGGCCTATATTTGCTTCTTTACAATTTCCACTCTACTCCCTCTAGTTATTTCTAGTTTCTCTGGGATTTTGTCCACTTTCTTCCTTCTGTGTATTTGCATTCACTGTCTACCACCCATTACTATAAAGCATTTTCTCCTAAATTCTACTGAATGAATCAATCTTTCACTACAGGAATTAGCTAATTTATCACCTTTCTCCATGAAACCTGCCTCACAAATGAAATCTCGAATTTGTGACATAAATCTAAATTTCTGCCCTGGGGCCCCACTATCCTGACTGGTAATTCCTTTACCCAGTCCACAATTTCAGGCAAGCCCAGGTCTATTTTTCTTCACTCCTACTTCCCAACCATCTTCTCCATTTTCAGCTACCTTACCACCACACATCCCTTGACTCATTTCTTAAAGAGGCCTATTCACTGAATGGGCGTTACCTCACTCGAAAAGGCCTTAGCCTGAAAGGGCCGGCAGGCCTTCCTATGAGACTTGTCTCCTCTAATTAAAATGTAAACTCTTGGAGGGCAGGAACTGTATTTGCTTTTGTATTTGTATACACAGTGCTTGGCACTCTAAGTGTTTAATAAAAGATTTTCATTCACTTATCATTAAAAAGTTAACCAAGTTTTAAATTATTACTTGTTAAAATATTTAAAATATCATGCACTAAATTTAAATTTAAACTTTCAGCATCTGATAGAGGGGAAAATGTTTGTTAAAACTTCTCAGTTCATACAGTTGCAAAATTATTATGTGTACATCATAACCAAAAGCCCCCCAAAATTCTAAGAACTCTTCTGTTGTCATGTAGAAAATAAAAACACCTACTAAACACCTACATGACTATTCACCTTACCAAAGATAACTCAAAAAAGTAATAAAGTCTTTCTAGACTACGCTCAGAATGACTCAAATAAGTGACTACCAAGTAGAAAATGACTAGATCTCTAGAGAGGAAAAAAAGATTATTTTTTTAAACAAATTAGTTTATTTATTTTTAGTTGTCAACTTTCATTTCCATAAGTTTTAAATTTTCTCTGCCTCCCTCTACTCCCCTTCCATAACACATTGTACAATTGGATATAGGCTCTTGTAATAACAATGCTGCTAGCAACTGCTGTGGGGCTATAAGGCCAATAACACCAGCACACAGAAGAGCTACCAGTACAGGTTCTTTGATTTGCTTTTCTAAGGAAAGCAACTTTAAGGGGTTAACAATGTCCCTTTAATCAAACATACATATATCATTCGCTTACTTCAGGGGAAAAAGCCAGCACCCTGAACTTCAGAACAAATACAAACAGAGATAATATAAACAGACAAAATAACAATTCGTAGTTAAAAGAGGAGCACCAACATCTGGGTTTTTTCAAAGCCCAGGGTGAGGGGGCTTCTTAATGGCTACCTAGAGTCTCCCCAGCAACACTCTTCCAATAAGTGAGAGAGCCAAACAAAATACTACCTCTGAGTTTATATACCCTTCTTAGGGGCTGAAGGCTTCACACCTAATCAGCAAAAGGGTGTGGCCCTTGGGCTTAGCACCTAGCAAGACTTAATCAAAGGCACTTGATTACTTTAGCATTCTAAAAGAGAAAACAGCAAAAAAAAAAGTCCCACCCTAGTTAACATTACACCTCTACACATACATTTTTTATTAAACATATTTTCACGTTAGTCATGTTATATGGAAGAATTAGATCATATAGGAGGTACTATGAGAAAGAAAAAACAAAAGGAAACAAAAAAAGAGAGCAAATAGTATGCTTTGATCTGCATTCAGACTCCATATTTCTTTGTCAATGACATTTCTCATCATGATTCTTTTGGAATTGTTTTAGGTCCTTGCATTGCTGAGAATAACTAAGTCTATCAAAGTCAGTCATCGCACAATGTGGCTATTACTGCATAAAATGTTGTCCTGGTTCTGCTCACTTCTCACAGCATCAGTTCATATAAGTCTTTCCAGGTTTTTCTGAAGTCCACCTGCTCATCATTTCTTATAGCACAGTAGTATTCCAATACCTTCATATACCACAACTTGTTCAACCATTCCTCAATTGATGGATAGCCCTTCAATTTCCAGTTCTTAACCACCACAAAAAGAGCTGGTACAAATATTTTTGTACATGTTGGTCCTTTTCCCATTTTTATGATCTCTTTGGGATATAGCCCTAGAAGTGGTATTGCTGGATCAAAGGGTATGCACATTTTTACAGCCCTTTGGGCATAGTTCCAAATTGCTCTCTAGAATGGTTGGATCAGTTCACAACTCCACCAACAATGCATTTACTATAGTCATTGACTACTGTGTTTTGGGTACCTAACCTAGTCCACTGATCCACCACCCAAGTACCAAGTAGTTTTGAGGATTGCTGCTTTATAATAGAATTTAAGAACTGGTATGTCAAGGCCACCTTCCCTAGCATTTATTTTTCATTGATTCCCTTGATATTGTGGACCTTCTACTCTTCTGGATGAATTTTGTCATTATTTTTTCTAGCTCTATAAAATTGATTGGCATGGCACTAAATGGTAAGTTTGATTGGTATGGCACCAAATAAGTAAATTAATGTAGGTAGAATTATCATTTTTATTATATTAGCTTGGCCTACCCCCAAACAACTGATGTTTTTCCAATTATTTAGATCTGATTTTATTCATATAAAAAGTGTTTAATAATTGTGTTCATATAGTTCCTGGGTTTGTTTCGGCAGATAGACTCCCAAATACTTTATGATGTCTACATTAACTTTAAATGGAATTTCTCTTTCTATCTCTTGCTGTTGGGATTATTTTCTGTTTTCAAAAACTAACATAAGGAGTAAGAAGTACATGCTAAGTACTGTAGTTTGCATTTTCTGATGATTAATTCCAGATCTCCACTGATGCACATCAGTTGCTCATTTGTACTACTATACTTAGAAAGTGACTCACCCATGATCCTGCAGTTTGTATGGGTCAGAAGCAGGACTTCAACCCAGGTGTTTCTGATTCAAAAGCTTATCCTCTGCCAACTACACCATATAGCCTCTGTTTGGGTAGGGGCAGGTTCCGTGCCAGGATCTCCTTTATACCAATCAAACCACCACCACCCCAGTAAATTACATGTTAAATATATACACAATACATTTTAAAATATTTAATGTTAATATTTAAATACATATATCCCTCTAACAAATTTTTCATAAAATATATGTGCATATATGTGTGTATACACATATGTCTATGTGCACAGACACATATATTAGATATATCACTTCTATTTCACCTGAAATGTAGGTTTGACCAGTAACAAAATGAAAATATAAGAAAAATCAGCCAATTCATTTCTAAATTTCAAGAGCACACATCCCTTTTTACTTTTCATCATACAAAATGGAAAAGGTAGGACGAGTTGTTTGCTAACGGTGTAAAACTTTCTGTACTGGATTATCAGTCATCCAGAAAATATAAAATACACCTAATCCATGAACCATTTTATTGGTTTGGGTTCATATGGTTCTAAACTCAGAGAATTTTATTCTCTCCGCCAAGACTTAATCTCTGAGTGAAAATGAGTTTAATTCAGCCAAATGTAAAATAAGAATTTGATGCAGCTTCATGAGCAAGCTAGATTTAGGTTGCAGTTTCTTTAGTTATGACAACAGAACACACACACAGAAATGTCTACATATATGTGTGTGTATGTGTGTGTGTGTATACAGAAATTATATCAGAAAGGTGAACTTATAAGAAACAACAGAAAGTTTTACTTTGAAATGTAATTTTTAAATAGAATAGTAGAGTTAAGGAAAAATTACTGAATTATCTCTATACTCATTTGTCTCTACAAACCCAAATAGCATACTTTAGATATTTTTTTTTATCTCCGATGAAATAGCAACATGAAACCAAGAAGTAGGATCAAGGCGGTGGTTGGAGGAAAACAGAGAGTGATGACCATGAAGAAGTAGAGAAGATGAATAAAGTATAGAAGAAATCGGAAAAGTGGGAAAGAGGTGTATATCAGGAACATATTCCCAAGGAGAAATTGTACTGGGAACAGATCACAGTCCTAAAACCAACCTTTACTTGAAAAATTCCTCTAGGCTGACTGGATTCCAATGTACATTGACTTTCAAATACCTCCTGCAGGCCATAGCCTAAAGGCAATCACCTGTGATGCTCTCCTGCAGGCACACTTGGGTTTCAGGGCAGTAAAAGCCAGTGAAACCTGTCCAAACTTGCATAGGTTCAATCTTAGTTTATAATGGGGGGAAAACTGGCACTCTTCATTGCTTTAATTAGCATATTAAATACACTAATTTTTAAACTCTGTTTTGTTTCCTTTACAAACACTCTCCTCAAAAAAATACTTCACAATAAAAAGCGAGTTCAGTATGAATGATTCAAAAAAAATATAGGCACACAGTGAAGTTCATAGATTTCACATGTCAATGAAAATGGCTAATATCAAATATTAGTATTATCCTATGACTTCATTTAGCAAATCTGAGGCAACTATTTACTTCTGAAGTGGAAAACAACATCAAGGCATTGCTACTATACCTGCCAGAATTTCTAGAACAGTCTCCATGTAAAATACTCTTCTCCTCTGTTCCCTCAAAACCATCTAAATTTTAAAGAACAAGCAGTTGGATAAATAATACCTGAATGAATCTATCTCATCAACGAACTTAGGATAAAAATATACTTGTCACAAGATTGAGAACCACATAAGATGGGCTGAATCTATTAAATTATTCAAAAGTTGGTGAATATGTGAAGATGATGTGATTATGATGGAGAGGCAGCTTGGTGTCATGAATGGAGCAATAGCTTTGAAATCGAGAGGATGGGCATTCATGTCCAGCCTCTGATCCACACTGGTTGTGTGGCCCAGAGTAAATCTTTTTTATGTCTTAATGTCTCAGGCAACTCCAACGTTAAGAAGCAGAACCACTCTGATATGCATAGGATAAGAGAGTTTCCACAAGGAGAATTTCTTACACCAATAAAATCACAGAACCATACCTTCCACCCACTCTCAAAAAATAACATGATGAATCTTTCCAACAGTTGGCCTATCAGTGATTCCAAGTTTAATTAATTATTTTCAAATTTATTTAATTATAAATTTGCATTTTTCCATCAAAATGAATAGAAAGGATGTGTTTTTGTATTTTGCACATAAAAAGTCTAAAATGTAGAGAAAAAAATGCTTTGTCAGACCAAATAATCTGATTTTTGATCTGGAAAATGTTATCACTATGTCCTAGAATATCCAAGTTGGAAGAGATCTTAGAGGACATCAGCTATAAACTGTATTTGAACAGGAATACACTGTATCCTATCCACGAAAACCACTCTGACTACCCTTTACTTGAAGACCTACGACCAAATAATAATAATTATTATTATTATATAGTGCTTTAAGGTTTGCAAAGAGCTTTACATATGTTAATTCATTTGATTCACTATTTACTGAAGCAGATCATTACATTTTTGGACTGTTCCAATTATTAAGACCTTTTATGCCTCTGTAACTATTACCCACTGTTCCTAATTATCCACTCTGACATCAATAAAAAAACAAGAATGACTTTCTTTCAAACATTTTAAAGCAAGAACAATCCTTCTTTCAAATACTTGAAAGTAGTTATCCTATTCCCCCTCTATTTTTGCTTCTCCAAGCTAAACATCTCCCCCCACATTCCCTCAACAGACCATCAAATAACGTAATTTCCATTCTTTTCACCACCCTAGTTACCAACTTCTGTATGGGTTGCAGCTGCTAACATCCTTTGTAAAATGTTGTGCTACGAACCAAACACAACTTTCCAGCTGTGGTATGACTACAACAGACCATTCACCTCTTTATTTCTGGATACTGTACCATGAAATGTTGTTGACTCACGTACCTAGATTTTATCACATAAACGGTATCATAGCCAACCCTGCCCAATCTAGTACTCATGCAGTTGATTAAAAATAGATTTAAAACAAAACACTGCAAATTCCCGTATTTCATCAATATTGCCTGTCCTGCTCTTTTTGGATCTTGGCTATCATTTATTGTGTAAGTTACTCTTCCCCAACTTTGTGTCATCTGATAATGTGACAATCATTCTATCTATAATTTCATCCAGTTCATTGAGAAAAAATGCCAGACAAGACAGGGCCAGGAACTAATCCTTGGGGTGTTCTAACAATGATTGAAAATAAGAAATAAAACAAATCCTATCACATGGGTGAATATACCTAGGGCATCTACGACTAGCCAAAAGGAAACTAATTAGTTCTTTCAAGTCATTAGTTTTGCACAATGACTTAATTTAAATTTCCTTTTTACCGATGTCTGGTTTTTATATCATTTTTGCTTCCCAATATCTCTTTCCCGGAGAGACATCTTTTATAAGAATAAAAGAAAAGAATATGTTTTCAACAAATTAATCAACATATGAGGCAAAGTTGACCTTATAAGTATTGTTTCCCAACCCACAGTCTCCTACATCAACAAAAAAGGAAGGGAGATACATTTTCTTTCTTTTTTGGTCATGTTTCTTTTTGTTGTTTTTAATTAGGAAATATGAAATTCAAATTTTTTTCTGACCGCTCCAGCTAGAAATCAATGCAATCTTTCTCATTAAGTTTTTATTGATATCTTCTGTTTCTTACATCATCATAGTCACCCCAAGTACCCATAAAAATAGGCAAACTGATGAGTATGTTGAAAAAGTTTGAAAATGTGTAATGTGTAACTGCAGTGGACCTCTTACTACAGGATGGGGTGAGTTAGGGGTGTTCTCTCGTATCCCTTCATTTGAATCTTGCTTAATCTTTGTTACATTCACTTTTGATTTTTTAAATGCACTTGTTCTTTCCACTTACACTGTTACACTTTCTGTGTAAATTATCTTCTTATCTATGCTTACTTCATTCTGCATCAATTCATAATGATTTTCCATGCTTCTCTGTATTCATAATACACGTCACTTCTTACAACACAACATTCATTTATATTCATGTACCACAATTTGTTTAACCATTTCTTGATAGATGAGCATCCACATTGTTTCCATTTTTTTTTTGCTCTCACAAAAAATGCTGCTATAAAAACTTTGTAGTATAGGGATCTTTTTTATTGATGGTTTCCTTCAGGCTTAAGCCTAGTAATTAGTCTCTGGTTCAAAATGTATTTTCATCTTAATTCACTTTATTTGTATGATTCCAAATTCCTTTCCAATATAACTGAACCATTTCATAATTGAACCAGCAATGTATTAGTGTGTCCATCTTTCCACAACCCCTACAACATTGACTAGTGATTTATTTTTTCATTTTTTGCCAATTTCCAGGGTGTCATGTGAAACAGCAGGGTTGTTTTGATTTACATTTCTCTTATTAATACTAATTTAGAGCACACTTTCATGTAATCGTTAATATTTTGCAGTTCCTTTAAGAACTGTTTTCTATTTCCATTGACCTATTTAAGAAGAGCTATTAGTGTTATATGGTTTTATTAATTTTTAAATCTATTTTCATCTTTATTAGAGAAATTTGATCCAAAGATTTTTTTCCCTATTTTACCACTTGTCTTTTTATACTAACCACATTAATTTGGTCTTTACAGAAGCTTTTCAGTTTCAAGCAAAGTTATTTATTTAACCTTTTATAATTACCTCAGCAATTGTTTGGTTAAAAATAACTGGTATACCCATAGTAGTAAGAAGCATATGATCTGTTTCAAATCTTTTGTACTATGATCTTTAAAATTAATATTCATTTAAAATGTATTGTGGAATATGATATAAAGGACTGGTCTGACTAATTTCTTTGCTTTCCAATTTTCCCCACAGCACTTAGCAAATAAGGAGTTTTTTTTCCTGGGAAATTCATATTTTCCATTTTATACATCACTGGTTTGTTGAGTTCTTTGATTCTATTTTGACTAATGTATTTCTATTTAGCAATCTCTTTGATTTTTTTAACCTATACAGACAGGTTTTCTGCGGTTTGGAAGCGCTATTCCTCCTCCATCACTACTTTTTTGATAATTTCCCTTGATATTATAGATCTTTTGTTTTTTTAATTCTTGATTTTAATTTATTTTTAATATGTTTAGTTTTCAGCATTGATTTTCACATGCGTTTGAATTACAGATTTTCTCCCTATTTCCACCCCCCCCACTCCAAGATGGCATACACTCTGGTTGCCCTGT